>JAPKLY010000049.1:1092269-1170724 GCA_026898435.1 Prunella vulgaris
TAACCATTGCATGCGATGTGAGCCACAAGATTTCCACTTCTTTTTTCCATCTATCAACTTCTCGAATATTTACGCAATATTATACTTTTCTATTCATAATCCTTCTCTGTTTTTTAAGCCTATCAGAGAGTAAGTCTACTGTGCACCAGTTACATGATGCAACTCTAGTTTATTTTTAAAAAGTTAAACAATTTATAACTGAAAAATTAAACAATTTATTACTGAAAAGTGTATCTTTCATAATTTAACTTTTCAGTAATAAACTGTTTAACTTTTCAATTATAAACTGTTTAACTTTTTAAAAATGAACTTGAATTGCATCGTGTAACAGGTTGCATACAGACTAATCTCCTCTCACAAGTGTTTGTATCAGTATAAGTTTATTTGAATGTTCGTATAAAATTTTCTTTGAGGAAGTTTCGTATGAATTCGAGTTTATTATGAAATCGTATCACTATTATGTATAATTATTGTTACAATTATTGCATGTATACTAATAGTATTATGAGAATATGTTTAAATATATAATTGTGAAAATATGTTATATGTTATATATATATATATATATATATGATATATATACTCAATTCTTACCTTTCAATTTAATAAAGAAAATATATCCCTTTTTCCAATTATTAATTTTTTCAATTTCCTTTTTCTTGACGTTGAACAATAATTTTTTTAGTCAGTAATTTTTATACTAGAGTAAGTCTCTTATGCACCAAGTGTACCACGTAATTTATGTGTATTTTTAAAGAAGTTACACCATTTATTATTAAAAAATTATACAAATTATTATTGAAAAGTTACACAATTAAAAATATATTTTTTAATAATAACATGTGTAATTTTTCAGTAGTATTTTGTGTAACTTTTTAAGTATGAACTTGAGTTGTACAATGCACCTAATGCATAAAAGACAAAGATTTTATATGAAAATAATTCATGGTAGGTTTATCATGAAATTATTTTAAAATATTAAATATTTAATTACGTGTATTAAAATATTCGGAATCAATAAAATATATAAAAAATTAAAAAATCTCAACTGTTTAAATGAGTATACCGATATAAAACCCTTGCATAACATAATGTTGGGGTACAAACAATTGGACATTTATTGCTCCAATAGAATTGTAGCACCGTTGGATGTTAGAAAATTAAGTGATCACCGACATGTCTACTTTTCTTTTATGTTCAAAATGTAAAAACAGTGCCCCCGCAATATCGACCGACACCAGCATAATCTTTGAATTAACTGCTTTCTAACGGTATTTAGACACGTACTTTCTTCCATTCAACACTCAATACTCTCTCTCTCTCTCTCTCTCTCTCTCTCTCTCTCTCTCTCTCTCTCCTAGGTCAATTAAACACAGTAAAATAAACCGAGATTTCCCCAGAATTCCTAAATTTATTGGCTGGAATAATAATGATATAATAATCATAAGTCTAATTTTCAAGTTTTGTATATTAACAGTATTTAGTATTTATTTTTTGTGACTCACTTGATTGAAATCTTCAAGGAACAAGAAAAGTCCATTCAATATGTCTTGACAAGTTACATCCCTTTGTGGAATCTCGAATAAGATAAAATTACAATAAATCAGATTGTAACACACTTCCTTTTTAAAATTAATATCAAGATGTTTTGCTGATTTTTAACTAGCTTTAGTTGTAGATAAAGTTACAATTAACTTGATTTAAACTTTTGAATTCGCATAAGCAAAAAACTTTAAAAAATTCCATTCGAATCCACGATCAGATTCACTTCTTCCCCGTTAAAACGTGCCACATCTTATTAAAATAACACAAATTCTCCGATTAACAAGTTTTTAAATATAAAGTTTGTATTATTACATTTACACATTTATTTATACCATTGCATATACTTGCTGATATAATAATATTTCATAGTGTAAATATTATGATATCAATAAATACATGCAATGATACCATTTTCATAATCACTATAAAAAAAAATTAACCTTTAGTGACAAAATCATGTCGTTATTGCTTCTTTAGTGACAATTTTGTAGCGAGAGGAAAATGATCTTTAATGATAGAATCTGTCAATAATGATTATTATTCTGTCATTAAAGATTTTCAGCTGGAGAAGTTATAATGACACAATTTCTGTTACTAAATGTTAATTTTCTTGTAGTGAATATAAACAAGGTTAGCAAAGGATCTAAAATTATTTATTACTCATTTTGTCCCATAGGAATTTGCACATTTTCCTTATTCGGACGTTCCACACAAATTTGTACACTACTAAAAAATAAAACATTATTTACGTGTACACTCACAAACATATACACATATTTATCCATATACCACTACTTTATATATAAAACTTATTTTTCTTAAAAAATGTATCGTCCCGTAAGGTATAAATTTCTACTGAACGGAGAGAGGGAGTAACTTTTTTCATTTAAAGTGCACTCACCCAGTCACCCTTGAAATAAAAACTTATTTAAACCATGCTCAAATTTGGCATTATTGACAATAGGGTTGCAAACGAATCGAATCGAATCGAATATCATAGTTTTGTATTTGTATTTGAATAATAATCGAATCGAATCGAATTCGAATCATAAAAATTCGAATCGAATTCGAATCATAAAAATTCGAATACGAATATCAAAATTCGAATACGAATACCTAATCGAATCAAAAGTATTTGATTCATTTACAACCCTCGGGTAAGAGTTTGAAATGTAGGTGCATATGATATTTAGATTATTATCTAATGAGCTTACATCCTTAAAATAATAGTAATTATAGCAGCCATAAATTTCTAATGGTCTATAATCTTAAAATAATAATAATAATAACAATAATAATAATAGCAATAATTATACTAACTATTAAGTCTATTATCATTATAATATTTATAAAAAAATATTTAATCGAATATTTACGAATATCGAATCGAATATCATTATTTTGTATTTGTATTTGAATAATAATCGAATCGAATCGAATATTTATAATCGAATTCGAATCATAAAATTTCGAATACGAATATCGAAATTCGAATATGAATACCGAATCGAATCAAAATTATTTGATTCGTTTGCAACCCTAATTGACAATTGAAGCTAAGAAAACTGCACTGGTCATCACATCAAACACGTGCACAGCACGTGTGCGTGCTTCATTGGCACATCTGTTGTACAAAGAAATTAAACATAAACAGTTACGGGTAGTTGGGGATAAAGGGAAGATGGACTTGTGGCAGTTATAATTAGTTAGTCCTAATATAATGTTTGAACACCAATTTCTTTTGCTTACTTCTCTCATAAGCATTCTTGCAACCTCCACGTGGCAGCTTCTCCTCCTCTTCCGGGGGAGGAATTGTGGGAGTCTCCGCCGTGGTCGGCTGTGCCGTGGGGCCCACCACCCTAACCTCGCCGGGATGAGGGGCCGCGCAAATTCAACGTCTTACATATTGTGGGACCCATGGAGATCGGAAAGCACACACGCTTTTGGTATAAAAATTGGGAGATTTTGAAAAAGGAACACTTTTAATTCCGTATAATGGTAAATTATTTAATTTTATGTGCTTATATTTGAGAAGTCTAGAATACGATAGTAGAATCCAATTTTTAATAATATTCTGTGCCACTCAAATTTAATATTTCCTCCTAAATTATTTTTTACAACTTTTTTTCTACAATTTTTTTTAATTTAGAAATAATCTACAAGTAAAAATTTGAACCCTACAATATCTCAATTTTCTCTTTAATTTATCTATGATCTATCATTTTAATAAAATATTATTTCTTAATAAATCTCGTTTCACTTTTTTAAGGAGAAATAATTTCATGAATCAAGTGGAGTATGTATTTAAAAAGTGTGAAATTAATTTATTTAATTAATTCTTAACAACGCTTTATGTATCGATAAATTTTAGTTGTTAGTAGTTACAAGTTAGTTCGCCAAGTCTTCTAGACACTCTAAATCCACCTTATATCTCCATATATATATATATATATATATATATATATGTATTCACATATTCATATGAAGGTTCACTTTATTCCGATTTATTTGGATTTTATGGAAATGATAAGTGAGGGTAAGGTCTTTCCGGCCGGTTGATCAGAGAGATTCTCACTCGTTTTGCACGAAATGATTGAAGGTATCAAAAAAGAAATTCTTGGTAACAGCACTAAGTTTCACAAGAGAAGATCGTATATATATGTGTATATTACGAATTATATTTTTCAATTGTCATAAAAATCCTTAATGGTCACTTGTCTATGTATATAACAAAAGACCGAAGAGTTTATTTGTAAAAAGTAAGATTCATCAGGAGAATTATTATTTTAATATCTTAATTTTATATTCATTAGGTGTATAGTGTAACTCATGTGTATTTTTTTTAAAATTATATAATTTATTATTAAAAATTCACACGTATTATTATTAAAAAATAAATATTTAATAATATATTTTTTAATAATAACTTGTGTGATTTTTTAGCAGTATTTTATGTAACTTTTTAAAATGCACTTGATTGCAAGGTTTTTTTAGTGCATAAGAGACTTACTATATTTTAATACGTACAGAGAACCCAATCAGATAATTTACATTGGATAAATTTCAATATTTAATAATAGAGGAAAGTAATTCAAGTTATTAATTTGAGTTATACTATATATAATCAAGAGTCGATCATTTATTCAATAATGTTTTGGCATGATAGATTATTTTATCAATTAAGTCAAACATACTCTAAGGATGTATTTCTTTTAAAAGATAGAATTATTTATCCGTTATATATATATATATATATATATATATATATATATATATATATTAGGTTTTTTGTGTAGCTGGTGCATCATACAACTCAATTGTATTTTTAAAAAGTTATAGTATTATTTATTACTGAAAAATTACATCATTAAAAATGTTCTTTCTAATTATAATATATGTGTCTTTTCAGTAGTATTTTGTGTAATTTTTAAAAAATAAATTTGAGTTGCACGGTGTATTTGATGCATTAAAAACTAAGATATATATATATATATATATATATATATATATATATATATATATATATATATATAAAAAGCACTCATTTTTAATAAAAATATTTAAATAAATAAGTTCACGATTTTGGTTGACATGCTCTCAAATTGACAAAAATGTTCGAAAAAGAACTTGCCTTACTAGGTGAAGATGCAATTCTATAAGCACTAAAGAGAGAATATTCGAAACAAAATATATATGAATTAATTACATTATACATAGACACTCACAACAAAAGCAAAATATTATGTGCACCGCAACACCATACATCAATAATATTATTACTTGTAATAAAATTACAAAATAATTTTTTTTAGTATTGTACGGTGCACAAGATGTACATAATATCTTCTCTAATTTTATTTATCATGGAATACATAAATTATAAATAAATAGAATTAATACCAAAATTAAATAAATAATTTTGACTACTTGAAAAATTATGGAAATTATATTGAATATATAAATTGAAGAATATTATCAATTTTTTGTTTTTAATTGAGAGGAAGAATATTAGCAGTTACTGGTACCAAAAGAGAGATTCCGAAAGCTCTTATGGGAGATAAAAAGAAAGGAATATTACTAGTTGCATATTTTGATCATACCAAACAAACCTTTCAACAACCTCGGCCACAGAAATCAAAATTATTTAGGTTGTGTTTGTTTTGAAATTTATTGGGATGAGATTATGACTTTTCGATCTTCGTTTCATTCGAATTGGAAAATTAAAGTTTACTGATCATGAGAAAATTGGAGAGTTAAAGTTTAATTTTCACATCTCATGATCCAAATTTAAAGATTCTTATAAACTTAAAATTACCCTTTTCAATACAACTCATTTATTATTCATTTCATCACTTCTTTTTCTAAGTTATTTGGTCCCTTAGCTTGTCTTGTATCTATATTTTGTCCCAAAAAATTTAATTTTTTAATACTAATCCTATAAATTATTGGATTATCCACTTTTTATCTCAATAAACTTAAATTTCCAATTTTGGTCCCATAACTAATTGAATTATCCATTTTTTATCTCTTTGGACCCATTTCGAAAATGCTATTGTAGTTTCGTCTCAAAATCAGATACAAAAATCACCAAATTAAATATTTGATTGATTGCTCTTAAGACTCTTAATATTGGTTTTACATTCATGTTTTTTTTTTTTTTTAAAGAATTTTGCTGTCAAACATGGTATATTAAATCATCACCCTTTTTCGGCACAACTTCTGTTTCTCCTCTTTTGTCCATCCTTTAATCTCATTCTCTTATTGCTCGATTTAACGTTCTTTCTCAAAAATTTTTAATTATGTATGTATATTGGTTAGATCATGATATATAAAATTGTGAGGAGATATGTTAAATAAATAAATACTTTCGTATAACCCGATACAACTAAAAGTGATAAAAGAAAAATATTTATCTCTATTACAAATTTGCATGCTCCATTTTCTCGATGTCAAAATGCAGTGATTAATTTTTTTTATGAAGGCCAACAATAATATAAAATATATATTTGACGTTGAATGAGGAATTTTTTATGCAACTCAACATTAAAATAATATATAATATATAATGTACATGGTGACTTCTGCAATTAATTTATACTGATGTTAAATCTATATATGCACACACAAAAATTAAATCTTGTAATTCTCTTATATGAAAAAAAGAAAAAAAGAAATTAGAAACTCAGGAATAGGTGATATATGCATGGGCAGAATATGTGAGAAAAAGTTGGCTTTATGTAAAGGAACCTTTCTCTACAATTTGCATCTCGATCGGTCAAAAGATCCAATTCTTTCGATTTACAATTGACATAAATGAATTCCATAATTTGTGTGACATTCTTTAGATATACGCATAACTAAATAAGAAAGAATTATATATATATATATATATATATATATATATATATATATATATATGTATGTATAGGTGCTTAAAGAGTTTACACTTAGATTATATGCATCTTATTATCATAACTATAAGAGGGAAATACGTTTAGGATTAAGATTTTCTTGATAAGTTCAATAGGGAAATTATGTTGTATCTATCTACGTGGATATCATTCACCAATCACATGCATATGACATGGTGTATATATGTGTGGATATCATGCAACACATAATAAAAGTTAAAACAATCGCTAAAGAAATTTTGTATAACATCGTCTCATAATATAGAATCAATATTATTTGATTCACTTTTAAAATATATAATTAGTAATAAAAAAAGTAATTCATATATTTTCCTGATCAGTAAACAATTTTTATTAAAATATGGCATATCAACCAATTTTAATTATATTAGAATTAAATTTCAATAGAAGTATATCTCTTGCTCAAAAAAATTATATATTTCAAGAGAAATTTAAATAAATTAATTTAAATGGTTTAGAAACTTTTTAAAATATAAATTAGTTTAGATATCTTTTATAAATAAATTATAATAATTTCACAAAATTTTTTCTTGCATATTGCTCATAAATAACTACTCAGCAAAATGTTTCAAATTATGTTACCAAAACCGACATCTATCATAATCATTTAATTTTATATCAAAAAACTTAAAACACGTACGTATTTCTTGCGCAGGAGTGCAAACTAGAGCCTCATACTTGTCAATTGTCATCATCTAATTAATGTTCCGAATCAAGAAGAAATTAATTCTCCAGAGAAATTGTCATTAATTTTGGATAATATAATTATATTAGTATACCCCACACAGTGGCCCCCACACACTCTCAAAAGCTCACCAAAAGCCAACCGCCCAACTCACCTTCCCCTGCATTTCCTTATTACCACAATCTTTTCCCTATAAATTCACCAAAAACACATTCAAATCCCTCAATTTTCATCAAACACCAAAATCAAGTGTACATTATCACCAAACAAATATTCTCTCTTTTTTCATCTATATAAGCCTCCATTGGACCTCCCATTTCTCCATCATCCAAGCATCAACACTTCTCTCTCTCTGTTTTTAAAACCTTTTGTTTTCGTTTCCGCCGGAGGAAATGGCGCCAAGTTTGAGCAAGGGCGGTTCCAACGCCGCCGTGGCGGTCCACGACGGCTTCACCACCTCCTTAATATCACTCGACGAATCCAACTTCACCATCAACAATCAGGTCTTTCTCTCCGAAGTTCCGGCGAACATCACGGCGGCTCCGTCGCCGTACGCCACCGGGGAGAAGGCGGCTCCGCCGCATTACTTCACATCCCCCGGCTGCTTCGTGGGGTTCGACGCTAAGGAGGCGAGTAGCCACCACGTCGTCCCCATCGGGAAGCTTAAGGGCATCCGGTTCATGTCCATTTTCCGGTTCAAAGTTTGGTGGACTACCCATTGGGTCGGCGATAGCGGGTCGGATCTTGAAAGAGAAACTCAAATAGTCGTTCTTGACAGGTCCGAGGAGAGGCCCTACGTCGTTTTGCTGCCGCTCATCGACGGCCAGTTTCGGGCCTCGCTTCAGCCCGGTGTGGATGATTTTATCGACATTTGCGTGGAAAGCGGGTCGTCGAAGGTCGTTGAGTCGTCGTTTCGGGCCTCGCTCTACATGCATGCCGGAGATGACCCTTTTACCCTCGTGAAGGACGCCATCAAGGTGGCGCGCCACCACCTCGGGACGTTCAGGCTGCTGGAGGAGAAAACTCCGCCGGGGATCGTCGACAAATTCGGGTGGTGCACGTGGGACGCTTTCTACCTCACCGTCCAACCCCAGGGGGTTATGGAGGGCGTGAAGGGGCTGGTCGACGGGGGATGTCCGCCGGGGCTGGTGCTGATCGACGACGGGTGGCAGTCCATCTGCCACGACGAGGACGACCTCTCCACCGAGGGGATGGGCAGGACCTCCGCCGGAGAGCAAATGCCCTGCAGGCTGATCAAGTTCGAGGAGAACTACAAGTTCAGGGACTACGAGAGCCCGAATAAAACCAGGCCCGGCCCAAAGAAGGGGATGGGGGCCTTTATTCGTGACATGAAGGATAACTACAAGAGTGTGGACTACGTGTACGTGTGGCATGCTTTGTGTGGTTATTGGGGCGGGCTCAGGCCCAACGTGCCGGGCCTGCCCGAGGCTAAGGTAATTGAGCCCAAATTGACTCCCGGGCTTGAGACCACCATGGAAGATTTGGCTGTTGATAAGATTGTGAACAATGGTGTGGGCCTGGTCCCACCTGAGCTTGCTGAACAAATGTATGAAGGACTACACTCACATCTCGAGTCTGTGGGGATTGATGGAGTCAAAGTTGACGTCATCCATGTAATTTAATTTAATTTAATTTATTTTCATATCTCCTCTTAATTTCTTTCTATTTTTGACTAATTATTTTGATGCATACAGTTGTTGGAAATGTTGTGTGAAGACTATGGTGGGAGAGTGGACTTAGCCAAGGCTTACTACAAGGCCCTATCAAACTCAGTGAAGAACCACTTCAAAGGGAACGGCGTGATCGCTAGCATGGAGCACTGCAACGACTTCATGTTCCTCGGCACCGAGTCCATTGCCCTAGGACGCGTCGGTACGTTGCTCGTTTTTTCACCTTTTTGCTTAATTTCTTTTTATTATTATTATAATAATAATAAATGAATTCAACAGGAGATGATTTTTGGTGCACTGATCCATCGGGAGATCCCAATGGCACGTTCTGGTTGCAAGGGTGTCACATGGTGCACTGCGCCTACAACAGCATATGGATGGGCAATTTCATCCACCCCGATTGGGACATGTTCCAATCGACTCACCCTTGCGCTATGTTCCACGCCGCCTCGCGAGCCATCTCCGGCGGACCCATTTACGTCAGTGACTCAGTCGGCAAGCACAATTTCGACCTCCTGAAGAGCCTCGTGCTTCCCGATGGCTCCATCCTCCGCTGTGATTACTACGCGCTTCCTTCGCGTGACCTTCTCTTTGTAGATCCACTTCACGATGGGAAAACTATGCTCAAAATTTGGAATTTTAACAAGGTGAGAGAATCGGAGAATTCGTTTTTGTTTTTTCAAATTATTTAGCAATTTACGCTGTCCGTTCAAATCTAATTACGTTGAAATTGATTGATTAAATCAGTTTACCGGAGTTGTCGGAGCTTTCAATTGCCAAGGCGGTGGGTGGAGCCGCGAGGATCGGCGCAACAAATGCGCCGCCGAGTACTCTCGCCCCGTCTCTTCCAGCGCCGGCCCCAGCGACATAGAGTGGAAGCAAGGACCGAGTCCGATCGACGTCGACGGCGTCCAAACATTCGCGCTGTACCTATTCCTCGAGAAGAAGCTCGTCCTCTCCAAGCCGTCGGAGAAGATCGACATCACGCTTAAGCCGTTCGAATTCGAGCTGATAACCGTCTCCCCTGTCAAAACCCTAGCCAACAGCGGCGTCCAATTCGCTCCGATTGGACTTGTGAACATGCTCAACACCGGCGGCGCGATTCAGTCGCTGGAGTTCGACGATCGCGCTAAATCAGTTCGAATTGGAGTGAGGGGAACCGGAGAGATGAGGGCGTTTGCTTCCGAGAGGCCGATTGCGTGCAAAGTGAACGGCGGTATCGTGAGATTTGGGTACGAGGATCGTATGGTTGTGACTCAGGTGCCATGGGAGAAAACTTCAGGGGTGTCTGTGATTGAGTACTTGTTTTGATCAGTGATTGGATCGAAGGGAGACGATGCCCAATTTGTGACGCGATTGCTGCAATTTTATTTTTAATTTTAATTTTTTTAAGCCCATATGATTTGCCAATGTATTATTAGCTCCGAAGAAAGGAATGTATTTCCACCTTCCAAGTATAATGGAATATGAATAAGTTTTCTCGATGAGGTTTTGCATTTGATCTTCTAATAAGTTTGAATATAGTTTTTGCTTGAATTGATTGATGGAAAAAAAAAATGTATGTATCAGTTAAACTGTGCAACTCAAATTTATTTTTAAAAAATTACATAAAATACTATTAAAAAATTATGTAATTTTTTAGATTTGTGAATTCTACTAATTTCATATATAAATTTAACAAGTAGTTGAAGTTAGTAAATCAATTATTTAAAAAATTAAACTCCATTATCAATACAAAATTAATTGAGTTCAAAGGAATGCATTAAGGCCACATGACCCATGACATCCGCCACTTGAGATTACATAATTTAGCCAATTTACCTATTTCTTCTTTCGGGCCTCAGCCCTTATCTTTTTATTTGTAGGATGATGATATTTCTTATAATTACGTTGTTTTGACACGGTGATACCCAAGTTTACTTTCAATATTTTTGTGTTCGACACCATTAATTTTTTTTAAATTCACCTCTCTTATTATACCAATTCAATTAATTTGTAAAATTACCTTCATTTAAAGAAAAAAAAAAGTGCGAATTTATTTTTTTCCGTTATTCCGATTGGCCACTGCTCATAATTTTGGCGGATGACCGGCCACGGGACAATGCTATCTGCTGAGTGTTTTATGCTAGTTTTATATATTTGATGGGTTTGAATGATTTTGAGTGTTTATATTGTTATTAATGCAAATTTTATGTTATCGTCGTAAAATTTGAGTTATTATAGCATTGTGCCTTTGAGTTATTATAGTAGTGTTGGGGTGTGAACGACTCAAAATACTACAATTTTTTTGTGTATTGGGAGACACACCCATTAATCTCCAATGCTAATGCATCAGAATTTTATACAAGATTTGAGAGGCAAAATCGATAGGAATTTCTTCAAATTTTCAAATGGTTTTGAATATCTACAACGGAAGTATTTGATTAAGAAGATCAGCATTCGATTAGCACTTAACAACTATGACAAAAAATCTCCAACCAAATTAAACTGAATTTTGGGGGTCAATAATTACTCTTTTGAAAAATATCTGGACCATATTTTGTGGTAAGTAACCTCACCAACTAAGGATATCCCACTTATACTAGTTGGGTCAAAGTTAATTTTCTAATATGCCATGCTTTCATATTATTTTAATTTACATTCAACCACTAATTTCTTCCACGATTTTTTTCTATAAAATATAAACGCTTGTAATGTTCCCTTCACCGTCGTAGAAAATAAAATTAGATACAATTTTAGAAAAATACAAAAATCAATTTTTGGAATATCTTTTTTAGTTTCGATATCTTTTTCCAAAAATCGTAAATAATTCCAAAAATATTTTTCAAAATCATGTCAAGAACTCAGCGATCCAGAGTTGAGATTTACAAAATACAAAAATGAATAAATAAAACGAGCAAAACAATTTACTCTGCATCTCATCATCCTCACCAAACCATTTCATTGAATCAAAATCATCAATATTCATAAGAAACACCAAATATTATTTTAAAGATTATATACTTTAACATAATCTTATAATTTTTTTTTTATATATTTATGTATGTATATTACGCGTTCCACTTATACTCCATCCTTTTGCATTAATGATCAGGTAATAAGTAGATGAGGAATGTACATATATGACTTCATTCAAGTAGATGGTTATTCTTTTTTATTTATTTAGAAAAAAAATTGAATGATCTGATGATGTGAATTCAAGGGTATGTGATATTTGTCTAGAAAAGTATACTTATTTTAATTATTTTATGTGTATATTTAGATAACTAAAAAATAAGTGGGGTGTACTTTCTACAAAATGGGTTTAAATAACCTGTACCTTTGAAGAATAAAAAGATAAAGTGTTATGTTTTTATTCTAAAGAAGGTCTCAAATTAAAAAAACAAAAATTTTAAAAACTTCCAAGACCTAATAATGTCAAATTTTTCATGACCCATGCAATATGCACCCATATCTATGGTACTATACACACATTATATGATCTGTACATATATAAAAATAACCCTAACTTACCCCTTATAAATTTATTATTCATTATTATAAAAAATTTGAGTGCACCCACCCACCATCTTTCTTGTAAAAAAAAAAAAATTCAAAAAATTTCCAATGGGAAAAAATATATTAAAGAATCATATTAATTTTCAAAATCAACATTTTTTATTATTTTTTTTAAAATTAGAGTCGTGATTCATACAGTGTGATTTAAAAAAAAATGTGAACATGCATAACAACCGACGGAAATGGAACTGACGAGAGTGATGAACATGATTAAGGATGATGACAACACTCTCTTTTTTCTTCAATTGAGTGAATGAAAAATTGATTTTTCTATTATTAAGACATTTTTATATTTTTTAATATGTTATTATAACTATTTTAATTTGTGTAGGCGCACCACCCGCATATATGGGTGCATATAACCTGGGCCTTGAATATATGGGCCAACAAATATTTGGCCCAAATAGTGGCCCAAAACTACGAATACTCTTAGCTCCTCTCCAGTTCAATTTGCTCCAGTGCTCTCCAGTTTTAGCTCCACTCATCCACCCACAACAAAAGCGTGTCTCAAATTTCGCATGACCCTCCTCAACAAGTAACAGAGACTTCTCCACTACAGTCGGTTGTCATCTTCATATCAATTTCTCTGAAAAATCATACCAAATCTTCCCACCCCCATCCCTTTAAAGCCCTAATTCAATTCCCAATTTTGTACAGATATATACGCACGCGTATACATACAACAGTTTCCTGTATTCGATTGAGTAGTCAGATGAATCTCAACACGGCGTCGCAGTACATGGACAAGCAGATCATGGATCTATCGAATTCTCAGAGCTCTGCAACTGCTAACAACATCAATAGCAGCAGCAGCAACACTGAATTCATCGATTTCATGAATCGTCCGGCGGAGAAGAAAGAGGAAATCGTTCCCAGTTACGATTTTATGCCGATTCGACCTGCTGTCGGATCGTCATCACCGAAGGCCAGTCGGTCGGCGAATTTCGATTCGGATAATGAAGATGCCCCTCTCAGGACGTGGAACTCTCTAGATTCCAAAACCAATTCCGCGCCTATTAGAGTAATTCGATAAACCTCATTCCTGTCTGCGTCTGTTTTTCTTTTGGACGCGCCTGTCTTACTGTCTTTGGATTATTTACAGTTTGATTAGTGTGCTCATTTCCTTTTTATCTATGTTATTGGTAATTCTGTGATCTTGGGTTTTATGTGATATTTATGATTTTATAATGGAAGACAAAAGTGCTTAATTAGTTTCGCATGGACTTTTCTTTTGGGTATTGTTTCAGGATTTAGATTTTTCACTCATTTGTATGGTGGAGTTAGATTTGTAATCGCGTTCACTGTTCATTGTGGTAAAATATTATTTTCAACTTCTGTTATGCTGGTAGTTTATTGTGGTAATAATGTAATTACTTCTCTAGGTGGATAATTATTTCACACTCTATTTGATTATGGAAAGATGATCGAACTAATGCTAGTTAATGGATTTGATACACATCTGACAAGACCTCTCCTGTTGTCTCCTCCAATGTCTCAGAATTACAGTTCTCTTGATGCTGATGAACCTGCAAAATTTGGTTTGGGAAAGAATCAGAAAACGAGCAATGTTCCTGCGGATGGGAATTTGATTTCCGACATTGAAAGAATGTTGAAAAAGCATATGGACAATCTGATACATGCCATCGATAACATGAGTTCACGGCTGTCACAGTTGGAAACAAGGACACGGAACCTTGAGAATTCCATTGATGATCTAAAGGTGTCTGTTGGAAACAATCATGGTTCAGTTGATGGAAAAATGAGACTGTTGGAGAACATTCTCTATGAGGTACCATCAATATCTTTTCTTGCTTATGTTAAGAATTCTTAGTAGCACTATATGTGCTTGTCCATCAAATTGGGGTTGTGTGCCACTATTTAAAACTCTGGAAAAGTTGGAATTGTTAAACAAGTCCAGAGGTTTTACCATTGGTACATTCTTCATTGTTATTCTCCCTCTTCATAGTTGAATAATTTAGTTCTGCTTTCCATATTAAGGGTGTTTTTGGATCTGAATTCTCTAGGGTAGCCACACGTTTTGAAGGCGGACATATTTCAGCCTCCACATTTTTCTTATAAATTGTTAAAACTACTTAATTCACCTTGTTGCATTTTCATCATATATTTTGTCTGCAGGTCCAATCAGGTGTAAAGGTTATAAGAGACAAACAAGAAATTTTTGAAGCTCAATTGCAAATTTCTAAGCTACAGCTTCCAAAGGCAGAACATGTTGAAAGCAAGGTCCATGCTCACCCTGATTCCACACAATCTGTTCACCAGCAGTTCTCAAGTGTTCCACCGGCACAACCACCACCTCCCACTGTCCCTCCACCACCTCCACAGCAGAACTTGCAACCTCAAGTTCAGCTTCCTAATCAATTCTCCCAAAATCAAATCCCTTCTGTACCCCAACGAGATTCATACTTCCCCCCTCCCACCCAAAATCTGGAGAACCAAAACCAGCAGTACCAAATACCTCCACCGCAGCAGCCACAGCACTCTGCCCCGCCACCACCACCGCAGCACCACCAATATCAGCCACAGCACTCTTCCCCCCCACCACCACAGTACTCTCAGCTAACTCCACCCCCACCTCAACCACTCTCCTCATTCTCGCCTGTTAACCCCTCTCTACCTCAACCACCAATGGGCCATCTTCCTGAAGAAACACTGCATGCTCCCCCTCAATCTTACTCAATGGGTGCTCACCCACCCCCCTCTCTTCCACCCACTGGAGTTCCTCCCCCTCCCTCTCAGCAGTATTATGGCCCTACTCCTAATGTGTATGAGCCTCCACCCAACAGACCTGGTTCTGGATACTCTGGCTCTTTCGGTCCATCATCAGGTCATGGCGAACCATTTCCTTACAGTAGCTTGCCTTCATCGTATGGCAGTGGGTCCCCTGTGAAATCACAACAACACTCGTCTCAGGGTATGGGCCAGAGTAGTGGAAGTGGCTACCCGCAGCTGCCTACTGCTCGAGTACTACCTCAAGCACTACCAACTGCCTCTGCAGTGGGTGGTGGGTCAGGGTCTGGTTCGGGTGGCTCTGGTAACAGGGTTCCTATCGATGATGTGGTTGAAAGAGTTACAAACATGGGGTTCCCAAGAGACCAAGTGAGGGCAACTGTTCGTAAGTTAACAGAAAATGGACAAGCTGTTGATTTGAACATAGTGTTGGACAAGCTGATGAATGACGGGGAAGGCCAAGGTCCACGAGGTTGGTTTGGCCGGTAACTGGATTCTCTGCTTCATATTATGTAAAGTTTAAGTTGCTCATTCCAAGCTAACTCTGCTAAACGAAAACAATTTCCCGTGTTTCTTGTAATTGGCTTTGAAATTCTTTTTTGTTGATAGAGGCTTTTGTGAAATCCTTTTTTGTTCCTGTGTGGCATTGTGTGATTATTTGTGCTGCTTTCTGTTCCGCCCATCCCGATTCCATAATCCACATGTTCCATCTTTTTAATTAAATAAAAAATGCAACTTCTTACAATATCTTGGTTTGTTTGTCTGTTTGGGCATTTTAGGCATTTCTTGGTTTGTTCGTTTTACTTTTTTGTTGTTGCTACTTCCTTCAGGGAAGAATTGCCTATCAGTCTATGATTTTAATGCTAGATTCCAAGCAAAATGCTAACTCTAACTCTGCTTATAGGTCTGCCAAATGCTAGATGATATTAATACGTTTATTCCTTTCGATGCTAAATAAATTGATGTTTTATGATTGGAATGTGAAATTAAGAATTGACTACGGCATAGAGACCCGTGATTCATATATTACAGCATTGGAATTTTTTGGCCAAATGAAAAAACCCTATGTGGTTACAACCCTTTCGGTGGGAATCATTTGGTCAATTTGGAAGAGTAGAAATGGTTTTTGTAGAGAAAAAATGGTGCTAGAAATAAAAACACAAGTTTGGTCTTGGTAGATGCTACAACATTGTTAGTCATCAATTGTTCGTTCGACTATTGGTTGTTGAAACTGCATAGTTGTGTTGAGTAGATATTGGGAATAAGTCATTTGAATAGTAATGTTTCTATTTGAGAAAAAAACAAAGAGCGTCACACTTTTCTTTTAAATTGTAAAGAGGGGCAAGTGCGCAAAAATTATAAGAATTGCACACGCTAATTCTCGTTGTGCAAATATTCTAAAAATTTCACACTAGCCTCTCTTTTAATGGATGAAGATCCCCTCCAGTGCAGAAGGGTCCTGTGCAGGGGGAACCGTCGAATCACACATCTGCACGAGGGGATCCGGGTCTTCTTTTAATAAATTTTAAAAAATGCCTTTCTTTGTAAATGCTCCTTTCTGTTTTGATATGTTAAAAAGAGTTGAAGTATCCTATGCTCTAAAAGGATGTAAATTTTTTCCGATAAAAAAAAAATCCTATATCCACCTTGTTTATTTTTGGAAAAAGTATATAGGAGGATACACTTTATTCTAAAAATACAAAGAGAGATTAGTATATAAAAATTATAAAAGATGTACACTTCCTTTGTATTTTGTATCAGTTTTCTTCCTCGACACTTCTCTTTCTTCGTATGGAGGGAGTAGTTTGAAATGACTTAATCTTGCATGCACCAATTATACTGTGCAACTAAAATTTATTTTTAAAAAGTTACATAAAATACTATTTAAAAGTGTAACTTTTCAGTAGTATTTTATGTAGTTTTTTTAAAATGAACTTGAATTGCACGGTGTATTTGATGCACAAGAGACTTACTGGTTTGAAACGGGTAAAAGTGGAGGTAAAAAAATGGAAATGTCAAAATATCATTTGCTCAAATAAAAATTAAGTTTAAAACACTAGTTATTTAGGATGGAGTAATTAATAGGTGAATAATTGAATTATGTCTTAATTTTGCACGTGCGGTGCGATTCTCTGTTTGTAATTATTGTTTCAAGGTTATATACTATCAGTCTATCTATCACCCAACTGCACTAACTTTGAAGGTACATAATAACAGCTTTCTTTTAGTTACTATAGCTAGCTATTAACGTATAATGTTATTCAATTTATATTTTTATTATAATTTATTATTAACATTAAAATAACTATTAAAATGCTTTAGAGGATATTATAATTCAGTTCTGTTTCTGCATATTATAATATTCTTTTTATTCATAAAATTATAATATTTCTCAAGTTTAAGAATTATTTCATGCCCATCTATCATATAACAAATAAATTTACGTGTTTCATTTACACATATTAAAAAGTTTAAGTTATTATAATTAGAGCTTAATTTTTTTCTTTCATCTAACCACGATGACAATTACTAATAGTAAAATAAAAATAGAAATATAAATTTGATAATATTTTTAATATAATAAATGACCCTTTAAGAAAGATAACAATAAGCAATTTGAAAATATATTCTGTAGGACTAATAGAAATAGAAAGTAAATTTATTTTTGTGTATTAGGAGGAAGTATATTAATATATATTTCATGCGTTTTCTCCTAATTTTTTCATTTTAATTTACACGCATGTAAAAATATATTTTATCGTTTTATATGATCAATAGGTAAATAAAATTTTAAAATAATATAGATAAGTGATTTTTTTTTTTTTTTTAAGATTATTGTAAAATATCCCAAAAAAAATGTAAAAATTAAGAAAAAACCTAGAAATTATTATGGTCTAAAGTAAAATAAAAATGAAAATCAACCATTTCACCCTCTTCAAATTGTGAACCTTCTATTTTGTCCTAAACATACAAAAAGTCTAAACTATTGGGGCCAATCTACAATATCGAATAAATCGAAATACCAAAGTGCAAGCATTTATCCAATAGGACTTGTACTTTTCGTAAAACCGGAAAGGGTACACTTACTTCTTATATTTATCCAAATTATGGGGCATAAATTTATTATTTCCTATCCAACCCCTCCTTCGTAAAACCCCAATTCCAATTTCAGCCTTTTTTTTATCTCTCCTCCATTTTAGAGAGAGAAAGGTAGAAAACTGACAAATTTACATAAGAACACAAGTAAAACGCGGATAGGCACGCAGCAGGGGGTACAAGCAAGAGGACAGAAAATTGAGGTGAATCTTTGGGTTTGCTTTTAATTGATCACCAACCGATGTAATTATATGCAGAGGCGATGCATTTTTTCGAATAGAAGGAACTGGGAATCAAAACCCTAGCGAAATCCCATTTCATCAGGTTTGCTCCAGCTGCGTCTATGTTTTTGAGTTTTCAATTTTTTTTCGTGTGTGAGTAGTTTGTTATCTGTGGGTTTTATTCATGGTATAGATTTTGTTGTGGAATGTGTGATGATTCATGTTCAGTTTATTGAAAGGAAAAATGATAAATCTGTTTCCGCCTGCCTTTCCTGTCCTGAATTTCTGTTTTTCGTGATCGTGAGAAGCGAGGTTTGAGAATGTCTAATGCTTCAGTAATGACCTGTAATTGGAATGTTGGTTATTCAATATCCCCATATTGAATTTAGGGCTTCACTGAAGCTCTAGATGACTTTGCTTGTGAGCGGGTCATTGGATTCTGGCTACCTTTTAATTTTTTCTGTGATCATATGGTTGGGATTGTGTGCAACTCACACAGATTCATGTTTCAGTTTGCTTTCCCAGCTCTTATTCTTTAACACAGAATGCTGACATTTAGCCATTTAGGGTTATTTCTATTCATAACATTCAACGGACAGTTTTGTATTTAAGTGTCCAGTGGCAGTTAGGGAACTTTGTTCGCTACAAGAAGAAAATCATTGATTTACATGTGTGACATTAAGGAGAACATCACATTTCAGAAATTAATTGACAATATGTTAATGGACTGCCATTAAAATTTTGATGTGGAAAGTTGTTTCCAATTTCTATTGGCACATGCAACATGTGGATATTTCTGGTGTTTGCTGCACCTAAATGATTTAGTAGTTTTATTGACACGTATGAGCGGTCCTTGTTCAGAAGCTAAATAGACATGCAAATGATGTTTATGCATTCATCTATTAGTTTTTCTTTTTTATAACTTAACCTTATGGGATTGTTTGAGTTGATACATTGGCCCCCTTTTAAAATTCACAAATATAATCTTTTCAGAGTATTATATGTATTACTTACTTTCCCCGAGTTCTGAAAACACACACACACACGCGCGGCGCGCCAAAGGTATTACATTATCTACATATATAGTTTTTATATAACTAGAAACGTAAAATGATTCTTACCTCAATTGTTACCAAATGGCTATGGCAGCTCACACCAATTGGAAAATATAATATTTTTTATAATTCAATGTTATATTATTTGACTCTTAACAATTTCCGTTTCATTAATTGGCTTCCCCTTCTAGGACTGTGTCCTCTTCCAGTCTGTGGAGCTGTTGTGGATTGATTATGCAAATTAATTTATCCACTTTTCGGATTTGCTAGAGCCTAGAAGAATAAGATTTTTGGTGAAGCAGAAGAAACCTGATATATCCTGTTACTTAAAAGCATTCCATGGAGTTGAGAGTTTCTCCTGAAAAACCAGGCTTTTCATCTTCTGATGTTGCCAGTGATACTGAGAAAGAAATCAGTGAAGGTGAAGATGAAGATGATGATCGTAACCATAAGCATCGTAGACGGGATGCTCATTCTCAATCTATGGAGGCAGATTCTCTTGATCAACATTTTCCTAGACCATATAGAAAGAGAAACCGAACTTTTGAAAATGGATATTCTTACAGGGAAGGTGATCCTCAGTCAGGTGAAACCTGGAAAAAATATGATAATGCTTCAGATAGAGAATTCCCCTCAAGGTTTGATAGGCGACGTTTAAACCAGGCCTCAGTTTCTAAAGCTCCTCCAGAATTAAACCAAAGGATCAGGGGAAACCAAATGCTGCCAGTTGAGGTTGGACCTGTTAGGGGTAGGGGAAGGGAACATATTCCTTGGGGCATTCGTGATTCCAGATTTGGCTTGGTTGATGTTGCATCTCAAATTGTTCAACCTGGACCTGTTCCTTCTGCAATGTTTGCCGGGAGGGGCTTTCCAAATGCTTCTACTGCTCCTGGTACATCTTGGAATGCATATGGGTTGATTCCAGGAATACCTAATGGTGGGCTTGACTCACTTCACCCCTTAAGTTTGCAAGGGGCACTAAGACCAGGTATGAATCAGTCGGTGAATATTCGGCTTCCACGGCAACGATGTAGAGATTTTGAGGAACGTGGGTTTTGCTTAAGAGGAGACATGTGCCCAATGGAACATGGTGTAAATCGTATTGTCATCGAAGATGTTCAGGTATATTAACTGTTTAATTAATAAATCTTTTAGTTATCATATTCACTTGGTCTTTTGGAAATTTTTGGGCGTGCTAACTATAAGTCCCTTTTGGAAATTTCACGGGACACTATATTTCCTTGAATAAGTTACTGTTCTTCCAAGGATTTCTTTAAATTGAATTAGTTCTTGATTTAAATTTTTTGCTAAAACTAACGAAAACATGTTTCCTATGAATTCGAACTCAAAAGAGATATTTTTTTAAAATTTATTGAAGATGTCTATATTGGAGGGGTTATTATGTAGTTTTTCTGGTGACTATCCCAATAGAACATCTAATGTGTCTTCTATATAATATTCCGCAGCAAAACCTTTATAAATTTATGACTGGTGTCACTGTCCATCATTTAGAGGTGGTTATGAGTGTCGCAAAACCTATTGAGCTTCTCCAAACTCAAAGCTAGCTGCTGGTTTAGTGTCTTCATTGGGATACTATGCCATTTTTTCCTTATCCTTGATTGCATAGGAACGTGAATAACTCCTGGCGATGAATAATTTAGGCTCTTGCGGCCATGTTATATTGTTCAATTTGGCCAATGATATATTGACATTTCTGCATTTCAATCACCTGTAGATGCAGAGTAACTGTTTATATATGTGTTGCCAGCAATTCATTCATACCATTATCCAATACTCAGGCTGTTCACATAAGAACTACTTGATTAACTAGGCTGCCTTAAAATTGCAGAGTCTGTCGCAGTTCAATCTCCCTGTATCAATTCCTGGTTCACAGCTTCTGGGAACATCTTCTGGTCACGGAGCTTTATCTGCAAATACCAAAGCTTTTCATGCAAAAAGTAGCAAACCTGGAGTAACAGAAGATGGTTTTGATTTGAGTGCTGGTGTTCTAGGAGCTTCTGTGGCTGGGGCATCAGATGTGTATGATCCAGATCAACCTCTATGGGCAAATGACAACCCTGAGACATCAGCAGCGCTACTAGCAATTAATCAATCAAATGCTGATGAAACTGAGCCCTTTCTGGATGTGGACCTTTCTGATCGGAGGAACAACAAATCAGTTGAAACTTTTAATGATGATCGTCTTCTCAGGAATGCCACCACAGCTGGATCTCAAAGTTCATCTGTTTGGGGAAGAATACGTAATTCAGAACATAATTTAGGAGTGAAAGAAAAAATTGATTCTGTTGGAACATCCTCTAGTTATCTCGAAAGGGATGGCAAAAGTGAGAAGTTACTGGGCACGGGTGGTCCAGATCTTCCTAATCAAGGGAAGTGGACGAATATAGATGGTAACGGTCCACTTGTTAAGGAATCATCTCAGAAGAATTATAGTGATTCTGTTCGAGATACCCGAAGACCAATTCATAAGGCACTTCGCACTCTATTTGTCTTTGGCATTCCTCTGAAAGACAATAGAAAGGAAGCTCTTCTTTCACATTTTCAGAAATTTGGTGAGGTCATTGATATTTATATTCCTGCAAATGGTGAACGGGCTTTTGTTCAATTTTCAAAAAGGGAAGAAGCGGAAGCTGCATTAAAGGCACCTGATGCGGTAATGGGCAATCGGTTTATTAAGCTTTGGTGGGCAAATCGAGATAATCTTCCCGATGATGGGATAAGGCATAATCCATATATTTTTGGCAAAGGAAAAGAAAATCCTCATTCTTCAAGTGGCAAAGATGGTAATACCCATGCTTCTATTTCTCAACCACCTCCAGTCCATGATCACCCCAAGCCCATTGTTGCTAATGGCCCCAAAGCCCCTCCACCACAACAAAAGAAATTGGAGAATTTAGAGCTTTTAAAGGAAGAACTTCGTAAGAAGCAGGAGATGCTTGACCAGAAACGAAATGAGTTTCGCCGCCAGTTGGACAAACTCGAAAAACAAGTAATTCTTGCATTTTTGGCCTTTGAAATAAGTTACATTAAATATTTAGGTCGCACATGTTTCGTCCATGATGCATCTTTAGCACATTTACTCTCTTTCCAAAAAAGAAGATACCTTGGTTTGCATATTTTAAGACATTGAAGTTTTTCGTTCTTTTGCAGGCAGTTGGCGTCAAGGATGTGACATCAGATTTGGCCCCTAAACGGCTTAAAAGTGAAACACCACCTATTCATGCAAAGGCTGAAACTTCCAAGTCATCATCGAAACCCACAATGATGACTGAGAACACCTCTTCTGCTGAGCCTGCTCTGCCACATACTCCCATTGCAAATCCGACAGTGACTGTGCAGGAACAATTGAAAGTGCCTTTTCGTCCTCAAGCATCTTTTTCAGTGAACAAATTTAAGCTGGACAATCGACCCACAACATTCAGAATTGTTTCGCCATTGCCATCTGGCCTTACTGACGTAAGTTTTGCTTTCTTATCTTTCCAAACACATCAGATCTTTCTCTCTGGATGCAATATCCTCTTCCTCCCATCTATTCTGGTTAGATATACCCATCAAATGGCTATGGCACACATGTGGTGTCATGTAATGATATACTTTTAAAGTTCATATTTGTGTTGGAAGTGAATGCTTAAAGATAATCATGAATCCAAAAAAGCTTACCTGATATAATTTATTTCCCAATTTTAAATAAATAAAAACTTTTTATTAAAATTTAAGTGTTTCCCAAAAAATAAGAGATACAAATCAAGTCTGATTTGAAAACGGAAGAATATAGTTACAAAAACTATTTGTGATGTTTAGCCTAATCAAAAAGGAAAAACCGATGAAGTTTACGAACAACTGGAGGTTTATCTTTCTTTCAAACGCTGCCCTCTGTTTGTGCAATTTGTGAGGAAACAAACTTTCATGTTTTTGTTTATTTATCAGTATCCTGCAACGGTGTCATCAGTAGTCAATTTGAGAAAGAAAGAGTTAATCTCAACATCATTTGAAGAAAGCCAACTCTATGATCTAACCTTAATCTCATGTTACTATTTTTTTTTTATTCATTCAATTAGGCAAAGTTCATTTCGTATGTCGTGTTACTAAAATGGCTATGTTTCTCAGGCTGCTGCTTTGGAGGAACACTTCTCTGCTTTCGGGGACTTCACATCGGTGGTACTGGAAGGATCAGAACTTCAAGAGTCCAATGATACCTCGTTATCATCCAATGTTTCAGCTCGTGTTTCCTTCACAACACGACGTACTGCTGAGAAGGCGTTTCTGCATGGTAAAGTGTGGCAAGGTCACAAGTTGCAGTTTGTGTGGCTTACGGGAAAAGAAGTGGGTATTTCTGGAAATCCTCTATCTGCTTCTAAGGTGGAGTCGACCACAAACGTTCAGCCTAGTGGAGATGATGCATCGGTTGATCATCAGGAAAATGTAGAAGCTGATGCAGGTACTGTGGAACCAGATAAAGAGAGAGACTCAAAGTCCACATCAACCTCGTCTTCAAGCGAAAGCAAACGTAGCTCATGTTCCTGATGCTGCTTCAGTTGTACAGTGAGGTAAAAATGATGTCAAATTTATATGATATTCAATGGTTTAGGTGCAGCCAATCTTTGTCATTTTTGGGATATGTGGAGAAATGGCTGTCTTTTAACTGTTAGCCTTCAGTGAGTTCAACTTGTAATGCATTGTGTTTTGCTATAGATAATTTTGACACGGATTCGCCATTGCAAAAAGAAAATTGTTTCAAACAACACTGTACAACATTTGTGCTAAATCTAAGCATCTTGCTATTTTTTTTTTCTCCCTCTTAAATTAAAACTGGGGTTGGGAGAATTGAAACTTAGCTCAAATTTAGACATGCATCTACTTTAAAATTTCATGTCATATGGAGCATTGTCTTCTCTTCATTAAAATTTGATATTTTAGTAGGGATTGAATATTTTGCAGTTTTATAAGTTGCTAAGTTTTTTTTTTTTTTAATTTATATATAGGTTCAAAGAAGTAGATATATTTAAAAATAAGTTCTGTGCAGAAAAAAATATGTTTTTGTGTAGAAAAAAAGTGTGCTTCTGTGCAAATATAGTGAACTTATTTATAAATATATTGACTTTTTTGAACTTATATGTAAATCAATTTTTTTTTTAATTGGTCAAGAACTTCTTGATTTTTCTGATTTTGGTCCTTTGAATTTGCAAATATTTGAAATTAATCTTTTTATCGTTTTGAGTTGTGTGACAACTAATTTACAAGTGACTCATTTGATGGTTATTTATATCTTGAATTGTTTTCTTCCATCCTAATTTTGTTTCTTAGTTTAATTGTCATGAATTTTAATATGAGATTGATTTGTAATATACAAATAAATGAAATAGATTTTTGGTGAGAGTAAAGAGGTAAAATGATTTTTATATAATTATTAGAGAATTAAAATATAATTTATAGATATTTATAAAGAAAATGTGTAGTGAATGAGAAATAACTGCATTCTGACATACCTTAGTTTTGTGTGCAACAGGTGCATTATGCAACTCAAGTGTATTTTTAAAAAGTTATATTAATTATTACTGAAAAGTCATACATATTATCATTGAAAAGTATTATTTTAGTAATAATATTTAATTTTTCAATAATATTTTGTATAATTTTTTTAAAAATACACTTTAGTTATATGGTGCACAAAATACCTCCTCCATTGGACATATCCTCGTTGAAATTAGCTTCAACCAATGGTTGATTTTAAATTAATCAATAGCCTATTCTTTTTTTAAGGTCTATCCTTTCTTTATTTTGATTTTAATTAATATTTTGTTTGTTAATTGCCCATTTTGTGAAACCAACGGTGTAAATACTTTGAAAAATTCTAGAAATTAATAAATTCGTCTAAAATAAATATCATGGTTCCAAATGTGCCCACTTTCATCTTATAATGTTTATTGCAAATCATAAACATATTTTAATTGTATTAAATAGTAAAATACATAATAGATGTATACACACGTTAATGATATATCATCATACAATAATGTAGGACTTAGTATTATTTTCAGTTCCATGACTTGCACTTAGTCGAAGTGAACCGCAGAGAAACAAGTTGTACCTTAAGCTTTTGAACTGGCACAATAAGCTTATAATTTTCTCTAACATAGAAATATGAGGCCATAATACAAGTGCATCCGTCATCATCAATATTCTTTGTGAAATTAGTGAGAAAATATTAACAATAATTTGATTCGTGTGGTCATCTCATTAATGTTACATTAACCTTAAAAGTCTGTCTGACGCTTACTGAGTTATGCAGGGTTAGGCGTATATTCGGCTACGTTGCGCTGCCCCGACTCAGCCGTCTTTGTGTGGGCCCCGACGGCGAACCATCTGTAATCACGGCACGACCATGTTAGCGAGTGCGAGCTGTTTATCGACGGGCAAATGATCTTTCAGAGACACACAAGTCCGATGCATCACTTGCAATAAATAAACTGCCATATCCTTCTCTGTCTCGTCGATGGGAGGGCGAGAGTCACCGTTTGTGGAGGCCCAATCATAAATTCGTTCAGTTGCTTTAACGACACAAGATGCTACCGGTTCTGCAACTGTCACCCATCTCTTGCCCGCCAGGAGAGATGAAAGAGTTATCGGAAGGTCACTCAACACGCTTAATTTATCAGCAGCCAAAATAGGCATGTATTTGCAGCAACTACCAGATAACAGCCCTAGGAACTGCAGAGCCTATACAAGAGGAAACCCAAATATAAATAAATGAACATGCAAAAATGTCAAAATGTATCCTATTATTGAGACTAAATATTATAATGCAACTAGATATTTACCGTAGAGGGGTAACTTGTCATGCACAAAATTTCTGCTGTGTCAGCAAGCCATTGTCTTCGAACACTTTCATCAAAGTGTAGCAGAGTGGCAGCAACTTCTACTAGAATGTTCCAGATAACTGCACATTAATCGAATATTTTCGTTAGTTCGAACCAAGAAATTCCAATGCCATCCAAACCCAAATATGCAGACTAACCTTCTGATTCAGTGTTTAACATGTACACTTTCAATTTGCCAAGTTCCACCACTGCAATGGAACCAATTCGAACTAGTGCAGCTTTAGCTTTCATTTTTTTCAAGGTCTGCAAGACTTGGTTGTTTTCATCTTTGAAATTTGTATCTGGAATCTGTGCAGCAAGAGAAAGCAAACCATTCAACAGTGCGCAATAGTTTGTACGTAAATTCAGTGACCAAATACGCAGAGCCAAGTGGAAATGATGCATTACCAGTAGATAATCTGATAGCCAGCCTTGTCGAGCCTTCCCGAGACATGCAATTGCTTCAGCCCATTCCGCATTGGAATTATTCTGATATGATTCTACATTATCACTTGAGTTAGACCATGGCAACATTGTAAACAAAGCGTCCATGCACTGTTCCAAATTATGCGAATAGTCTTGAACCTCAAGAGCAGCAGATTCATTCCAACAAGACTGCAGACCCTTCCAACATGAAACCCGCACTGCTATTTTATCTTCATGGTTGTATTGATCAGAAGTAACAAACCCATGCAAGAAGTCAACGACATCATCAAGAAGCTTCACAAATCTAGAACTGGAGAATGCCCTTAATAGATCTGCCAGTTGCAAGAGCATGAGTGATTGCAGATTTGGCTCAAGTGTCTTTAACCTTGCTATATCAGTTAGCTCATCAAGGAAGCAGAGAAGTGAATTGAATTGGTTTGCATGACACAATGAGAATAAAAAGCACTCCTCCCTTAGAGTTCCTTTTCTCAAGGCTATATCTTGAGGAGGCCGTTCCACAGCACGATCACCATATTTCATTAACTGCCTGATGACTGGTCCCCAATCCAGTGATGGCAATCTAGGAGCACGTGACAGGCATCGCAAAACTAGAGCAACTACTTTGATGTTTATACTGCTACCAAGCTAAAATTTATGGAAATAAAAAGGTAGATCAGAAGAACTTTCAGATGCTGCATAAAAGAGTTGGGACTACAGCCACATGGGAATGATAATTATATGCAACAAAAAACTCAGGAAAAGAGGGATTTTCACATAAAGCTGTTACCTCGGAATAATTAATCTGAGTAAGCCACATAGAGAGTTTCATTGCAACAGTGTCTTCAGAAAATCCTTGAGAGAGAGCCTTCGGAGCACCAGAATCATTATGTCCAGCAGTCTCCTCATTCACATGTTCTCCAGAAAACACAGAATGGTGGAGAAATGAAACTGCCCATGCTGCATACTGCTGTGATTGAGGATTATTACAATCTTGAGCAACAAGAAAAATCTCCTGAAGCATTGATGTTGACATAGCCTCCACAACACGATTTGAAAGTAGAGAACCCAGTACATGTGATGGCTCCTGCCAGAAAAAAACCCAAGGCAACCCACAAAATTAAAAAGCAGCATAGGTAAACTTTTTTTTTTGTTATGAATGTCATGTAGTAGTTACCATGCCTTTGTTCATTTCAAATTAGCCCATATTTCAATGAAATAAAAAGCTTACTTGATCCTGTGCATAAAACCTTAGCTTATTCTATTATTTCACTAATCACAATATATGTCCTCTAAATGACAATGATTACTTTTTACATCTAGCATCAAACTCAAGTAAAATACCTTCTCCCTCAGAATCAGCGTCCCAGAACAAGCCCCCAGAGCATTAACAACACCAAGCATTCCTCCAAGATGAACAAGTGGTGGACGAGGATTTGAGTAGGTTCTTTTACATAATTTCAGCAAACCTTCAACATGCTCCACCTCTAAAGAATGTAACCTCGAATTTAAAACAATAGAAAGGAGACTTCCAGCTCCAATACAAGACGTCATCAACAAGTTCTGGTGGAAGGTATCAGATTGTTCACAAGACAACAGATCAGAGATGAGGTTCTTTAAACCACTAACAAGGTGGTCCAACTCAACATCATCAATCAGTTCTACCCTATGGCAGAAAGACACTACTGTTGGTAGTGCAAGGCATGCTCCTAGTGCAAAAATTGGCAAACGTGTTTTGCCACCAGCATGGGTTGGGATTAAATCGTCTGCACTAGGAATCCAGGAAATGACTAGAGATTTTATATGAAGAACTGCATCATGAGCGCCTGCTCTGTAAATTGCCCCAAGAGCATTCCCTAAGCCAATGACAGGTCCAGCAGCACTCCAGGCATCCTCCTCCAGAAGAAGATCCATATCTTCCGATAGAAACTCAAGTCCAGGTGAGGATGAATCATCTATTCCTAGAGGAAAATACGCTTCTAGCTTCTCCAGAATACCATCTGAAGATCCACCAAACTGATAGATCATCTGGATTAAGGTCCTAATAGTTTTTCTTAATAACTCAGTTTCCTGCATCCTGTATGTTTCTTTTTCGGATCTAGTATTAGCTCCAGAATCAACTCTTGTAAGAAGATCTTGGCATGATAAACCTAATCCAAGTCCACAAGCTCCTATAACAAGGGTGCTCTTGCTAATAGCTGCCACCTGTTTAAGAATGGACAAATTTAATTGTAGTACATTTAAATAAGATTTTAAATGCTTCAACAAGACACATTAAATTGACAAGATGTCACGTTCACATGGAAGGGAAAATGCAGATGCTATCAATTTTTTATGCGATTGTTCCAATTTATGCATCTATATGTAGAGATTTAACTAGAAAATTCAGGAAAGTAGATGAAGACTCCACCCAACCACAAAAGTAAAATATAGAGGACTTAGAACTGGAAAATTAGCACCAATTTCATGACCAATGAAATATAGAAAACCTAGAAGATTTTCATACGAAGGAGCATCATTTGAACCATAACTTTGCAATACATGTTCTCCAGGACCTATAGCCATCCCTAATAAAGGATTAAGATTATTGCAAAAGGATAAATCGTAAGACAGCATGCATCCTTGTCCAAAATCCGACCATACATACAGTTAAGCTCTCATGTACAACTCACCCTTGTATGGGTGAGATTCGGGATTCAATCCCCAAATAGGCCTCTCAAACATTTTTTAAATTTCACAATTACAACCCCATACCTCAAGGAGTGCACTTATATTCTTAAATTTCTGTTCATGATCAGTCACATGCAAACAACTCGAGATCAACCCAAGAGAAATTGCTGCTGACCACTGGCGGTATTCATGCTCATACTGAGACAACCAATTTAGCAAGAACTCTGAAGCCATCGTTTGGACAGCATATGCGGATGCAGGTAGTACCTATACAAACAGATTACCATGGAGCAATTAATTAAATATGCTTTATAAGAGTGACAGCCTTCAGCTTTTCACTTCTAATTTAAAATACATCTTATTACAATAAAGAGTTGTTTTTTACTTGACAATAAAGTTAGCATAAAACTTTAAGAGCATGATGAGAGTAACACTAGCTTTAGTTGGAAAATAGCAAAGATGTCTGTCCTAACTCCCAAAGTTTCTGCCAACCAGAAGGACAGAGAAGTGGACAAAAGGAGAAAAAAAGAAAGGAACTTTGGAAAGTTATCAGGTTTTAACCATGTAGTTCTCTGCTTTCTCCATTACTTTTGCAGTTGAAATCCATATGTACTACATTTTCTGACCAACAATTCGTGCTTTTGTAAGTCAAATTACTTTTTCATGGTACAAATTTTAGTTTTTCAATTTCTCTTCAAGTTTTCCTTTTTCCTTCTAATAGTTATGGGTGCCATATATGTTACAGATATAACAGCGTAATTATATTGGAAAATTAGCATCACCAACTATAATTTCTTTCTTTAAGTCTCTTTTGTTATGAAATTCATGTCGTTAAGCATCCAAATTCATTTTTCAGATTTACATTAATAAAATGAAGCAATACCAGCAAAGCACAGAGAGGGCTTAAAATTATCATTATTGTGTCCTTAAAATTTCATCGAAAAGTATTAGAAGAGACGCATTTCATAAATGTCTATGGCTGAAGATAGAATCGGTTGTTCCAATTAAATTGATGGAGGCATAGGATTTTCACCAGACAAAAAGCTCCAAATGCTAGAGCAATATTCTCAGCGGATCGAGGAATTGCTGCTTCCGCTAACCTTGTTAGAATCTGCGAGATCATATGCAACCAATGTAAAAAAAATAAAAATGAGACAACAGAAGGCTGTAATGCAACAGATCAGGAGTACAATCAACCTTCAGAATACTATTAGCAGCCTTCAACGTTTTGTCTAAGACAGTGCTATGTTCCTTTGACTCAAGTACCATGATGGATGACCTCAACCATCTCTGCATGAAAGGTTTCCAAGATTGCGAAGAGAGAAGGGCAAGCAAAATATTTCTTGACAACGGAAGAGATGCAGATACTTCCAGAGCAGCATCCTCATATTTAGCGTGTATACCCTGTAATCCCTGTAGACTAATGTACTAAAAATCTACAATATATAGAAACCAGTTGAAAATGTACGGAGACAGTTCTCACTTTCGATGGTACTTGATTCTTCATATCTGTACGAGTACGAAAGCAAAGCAAAGCTGCACCAGGTAATTCTTTAATCCGGAAGTTACTTCCTGCAAAGGAAACACTCATATAAGCAAGGTGTTCAAATTCAACATTGACTAAGAGTCGTAAAGTTTATATATGATATAAGAACCTATTCATTTCAATAAAAAACTAACATATCATCATGCTGCCAGCTCATCGAAATCTTTGCAATTTAGTAGAAGTGAAGTTCTCATTTGGCTTAGTAACTTTTCATTCAAGATACATAGAAAAGATCTCTTACTTCAATGTTGTTTAAATGTGCAAGGAACAGTGTAATGCAGATTGTACAGACAGGAACAGCAATTTGGACAAGTTACCTCTAAACTACGTCCAAGTATAAAGGTAACATCTGAAATTACTCTGTCAAGCAATGACTAACAAGTCTAACATGAATAAAAATGGCATATCTACATAAGTTACTGGATATTAACATTTACAGAATAAAGGACTTGCACCTGAACCAAAAATAACCCCAGGGACAACGTCTAACAGCTTAACAATCTTGCTTCCAGATCCAGGGACCTTTTTCTGCTTTACAAACCTTCTTCTTGTACTGCAAAACAAATTAAGGACTATTAATATGAAACTCTTTAGATTGTTTCTTACACAGTAAAATGAAGATGACAAAAAATAGTATCTTAACATGTGCTCATAATTAATAATTTTGACTTCAAACTCTTCCAGTGCAGCCAGTAAATCAGGATTAGCCTGAGAAATGAAAAAAATGAAGTTCCTGGTGCTGAAATCCGGTATGCTTCTCTGAATATGCACCACCTGAAAATAAGTGTGAGGTGAGATAGAACAACACACCATTAAAATACTAAATCCAACACGAGGTTATTGGATGCAGTATGGAAGCTTAATAAGTTAGTAAAGGAGTACAGTTTCAAATTTAACATACTCTGATCTAAACTAAAGTCATATCTCCAGGTCCCATCATTACCCAATTCACTAGACTTTATTGACAACAATAACTGCAGAGAACTAAATGCCTACAGAAGCAATTAAAAGGAGCATCTAAACCACCCACCTCGTACTGCAATAAACCTTTAAAGGCAGCATTTTGAGCTCTTATCCACAAAGAATTCTGAATACCTTCTCCGTGGGTTCCAATTTCCCACAATATGTTCAAAACATTTGTAGCAGCTTCTGGATATGCTTCAGCATCCATTGCCCCCCATCTCAGAAAAAGAGACAGCCTAGTAGTGGGAAAAAAATTTATAAAACGTCAGACCGCATTTCCAGAAACAGATGTTAGAATAATATGTATATATTTGGTAGACTTAGGGCATTAGATGAATGTACCTTAAATAGCTTAGTCCTTTGAGTATATGTAGGTACTCATATCAATTGATTAATACAATATACTTTTCCTATGATTTTGTGTCTTGTTTAACATGGTACCCGAGCACTATACGAGTTAAGGCACAATTTTTGCAGAATTAAAAAAAAAAAAAGGATCTAGGGTTTTTCAGTTCGTCACTTTCCGGCCACCACCTTTCGACACCTCCTACACTGGGAGGTAAGCCTCCTTTATAGTTTTATAATTTATAGTTTATACTTTATAGTTTATTCTAACTTTACAAGGTTGTAATTATATTTTTTATTGTTTTTTACTAAGTTGCTATTTTATTTTATTTTCAGATTTTACAAGTTTGTTTATTGAAATGGAGGAAAGTGGTAGTAGTACTACAACCTACCCATCAAATGAACTGGGATGGAGAAGGGAGAGGAGTTGAAGGGAAAGGGAAAGAGTGTGGATAGGGATGGCAATGGGGCGGGTTCAAACCCGGACCCGCCATGAGCCTGCCCCGTACGGGCCGGGTAAAAACCCGGTCAAACAGGTCGAGGGGCGGGTTTGGACCCGTTTGACCAAAAACCCGTCGGGTTTGGGACGGGTCTTGGTATTAGGTGGACCCGCCCCGTATATATATATACTAAATATATATAGTTAAATAAATATATTATATATGTATAATTAAATATATAAAAATTAGACTATTAATTAATATTCATTAAATTATTAGATTAGATATGCTCATAAAGTCATGAGCAAAAATTGTACAAATTAGAGTTTATTATTTTAATTTCAATGAACAATATATTTAGATTTTAAATATTTAGATTTTGCATATTTATTGTTGTCATTCATATGCATATTTATGTTATATTTTGTATAATGCATTTGATATATATGATAAAAATAAAATAAAAAAATAGGCGGGTTGGGGCGGGTAAAACCCGCCGGGTTCGTGGGACGGGGCGGGTCCAACTCCAAATTGAGGCGGGGCGGGGCGGGTCTCGGGTCCTAAAAATTCTAGGCGGGGCGGGTCCTGGGACAGGCCAAACCCGTCCCAGACCCGCCCCGTTGCCATCCCTAAGTGTGGAGGATGATTAATTTATTATTTTTTTGCTTTTTATTTGAATATTTATGGTTTACTATATTTTATGTCTTTAATTTGAGTCATTTATGTGGTTTTGGACTTCAATCTAATTGTTATTTACATGCTAATATATTTAATTTATATATATGTAATGTATTTATTGGTTTTTGTCCCAACGTACAAAAGGAGCGGGCCCCTAAGGTGCAAGGCGCGCATTAGGCACTAGGCACACTATTGCGCCTAAGTGCGCCTTGGAGCCTTAATAACTATGCTCAGCGGAATATATCGTATCGCTCAAAAGTGTTTTCTTTCATTCAACATTATTAATATGTACAAGTTGTCCCTTTTAAAGACCTACCAAAACACATAAGGAAAGTATCTAATCAAATCAAACCAATTAGTCAAAAAATCAATTAACAAATCACAATCAAATCCTAATCTTTTCATATCCGATTCTAGTAAATCGAATCAAAATATTCAACAAATCAATCCAATTATCACATCTATTATGGTTGTGTGAGATCTCATCAAGCTATAGGACTTTAGGAGCAAAAGATAGAGTCTGCACTCCACAAAACCAGAGAAACTATTTGAAGCTTGCTAGAGAAAATTCTAAAAAGACAAATTGACCGTCTGGCATTCCAAAGACTGTAATACTTAAGTAAAGGATGACCGGAAAAAGTAAAGATACAATATTATGAGATATAATAGGAAATAAAGACTTCATGTTTTCAACACTCACAAGGCATTCATATACGAATTCAGGCAAGAGAAAACTGATCAGCTATAAGAATCTTCAAATTTACAATTACTCTACTTGGACAATTTTCCTGGAATAGCGAAATTTTCCTTGGACAATTACATCATCTGTTAGAGAAATTATTCAATTCGTTGTTATCTAACAGCGTCCTAAGCATATGCTCTATAGTTCATTTTCATTAATAAATACTTAAAAATAGACTTACATTTTAAAGTTAAGGATCATTTAAGTAGAAAAAACAGAAGAAATAACAAGCAGATACTTACCCATGAGCAACAACAGCATTTCCAAAGTTCTGCACATGTTTTCCAATCACATCCCAGGCAGTATAAAAATCTGGAATGAGAAAACGGTAAGATCAATCAGTACTCGTATTTTCTCTAGGTGAGGCATAGCAACTGAAGTCAGATAAAAAAAAAAAAAAAAAACTGGTGAGTTAAAATTTTGACGAGATAAAAATCTGATTACCAATCACATCTGCTTCACAGAGATGTGCAAGGCTTTGTAATCCAAGAGACTGAACCAAAGGATCAGGACTTTCTATGCAAGCCTGACATTTGAATAGACGAATAGGTTAGTTAGAGAGCTCACACTAAAGCTTATGAAGTCCTAGACAAAGTAAGTAAGACATACCGCAACAGACAAAATAATGTCCACCCCTCTATCAGGGTCTCTTTTGCATACATCTTGAATAGAAACCGCAATACTCATGCAAATACCCCGCTCAGCTCCGCACTGAAGTAATTCATTTGGATGCAACATTCCCTGACGTCCACAAGGAGAAAGAAGAAGAAAATTTCATCTCAATTAACTGCCAGGTGGGAATTTCCAGCATATATCTTTGCATTATGTTGGCCTACGGGTAGAAGATCAGGTGTGCAGACAAAGAGTTTAACCTCCAAAGAACACGGAAATGATTATGAAATACTGTGCTGCAACTCTAATATAGTAGGAAAGAAGCAGTATGCTGCATCATAGTGAAGAAATCAGAACTTCCCCCCATTCCCTATTTGCTTACAGTATGTTGACTTTTCAGTTTCTTCTAGCATACAAAATCCTGCCCTTAAACCCGTCTCCTAAGTCGTTTATCTATTTTTGGTACATGGTATAGCAGCAGTTTAATCAACAACTCTATGAGAGGACTTCTCCCTAGCTATCTTCATCGGAGTATCTCTAGCAAAATGAGCAAGCAATACAAGTATAAACAAACAAAATTTAAAAAAAAAAAACCTTGCCTGCAAACTACCAAACACACGGTCATTGATCTCCCAAGTCTTACAAATCATGCGTATTGCAGTAGCTTTTATGACACTGTAGAAATTAACAAGTAAAATAACGCAGGTTATTATTCACAAAACATCTTTCGAAATCCTAAAATGTGAACAAGCTAGTTGTAAGTTTTTTTCCCAACTTCCGAATAAATAAGAAAAAAATTGATACCCAAAAAAGTTGCATGAAAGAAATGAATTATGGAGAAGACGCTTGTAATGCTGAAATCCCAAATAATGTAGTGACTGAGTACAGCAAAAATGAAACATATAAATGAACAGTCGATAATTTACGGATTCACGTCCTTGTGAAGCATTGGCAGAAGAATCTGAAGTACTAATGGAATCATTGCAGAATGTGAAGCAACTGATGCTAGCAAACTCAAGAGTTTAAGCTGCATTTACAAAAACAAAAGGACAGAAAATATTCAAGTGATGTGCATGGTTGCTCATATAAACACACACAAAGACACAACCCCAAAGAGGTTAATTCCAGGTCCAGAATAATATCCAAAACTCACCAGCTTATCATGAAAGTCATTGTATTTTTCTGCACTTGAGCATATATGGTTGTAGAATAGAATTGTTAGAAGCAACGAAACACCGAGCTTAGGTTCAACATCACAGCTAATAGCTAACAGATCGACGGCAAAGTCTGTTTTCTGATGCAAGAGGAAAACACTGGCAACCGAGCAGAGTATCAGAGGTATTTCTACAAGTACAAAAAGGATCAAATTGTAACTCACTGAAGATCTAACATACTTTACTTTATTTTAAGAGAATTTTGTACTTGTGACAGGAGGGGAGGAGTTGGTAATTTAAATACTCCAGAAAAGGTAGGCTGTGTTATTGAGAGTATGAAGCATTTACCTGTTAAAAACAATTCTTCAGAATGTGAGACCTTCGAAGCAGATTTGCGCTTTTCTCTGATTCCCAAAAAATACTCCTTTATAGAAGAAATCCAAGTTTTTGGTTCAGAATGCGCTTCATTAGCATCAACTTCACCAACAGATAGACAATTGACATAAAACAAGCCACTCGATGACAATTGATCCTGCAAACACCACAAAATATATTTTAAAGCATTAAAAAGCAGCAAACAAAGAAGATTTAAGATCTTATCTCTTCTTTTGCACAGCAGATCATGATCTATACCTGGAACCACATATTCCTTAAAAACCTAAAGACAATGTGTCCTGGAGTAGCAATTGTCAGGTCTTTCCCTTCAACCACTTGTTTTTTTTTCGGTGCAATCAGTAGATTAGTAGCAGTCTTTCCTAGTTCCGATAGTAATTCAACAGCATTTTGTTTAATAGATCTGGATGGAGAGGAAACAAGTGCAAGCACAGGAAATATAAAAAGAAGCTCTTCAGTCAATTCACTTGAAGAAGCACCAATTCTGTGTTCTGCAAAAACAGGCAAAATTATGATTAGAGAAATGTAAAATACATAAGCAATCAACCACAAAAGTATGCAAGTATGAGAAACTAATCCATATTGCATATAAGATAATAATGGATCTGTTTTATAATAGAAGATTATAAAACCTTTTTCAATTAGTAGACAGTAATTAATCAGGAAACACATCATTAATGCCAAAGAAGAAAATAAATTGATGATGCAGCAGTAATTTGTAAGGATGCATGCTATGGTGGAAATTGTAGTTGTAGCGCATCCAGTAAGTTAGAAACAACTGCAAATTTTGTGTGTGTGTAAAAGCAAACGACATTGGTCATTGGCTCCATCACATAGCCAGGATTTCAACTCAAGTGTATATTAATCACAACCGCTGAAGCAGAAATAACCACAAGTACACAGTGCAAAAGATAAAGTACCCTTTTCATTTTTCCATCTTAATAGAAACAAAGCAAGTTTGAGTATGGAATACTGTTCGTGTTCAAGCTCCGATTGTGTGAGAATTGAGAATAAGGATAGCATCACTGATGAAAAGCCAGTGACGTAATTAAGGCCAAGCTCTTTTTGAATAGCCAATAAGTGACTTGCTGCATCTAAAATTTTCTCAATCCCCCCAGAATACTTGCATAAATCCCAATGTTGGGATAAAATTGCATCCAGAATTTCCAAGCCGCATAACTGAGCTTCATGAACAAGCTGCCGACATTGAGAAAGTGAAACAAGAAAATGTTGTAAGTTCTACCACCAACATGAAGTGAGTTGAAACGGGAGCATAAGCACTTAAGCTGTCCAAAAACAAAATAAAAGGAAGGCTAGATATTGCTATTCAAAGGATGCCAACTTACTAATTCCATTCCAGCCAACTGCCTCAAGACCACTTCATATGCATCCACCAAGCATTCAAAGGTACTATAGATATTTAATGCCTCCTACAGAAAGAGACATAGAGACAAGGAAAAGTATCATACACTATATGGTTAACATAATCTATCTCCTCAGAAATGTATTGAGGCAATGCTGCACATTGCAAAAGAAAATCAAGATTACACAGGCACTATATTGTAGACCATACAAACTTACCTCAGCATTTTTACATGGAAAATATTTAAGACGCCCCATCAACAGCTTAATTATGGGAATTGCCTCTTGGGGAAATGAGCAACAGAATGCCGCCACTGAGGGTACTAAGATCCTCATGAACGTAGAACTGGAACTCAATAAGGGGGCCTTTATTATGGAATAGTTCAAAAAAGGGCACAAAAAATCACACACCGCATCCATTCCTAGATGTTTACACTTCACGACGAACATAACTACTTGTTTCACAAGCTCGTCTTGCACTTCAGCTCCACAAGAAAGTATCTGCTTCCGCAATAGACACCATCATCATATTTGCACAAATTATTGAGTAAGCAAAAGCAGGTATATGATACAATATCCCACCTACTGATGTCTTGCAAATGTATACTTAATCCTAATTGTCAAGTAAATAAACACAGGTATATGCATACACAATAGAGATTCAATAGTTCGAATATCTCTTATGAATATGAATCAGATTTTAAAATAAGTGGATAATAAACAGATACCAATATTCAAATACTTTCTCGAACTCAAATCAAGTAATCGACTCCATTCTATTCGTCTACATGTGGGCCTATATTTTAAGATCAACCATTATCCAAATATTTCGGAACCAGAGATTCATTAGGCTAGGCAGCAACCAAACAGAAATTCATGATTGAGTTGAACTAAATACTTCTGAATATTAGGACAAAAAAAAACAAAAATCATAATTCCTGGTTCATACACAAAATAATATAACGACTCATAGATTCCAAACAATGTACTCACCTTGACGAATGGATGGTTTTCGGACGAATTAAACTGGAACGAAGATTGTTTTTCTTCGAAACCAAGTCTAGTGAGTAAACCGATGGCTTTAATGAGAACACTCCTGAATTGCGAATTGGATGGCTCCTCGAGCGCGGATTGCAGCTCCAACAAACCCGTAGAGATATCCAATTTCGTGTCCTTAACGAGGCGGCATAGTTCTCGAGTCGACTGATCGACAACCGCCGGGGAGGCGGAGCGGAGGCAGCGGCTAATGGCGTCTTGGCCGGCATCGGACGGCGGCGCAGTGCGAAACTTCTCGAAGATTGAGATCACGGCTAGTTTCTGGAGTGAGGGTTGGGGAATTCGAGTTTTGTCCAATAGAGGAGCGTATGAATCCATTCTGTAGGAAGAGGGAAATTGGAATTGATTAGAGTTAATGAATGAAGGGTTAAGGGTACGTTTGGTAGCCAAATATAACTCAAGGGCTCGTTTGGTTCGTAAGATAAAAATATCTATCTGTCAAAAATATGCATGTTTTTAACGGATGAATATTTTTATCTTACGAACTAAATGAGCCCTAATATGACTAAAAAAATTACAACAGTAAAATAAGTCCTTATTTTTTAAAACTTTAATATAATACTCCCTCCGTCTTTGTATATGTTGCTCGTTGCTTTTGGGCACACGAATTAAGGTAAAAGTGAAAAAGTATAAGTGATGTGATGAAAAAAGTGAAAAAGTATAAGTGATGTGATAGAAAAAGTAAAAAAGTATGAGTGATGTGATGGAGAAAAGTGAAAAAGTAATGAAAATAGTATAAAAAATATTGAAAATAATAATAAAGAAGTGAATAGTAGTTTCCAAAAAAGGTAAAAAAGCAATGAGCAACTTATAGAAAGACGGACGAAAATGGCAACATGAGCAACTTATAGAAAGACGGAGGGAGTATAAAACTAATTGAATTTTGGATAAGGCACATTTTAAAAGGACGTACTCTTGAATTGGGCCCATCTGAGTCTATTTCCCCTCTGGAAATTTTAAATTTATTGAATTTAAATTTTTAATTAATAATAAAAATATGTATTTATTTAGAAATTTTAATTTATATTAAATTAGAGTAGTTTTTGGGTACACTCACCTGATTTTAGTTTTAAATTTGACACTAATCTTTCTTCTTTCGCTCACTGCTGAAAGTTAGTTGTCGTGCTCCATCTCTCAAACCACCAGACTCCATCATTACCACAATTTGAAGCCAATTACACCTTCGCCCCTGAATCCGACGCCCCAATCATTTTTATACATTATGGTGCAAAAAATGGAGAAAATATAAAAACTATTCTGTAATTTTGTTTGAGTCTAAATTTGATCCTTTATCTTTTTAATTTCTCGATTATAGTTTTTTTTGTTATAAAAACTTATATATTAATTTTAAATTAATTTTTTATAAAATATTGAAGATTATATAACTTTTTTAAAATACCTATTTTTTATTTTAAATATAACTATTTATATTTAAAATAAGTATTTTAAAAAAGTTATATAATCTTCAATATTTTATAAAAAAAAATAATTTAAAATTAATATATAATTTATTATAACAAAAGGACTATAATCGAGAAATTAAAAAGATAAAGAACTAAATTTGAACTCAAACAAAGTTACATGACCAATTTTTATATTTTCTCACAAAAAATGTATAGAGATGGGTCGATGCCCAAAATATTCTCCGAGCCACCATCATTCTTCTCTTTCTCGGCGTGCCAAGGGTGTGACGTAAGTTAAGGTTTTGCCATTTCTCGAAGCAGTTGATTTAGTGAAGAGTTCAGGTGAAACCTAAAGAATAGTTTATAATACCCAAAGAATAAATATATAATACTCAAAGAATAATATATAATATCCAAAAAAATAATTTATAATACATAAATAATAATTTATAAATGAATAATTAATAAATGAATAAATCCAAAAAATTATTTATAATACCTAAAGAACAATATATAATACTTAATGTTTTAGGATAATCGGATGAAGAACGAAGAACACACACAGAATTTGTTGACTCAGTTCACCTGAAAGACTACTTCTGGGGGCGTACCAAGCCAGGAGATTATTTCACTATATCTTGAGAATGAGATCTCTTAGGTTACAAACTAGGGTTTACATGAATATAGGATACATAATGAAATGACTAAACTATCATTCTAGTAAATACTTTTGATGAAGGCACATATATGTAATTTCCTTTAACACTCCCCCTTGTGCCAAATCAAAAGGATGAATGGTGCATGAATGTTGCCTCGATAGAAACCTATGTTAAGACTCCCCCTGAAGTCTACACCTTTCAACGGATAAGTACATCTACCAAGTGAGCTCAGAAAGTTTACACATCTCAATTCCTTTAAGATGTTTCTCAAAGTTATCTTGGACAATGATTATGTAAATAATTCAGCCACATTTTCTTTAGAGCTTACTTAAATTGTCTGAATCTTGAGCAGAGATTGTTGTCGCATGTTATAGAAAAACTTCGGTGATATATACTTCATATTATCACCTATATAGCACAGATTCATCTGTTCAATACATGCAATGTATTTTTCGTATATACATAAAGGATCTTCAGTGGTAGAACTCAAGCCACTGATTCCTTAAATGTGTGATGATAGACTTTCACTAAATATACTTACAAATTGTTATATGTAAGGTAATAATCTCTAAATAGCTTTAATAGATATCTATCAAAGTTTCTTATTTGATGCCCAAGATATACCATGTTTCTCATGGTAAATACATAATCAATCTAGGAACTCATGTGGTTAATATATAACCAACATTAGTAGAACCAAATAACATATTATTTGGTGTATAAATGTATAGGATAGCATTCAATATTTTCTTAAGGGGGGGAAGGAGCCCTCGACCCGCAACAGATAGAGAAGGATTTATTCAATCACATAGTTTGGGCTCCTAGAATATGGCGCCCTTGGGCCTTTCTATTCATCTGCAGTCCCTTTCAACATTTATATATTAAATAACATGTCTATGTCGCTGGTTTCTTTTAAGTATCAAAGTACATTCTTGACACTATTTCAATTATATTATGTTGGCCCTGTAATAAACTTAGTTAACAAATTCATTGAGAAAGTAATATCTGGCCGAGTATATTGAGCTAAGTACAATAATGCGCCTATTGCACTTAAACAAGGAATTTCAGTTCCTAATATCTCTTCGTCATTTTGCTTTGGACGAAATGGATTTTTCTTTAAATTCAAACATCGGCCGATCATGAGAGTGCTAACAGAATGCATTTTGTCCATGTTAAATTGCCTGAACATCTTTTGGACATATGCAAACTGGTGGATAAGTATTCCACAAACTCAATAAAAATGAGTTTTCCCAAGATCATTTATCTCAAATTCAAATTTCAATTAGTTTCAGGATTTCTCTTATTTCATTAAGAGTACCTATGTTCATCCATCAACATAAGTATCATAATCGCAAACCTAAAACTTATTTTTCTTTATAAATACGAAGTGGCATTTGTTCTTTGTTTTTGTAACCTTTCCCAATCAAGTAGTCACTTAGACAGGTATACACATCCTTCTAGATTGTTTCAATCTATAAAGTGAGTATTTCAATATAATTGTAAACGTACTCTGTGGTTCAGAGTTACTTGACTTGGGTAATTGAAGGCCATTAGACACTTTCTTATATATCTCTGAATCAAGATCCCCAGTGAGATATACAGTAACCACATTCATTAGCTGCATTTCCAATCCTTCAGATGCTACTACACTAATTAAGTAGCAGAACGTTATAATGTCTATAACACAGTATGACTCCTTATAATCAATTCCAGAGCGTTATGAGAAACCTTGCTCCATAAGGCAGGTTTTATATATTAGGACCATATATTTCTCATTACGCTTTATGACAAAGAGTAATTTATGTCCTACAGGCTTTACTCTTGGTCAGGCTAGCACTACCGGACCAAATACCTGTCAATTTGTCAGAGAATCAAGTTCTACCTGGATTGATTCTTGTTTCTAGGCCAGTTTGCTCTTTGTTGATATTTTACAACTGAGCTTGGTTCGATTTATCGTGCTCTATATTTTCTTGAGCAACATAATAAATAAATACATCACTAGTTTATGTGCAATGTATGTCCATCGACTCATATGCACTCTCTTAATCAATAGAGATTTTTTATTCTCTGGAATCATATTAAACATCGGAGCGTCCTCCAGTAATGATTCTTGGACATAACTATAAATAGAGATGATCTCATAAGATGTATTTTTGACATTGATGATCAATGAATTGAATTGTGCCACACCTACCATTCCTTCCTTTGGGTGGTGTCAATCGAACCAGGTGACCTCCCCCTTTTTCCTTTTGGGAGCCAAGGCCTCAACCACATCTCCACCAAGTGTGGTTACAACACCTTTTCTACGGTGTTGTGACCCTTATTGAGGACTTTTAACCTTACAAGCACATTTGCAGCTGATATGTATGACCTAATCACTTTAGCAACATCAATGAACGAATTAGGCATCGAATCTGTTACGTTCCAAAGATTTGTAATTTAACATCACTTTTTCATTGGGAAGTTTGGGGATCAAATGAGATAAAGTAAGAATCGACCACGATACTTCCTGTCGTTCCCACAGAAAATTCTTTTTCTTATCTCCCCCTAACGACGGGAAGACTGTCTCATTTAAGTTACAACCCGCAAATCTAGCGGTAAATAGGTCACCTGTCAAAGGTTCTAAGTTGCGAATAATTGTTGGAGATTCATATCCAACATAAATACTTAATCGTTTCTAAGGACCCCATTTAGTGCGTTGTGGGGGCGCAAATAGGCACATATGTTGCACAACCAAATATGCGTAAATGTAAAATATCAGGCTCATATCCAGTTACCAACTGGTACGCAGGTTGTTAACAGCGGGTCTAGAACGAATAAGTAAAGATGTATGCATTATTGCATAACCCCATGCAGAGATTGACATGTTGGTGCGCATAACCAATGCCTAACCACCATTTATTTTCTTTAGATGGTGGCCTCTGCGAGACCATTTTGTGTAGCACATGGGTATCAAGATGCTTTACATTGATCCTGATATATATGCAATAATCATCAAATGTTTTTGATGTAATAATGTGATATTATGATTAGGGTGGTGAGCCCTAAAACATGTATTCCGTGCTAAGAGTTTTGCATGCATTATATTTTGTGGACAGTATAGTGACATGTGACCCGTATGTCAAAGTATAATCCAATACCATAAAATACTTGAATCATCCGCATTCTGGATTAATCAATCCACAAATATCATCATATATCTTGTGTAAGAATGAATTTTTTTTTATCTATAGCATAAACAGGTCTCAATGTTACTTATGCTAAAGAGTCGGCTTTACAGAATGAGTGACTTGCCTTAAAAATTTATAATGAGGCAGAGTGAGATGTAAATAGTATATCTGGTGCTTTAGAAAATAAAAAGTGCGACAATGCAGCAACAAGATCGATATAGTGCATTATATCAATTTTCATCTCATTTCATGCGTCACTCTAAAAACAAGGACGTAATGTGAGTTATTCAACATTATGAATTATTATACAAAAGCCTATATAAATTAATATCACATAATCCGTTAGTGATAATATATAGTTCAAAAATTCGAATAGCAGTGAGATACAACTCGCTATATCGTCATCTATAAATTTCATTCTCATTGTATGTTTACAAATAACATTGGCACAAACATCTATAAAATTTTACAGGGTTCGATTAGCTCTTGATGCATATGAAGCTTTTCTGATTTCAACAACTGTCTCATTAGACATTGTTCCTTGTTCCTTTTAGAAATGTCAAATCCTTTTGAGTTTCAATATAAATAAAATGATTTATTTTTCAATTTGAATTAAATGATTTACTTTTCATATAATGTTTTCTTTTATATTGTAAATGCATCACTTTACATCGTGAAAATATTATATTCGAACCATGTATACTAAATAAATTCGGTACTTTTGAATAAAATCTAATGAACCAACGTTAATAAAACTAATGTCTCGTATCAAAATCCAACTCAAATTTCATCAATAGTCTAAATAACTTTAAGACTAAAATGAGTATTTTAAATAAATGAGGCATAATGCCTTTTCAACATTCTTGAAGTATGAGGAATTCCATGTTGCCATTAAAATTCATTATCGTGAGGCTAATATGGTGGGTATCTTGTACTTTAGATTCCCCATATCATTTATAATTGTGTGCTATAGTGTACTTGCAATATATTTGATTTGATACACCACTGCTACACGTGGTGGAATTATTCTCTTATCCATATGGATTAGTACATCACATCCCATTTTCTTTTGGGTTCATTAATCAAAATTATCCTTGAGAAATTTCTTTGTCCCAACCAATAGATTTAAAAAAAAAATGTGTCATTAGCTGAAGTACTAAAATGATAAGGAACAACATATCCTTATTAAAATCATTGACTCTTTCTGTAGTCAAGAAAATAAATTTCATTTCATTGGCTATAAGTTCTGAAAATATAAATGTCTCCAAGTGTCCATTTAAGGTCCCACACAGTTCGTTGTGTGGATAAATTCTTTAATTTGACTTTGTTAGACAGTTCTTTGTCCTTGTTATCCGTGGATAAATTGATTTTGGAAACATAAATTATTCCCTTAAAAACTCAAGAATGGTACTCAGTTTTTTTGGAGTACAATACAGTATAATCAGGTCGAGTACGTTCAACCATTTGTTATAACACAAGGAAGGATATGAATTTAATATGCAAGCATAGCAATATATAAATTTTTTTCAAGAATGTATTCATTTGAATTAGATTTTGAGACTATAGGTCACGTATTTATCGATACTTTGTGAAAATACTTCATCGCATTGATTTGTAATTCATAATTATCTTCCATGAATTTTCTTTATCATGGAGATTTTCAATAGTGAATATGTATTCATAAAAAAAAAAAAAAAATTGCAGCAACTAAGATGCATACAATATGGATGTTCACAAAAAAAATATTTCTAATTTCTAAGCAAACAATCCCATAGTCTGTGCAAGCATGCTGCTATTTAAAAGGGGTTTATAAACCAATTCATTATCATAATGAAAATCTTCATGATAAGATTCCAGCAATAAGCATACACACCATGATCTCAATAATCAATCTATATGATTAATCACAGAATAAACAAATCGCCACAATATTTATTTGGGATTGGTGATTGGAGTGGAGACAATTCCGAAACTTAGAGATATATAAAAACATGGGTGTATTTAGTTTGATCATTTTATCAAACAGGTTGCAGGCACCATAAACTTCATGTAAATTTTACTTAACATTTAAGCATACATGCTCAGTTCTCAATTCTCATACTCAGCATACTCAATTTTCACGCAATAATTAATATCTCAAGCGCAAGATATAATTTTATACCTCTAGCAGATAGAGAACGTTGCATTTGACACGATGGTGACACACCCAAATCCGAACAGCAGCGCTGTAGTGGTGTTGCACAAAATCCGGGCGATGATTGGCTCGTGGCAATAGTTCCTGAGTGGGTTAGATTCCTTGGTTTCGATTTCTGACCGAACTAGCACCTGCTCGAATTTGCATCAGTAGTTTTGACTGGAGGCAGTGCCAAAGATCAAAGATACGGCGGCGCAATTCCATTCACTGGATAAAGCTGTTTGTGCGCGATTGACGGCGACGCCGCGGAACAAGGCTGGTAGATCGATGATTCAGCGACAACGGCGTCAATCACGAATGTGATGTTGCATAGAGGGAACCCAGTTGCAAAAGCTCCAAATCGCAGACAAAAGCCACAGTAGCAGCAAGCCTTGGCAAACTGAACCTAGACCAAGGGCACCAAATCACGAGCTAAAGAAACTCAGCGACACCGGGGTCCGAAACGCAGAGACACCGCGTGAACGATAAACAGTGAACACCCCACAGGACATCGCACCTCTGGATCGGAAACCACGAGGAGCACGGGACCTAGAAGGGGGAAGGACGAAACGCGACCTGAAACCCAGAGGAGGTACAGATCGACGAACAGGTAACCAATCACGAAAAATGGGAAGACCTAAATCGCGAACAAGAACGAGCCGTAAATTGGATAGAATACACCAAGAAGGAATCCACCGACGATAATAATAGTACTGCAACGTAGATGGGTTGGAGCCGACCCACCGCCGGCTGCGGCGCCTGACTGCTGAAACAAGGGTTAACATAATTTTCTAATCTCCATAGGCAAGCCAAAATTTTGGACGAAATTAAAATTGTAGAACACTCGTGCTGATAACGCGTGTTTTAGGATAATCGGATGAAGAACGAAGAACACACACAGAATTTGTTGACCCAATTCACTATATCTTGAGTATGAGATCTCTTAGGTTACAAACTAGGGTTTACATGAATATATGATACATAATTAAATGACTAAACTATCCTTCTAGTAAATACTTTTGATGAAGGCACATAAATGTAATTTCTTTAACACTTAAAGAATAATTTATAATATCCAAAAAACAATTATAAATGAAATAATGATAAATAAATTATGAACAAACGAGTAATACTCAAAAAAAATTTATAATACCCAAAGAATAATTCATAAATAAATATTAATAAATCAATGAGTAATATCGAAAAAATAATTTATAATACCCGAATAACTGAATAATACCCTAAAAATAACTCATCAATACCTCAAGAATAACTTAGTTATATCCCAAGAAAAATTCACAAGTACCCCAAAAATAAATATATATATATATATCAATAAAACAAATAATATCTTTTAATATAAATTTCTAATCGAATTTATAGTGTATTAAAATAATTATTCAAAATGCAAAATCAAAAGATTATAAATTACCTTCAAACATGATATTTTGCATAAATTTTTATAAAAATAAATGTATTATTCTCTTCATATTAATCCATATTTTTACTAAATATCTTTAAAATAAAGACATATGTCCTTTTAAAATAAACACATATGTCTTTTGATATGATGTATTGAAAATCAACAAGATTAAAGCATAACACAAACACATATATCTTTTTGATATGATGTATTGAAAATCAACAAGATTAAAGCATAACACCCCTTCAAATTTAAGGAAAATACCTTAAGAACAATTAACAAATATCTCAAAAACAACTGAACAATTAATAACAATAAACAAATATCTCAAAAACAACTTAACAATTAATAATACATAAAAGAACAAAATTACTAATATCTCTAACACCTGATAAGACGTATAGTGTATATTTTTTTAAAATTCAAAACTAAAATGCACTTGTATTTTTAAAATTTTTTAAATTAAAATCCATGCATAAATGGGTGAATGTTTGGACCTTTTGAATTTTTTGAAAAGCTAAAAAAACGGCCTTAGAATGTAATAACGCAGCAAAGGCCTAGCCCATTTGCACCACCAATCAAACTAGAGCCCGCTCCTATAAAGAATATTAAATTATTACTCCCTCCGTCCATAGATATTTTTACCTTTGGGATGGCACATTTTTTAAAAAAAATAGAGTATTGTGTAAAATTATATTATTAAAATAATGAAATTAATTGGATTGTGAGGATAAAATTAAAGTAATAATTTCCATTTATAGGGTGTAAAAATAATCGTGGAACGGACGGACGAAAAAGAAAAGTGCGAAAACAAGAAAACAATTATGAGACAGAAGGAGTAATAAATACACTAACATATTTTCTAGAATTAAGAAAGTGGTCTTAATTTTTAGTTTTCCTATTTTTTGCATCTAGCAATGGAATGGAACCCCACACATTCCGGTACAGTATTACATCGATTAAAAAATAAAAATCATAAAGCTAATTATTATACGAAAAAAACTAAAAAATACAAATTTAAATAATTAATTATATAGTACTCCCTCCGTCCATGAAAATTAGTCCACGTTGCCTTAAATATCGTCCACAATAAATAGTCTACCTACCCAAAATAGAAAATTTTCAATCATTATTTTTATTTTTTTATACACATATACTCACTTTTACACATCACATCAAATACTTTATTAATAATTAACACTTCTTTATACTAATACACTCACTTTTACACATCAACGTCAATTTTTTTCTTAATAACCATGCACAACTAAGGTAGACTAAATATCATGAACAGAGGTAGTAATAATTAATTACTCCGTTTAATAATACATAGATTAATGATTCAGATATTGTTTAATATATATAAAATTTAAAGACAAAATCAAAGTGAAAATGCTTCGATTAATCCCAATAGTATTAACTCCAATGTGTTTTAAAGACCAAGCAAGCAACAACACTTCTCACTCATACATCAAACAACAAAATAAACTGCAGCATTATAATACTAATAATTAATTAAGAAAAAAGATAAAGCATTTCAGCAGCATTATTTCAAATTTCCGGCGCTCCGTCCTCAACTCCGGCCGACGCCGCCACCTTCCTGCGCTCTACTCTTGATCGTCTCCCCGGCCTGCTTCGTCTTCTCGCCCAAGAACACCGTCCCGTCCTGCGCGCGCCGCTTCGCGTAGTCCAGCGGGTCCTGCCCGGTCGACTGCCGGAAAGAATTCAGCACCCACGACAGCGACGACAGCCCCGTCAGCCCGAACGCGCCGGACGCCAGGAACGCCGCCACGGCGCCGGTGAGCACGACGGCGGCGGGGACCAAAACGGGGCTGCAGATCAGGAAAACCGGGGTGGCCAGTGCCAGGCCGATGAGGGTGCCGACGAGCGTGATTCCGGCGAGGCCGAGGAGGGCGCCGCCGAGGGGGACAAGGGTTATGAGGGCAATGATTTGGCCGGTGGAGGGGCCCTTTTGGGGGAGGAGGCTTTTGACGCCGCCGACGGCGTGCGGCTGCGTGGGGTGGATTTGGACTTGGTGAGGCTGGAGACGCTGGTCGCGGTCCATTGGAGCGGTGGCGCGTGAGAAAGCGGTGGAGAGAGGGGCGGTGGATGGAATTGAAGGGAGTGAGGTGGAGGTTATAAAGGGAGAGGGAAATGCGACGTGTTGGAGAGAGGGCTTGCATGGGATACAAGTTTCAATTTGTTGGTGACACATTTTTTTCCTCTTTTTACATTTTTTTTAATTGATATAATGATAATAATAATAATAATAATTGGGCTGGGCTTTTAGTGATTAAAGTGGGCTGTTGTAATTTTTGGGCTGATTGGTAATAAGTGGGTCCAATATCATTTAATGGTCCAATTTTTGGGTTTCAGTTTGAGCACCCAAGAATTTAAATCTCCTTGTAAGTCAACTTGTCAAATAATAAGGATCCTACTGTGTACCCCTCCAATATATACACCCATTTTACCATTTTTTTAATTAAAAAATTATTTTAATATATTTCTATCAACCCATCAACTCCACATTTTTTTTCCCATTTTCCAACCACACAACAATTTCCCTAAATTATGTGGATCAACCTCTAAATCCCTGTAATAATTTTATAGTCTCTACCAATATTTTTTATTTTTTAATGTCAAATAATGAATTGATGGAAGACGACACGACAAATAAAGAAAAATATGTATTTAATTATTATTCTTTTATGGATGTATTAAAATTAATGTATGTTTAATTTAAATTTTATTTTATAAAATAGATAAAATAAATATTTGATACATTAATTAAATTTCTTTTTATAAAAGTAGATTAAAATAAATATTTGATAATGTACGTAGTTTTATCTCATGAAATTGGAGGGGTATATAGTCAGGCCCAAATACTAATTCTAATGTGGAGTATTGGGGTAGCATTTATTTCGACTCAACTCATGAGAATTTTCAATAACAATTTTGATCCCACGTTTTTTTTTTTTTGTCTCTTTAAAAAAAAAAAAAAAACTGCACCATTTATTAGGATTAAAATATTCTAAAAATATAAAACCCAAAATAATTGTTAATTCGTATGCAAGTTATAATTTAATTTTTAGAGATAGAAATTGTTAATGAGGAGGTTTTAACGTTAAAAAGTAATTGTTTATTTGTATGCAAGTTATCGCAAAATCTTAAGTTATTGATCATGGGGATTTGTATGTAAATAATGGGAGTTTGGAATTTAGAAATTTTAACCTCAGTCCCACCATAATTCAAAAATTCTAAAGATTTTAATTTTATTTCTTCCAATTCAAAAATGGGCTTTTCTACGGTCAGGAAGATGTTTCGCCCTTCCTGACGTCAGTAAACCAATGCAATGTCGACAAATAATATTATATTGCCCTGGGCGATATAGTTTCGCCCAAGACAAAAAAAAAAGATTATAATAAATAAAATATAGAAAATTACTAAAATATCCTTTTATATTTTAAAAATTAAATGACCTATTCTTAATTTTAAAAATTATAAAAATGTTTTTAAACATGTTTTATATAATAAAAAAAAAATTTAAATCAAATTAAAATTATTTTTCTAACATTCATAAAAAAAATCCAATTTTGATGAACCTTAATTCCCAAATTTCAATCACTTAAAAGAATAGAACGTCGTGGAATTACTCTGTAGTTTTTGTTTATACCTTTGAAAACTGAATCGTAATTTTCAGGGACTTTGAGTAATCGTAATTAGACAAATTTAGTAATTTATATTAGAACGAATAAAATGTTAATTTATTCAATATTAACTTGTGGCTATTCAATAGTAATTTGATCAAACAATATTAACTTTTTTCACAAAATTAGCAACATCTGTAAACCAATTGAGAATTAATATCATATTTATAATTAATTTTGAAGGTTGATTGGTTGAAGGGAGAGAGATGAATACGCAGAAGACAGTGGCTATTGTGATGGGAGGGCTTGTGGGTGCAGGCTCAGCGTGTTTGTTATTTGCAAAATCAGCTTTCAAGAACAACGTCGAGGAACATAGAATACATCTGAAAAATAGAACTCATGGATTCGAAATTGAATGAAGTGGAATCAGAGAATTCATGGAGGATTAAGACTCCGACGGGCGAACTCTTGAGTACAATTGGAAGTGAATCTTGAAATTGGATATGCATTTGGGGATTAGGGTTCCTCCGATGGGTGTAAGAATTAATTTTGAAAACATAAATTTTAATTTGATTAAAATATATTAAGATATAATAATATTTTAATTAAAAGGATAATTTAGTAGTTTTAATTTAATTTAATAATATTAATTAACTTTTTTAACAGTGCGATCACCTTATGCATAGTGCAATCGCCCTAGTGCAAAGTACAATTTCTTCAAAATAATATTGTACGTTGGATCAGAAATCCAACGGTAATATTTAGGGGATTTACTGACGTCAGAAAGGGCAAAGTCTCCCTAACCATAGAAGAACCCTTCAAAAATTTATATGAGTATAAGTCATACGCAAACTTCACGTTACACCGGCCAATAGAAAGTAAAGAAGTTGTAAATTTCCAAATATTATACTCCAATACTAATTTTGAATTTTCAAACCAATCATGAAATTTAAAATTCTTGAGACTCTTTTCTCCCTGCTCACAAGCCTACTTCAAGTTCTTATTTTCATTTCCTCTATATTTTTATTTTTCGAAAATTACCCCAGTTAAAATGTTTTCGTATTTCTCCATTTCCAAGTCATCCAAACTATACCTTAATTTTTTTCTCTCATCCCTTTAAGAATCCAATTAAAATAGAGTAGATTTTCTCAAGAAATTTGATGATAACACATAACTTACCCCCATCACTTTAAAGAAGTCATCACACCGCATAAGAAAAGCTACATTCGAATAAAAATATATTTTACCGTTTTAAGATTCATTACATAGTTAAGCACTTCTCATCATCATTCGGTCATTCGGATCAATGATTCTTTTCTTCTTTAGCTTCTTTTTTGTTGGTATTCTCTTTTTTTTCACAATGTTAATTATTCATTCAATAGGTTCACACTTAATTTTTCATAACATTTAATATAAGTATATAACACGAACTTATGTTTCCAACATTTGATATGACATCATGATCAACCACAAATTGACCCAGTGATAGCCTACATTACTTTGTCTAGTTGATAAACCTCATCTCATTTGATGCTGGTGAAATCTAATTAAATCATTAATTTGATCCAATGCTTATCTTTTATTCTTCTCAATCTGAAAACAATATTGTTGGGATGCATTGGAATAGTACAAACCAGTAGTAATAAATGTTTAGTATATAATGAAAAAGAATTTGCATGTTTTGGGGCCCACCTTTACATTTCTTTCCTAAATTTCGTAGATAGATAGAAACAAAATTAAAATAATTAATAAAAATATATGTTTATAGGACTCATGATAATGACTCCACTTCACATATTGTGTTTATCTCTCTTCTAACTTTAGAAAAAATATACACAAAGAAATGGGGACGATCCGAACTCTGCTTTGGGATGCCTAGCTTCAACTCTTCAAAATCGTCAATTCAAAATATGAAAATATTAAACATGTTGAAAATGTATGCTTTTTTTTTTTTAGGTAAGTGGGAAATTGTCAATTCAAAATATAAAATTGAATATATTTTAAAGCTATTTCATATTAAATATATTATGACTTATTTTTATATAAAATCTACTTATATTAATTAAGTTGGGTTATTGTCACTTTAAGCATATCAAATCTAGGGATGGCAAAACGCCCCGCCCCGTAGCCGCCCCGATCTGCCCCGCCCTGAATGGGTCAGCCCCGCCCCGCCCCGTCCTGAGAATGGGGCAACCTGCCCCGCCCCGCGCATGGGGCAGGGCAGGCATGGGTTTACAATTTTACTGCCCTGCCCCGCCCCGCCCCGCCCCGCCCTGCAACATATTATATACCAAATAATATATATTATTTATATATATACTATATTTTATATAAAATAAATATAATAATATCAAATATTTTTTATTTATTATTATTAATCTAATATAATATGAAATTATATATAAGATATTCTAAATTATGATCTAAACATTAATAATTAATATCTAAAATATAATAAATAAATAAAAAAAAATACTTTCTTTCATTAGGGTTTACACTTTCTTTCATTATTTATATTGAATATGATTTAATGGATATATCTAAATTTTGTATATATATATATATATATATATTAAATTTTAGTATATTAAGTATGGGGCAGAATGGGGCAGGGCGGGGCGGATCTGCCCCGCGCAGGGCAGGCATGGGGCAAAACATACTGCCCCGCGGCGGGGCATGGGGCAGGGCGGGGCATGGGCGCGGGGCAGACATGGGTATTTAAATACCCGCCCTGCCCTGCCCCATTGCCACCCCTAATCAAATCAATCAGAGACATTTAATTAGTTGGGCTGGGGGGGTCTCCCCAGAGGTACACAGACTGATTTAGGATCTTCTGGGTAATAAGTCCCAAACATTGAGAAGACAGATGGAACTAATATATATAATATTTTTAATTTATTTTAAATGCATTAGTTAGCCTAATATAGTCAAAATGATCAAATTTTTAGTCACTTAACTTTTTTTTTTAATATCTTATTGTCAACAACTGAAAAATATTACAATCTTCCTTATATTTTTATGAGTCACTTACAAATTGGTTCAAAAAAGTAGCTGTATTTATAAATTGGTCACAATTTCTGTACAGAAGTATAATTTTTTCCTGCACAGGGAAGCATATTTTTTTTTTTGCACATAACCAATTTATAATTAATGTCAATTTTGTGAACCATTTTGTAATTTTTCCTAATTTTATTTAAATTACTCAGAATTTCTTAAATTTTTAATAGCAAATCCTTAGACATTTTTATTGATAAAAGAATTAACCCCACCCATCTTTATTTTCCTCCAAGTTAAACCACACAATTAATTTCCCCAAATAATATAATTTATTTGATAATTTAATCAAATTATATATTTAAACCACGCTATTAATATACCTTCGAGCTATATTTGAGAAAAAATCTTGGAAAAAGTACAAAATGGTTCAACAAATTCACACAAATTATATATTGATTCCATGTAAAAAAAATTCGTGCAAAAAAAAAAATACTTTCATGCAAATATTTATAAACTAATTTATAAATATATTAATTTCTTGAACTAATACGTAAAGCACCCAAAAATCTATTAACCTGTTGCTTTCTGTTTGTTCCCCAAGTGAGACATCAGAATCACAAAAGAAAAAGTATTTGAACTTTTACTTAAATTTATCCCACAGGCATAGATAAAAAATCGTAAATAAAATATTAAGCTCATATTTACACCACGCGTGAACTACTTTACTTTTAGAAAAGGATGCATATATGTGTGTTGAAATAATACTTTTCAATCATTTTCACTTTGCTAACATACAAAATACTAAGTACCCCCATACTCCCCCTCCACTAGCTAGCCTACAACTCTAGGAGGGGGGCCCTAATCAGTTGTAATCAAAAGTTTTTCCATACAATGCATTAATAAAAATATATTTGAAGTAATTAGAGTATCATTGTCTACGGGAGGTTTCATATGTATTTGGTGTGGACTAATACATTAAACTATATTGATTGATTATAATAAAAAAATATATTAAAATTTGATAATATTATTTTTTTTTAAGTATAATCAGCTCATACTTCACAGTGAAAGAAAATTTTATTTTGAATATTATTGAATTCGAAATATCTTTTATTTTATAAGTTAAAAAAAATTCACTCTAACTATTATTGGATTTGAAATATCGTTTTATTTTCTTAATTTTGTGCGGTTTTTTGAAAGGAGATTTTATATCAAATTAACCAATAAATTTTGCAAAGTAAATTTTAAAGTCATTCTTTAAACCTCTTATTCAAATGCAACCCTAAGAAATATTTGTGTTATTAATTAAAATGGTAATTAAAGTGTACGTTATGAGAATTTTAGTATGAAAAGAATTTTAATCAAATCGACCGAGTATGATATATATATATATATATATAGTAGTTTGAATAATTTTTTATAAAATTTTGTATAAAAATAATTTATGATAAATTTATCATATGATAATATTTTAAAAAATTTAAAATATCAAATATTCAATCAAAATTCAAAAGTATATATAAACAATTACATGAGAAGTGTAATATCATAATTGTTCATAAATAAAATCAACAATTTTTTTTGTACTTTTTAAGTTATATATTTATACTCAATATATATAAAGCATATAATATTATAGTAGTATTTAAGATTAAAGTATCAAATTTTCAAATTTAATATGTAAAGTATGAATAGGTTTTTTACGAAATCGAATTCATATGAACTCGTATCAATATATTATTCATATATACTATTATTAATGTCATAAGAATATCCTTGTTTTTTAATAGTGATGATGTATGCACATAACAACAATAATTGATAAAAACGAATTCCCCCTTGAACTCAGGTTCATGCACATTTTTATCCTAAAGTATTAATAATTACTATTCAATAAAAAATTTAAAATATACTTGATTTTTAATTACTATATATAAAATTAGTATAGAAGGACCGGACTAATTGATGTGAATGTACAGAAGTGAGCATTAGAAAAAAAAAGTCGAATAAATATTCCAGTATATTAGGTTAATTAGTCCTTGACTGCAAAGAATAAAAAACCTGAAAATGTTTGAAATTCTAATCCCCAAACAAACGAAATACGTGCTAGGTATATTTTAATTTATTTATAAGTTTCTATATTATTGTAACACAGATTTCAAAAATATTTTGTCACACAATAAATTGTTCATTAGAGAATATAATGTTGATTGTATAACGAGACAAAATACTAGAGTTAGTGGCGTCAATGAAAATACGAAGAAGGTGAATAATTATATTTTCATTTCATCAATAACTTATAAAATTATATTAAGATGATATAGTGATTGCATGATATCGGTTGTTTATAGAAAACTCAAACTCATCTTTTGCAAAGAAGTTTAATCTCATTTTTTTATTATCGAATCGAGATATAAGGTTGTTTGGAGATATTGAGGAAGATATAGGATTGACTTGGAGTGTTTGAGAGACTTGAAGAACTAACTTGTAACTACTAATAACTAACATTTACCGATGAAAAAAAAAATCAACTAGAATATATCAAGGGAACCCACAACCCCAATTAGAATTATGAATCCATAATGTAACTTTGAATCAATTTAATAACTATATTACTATTTTCATTCATCAATTTTATTTTCACTTTTTCTTTGGGCTCACAATATTTTCGCTAATTTTTTTTTTCTTATTTTATTTATTTTTATATAATACTAATTTTTATTAAATTTTGAATTAAAAAAATATAAATAAGTTTCACAAACAGGGAGTATTATAAGATAATAATTAATTAATTAGGTTTTGCTCTTTGGTTCTTTGAATCATTCCACGATATCTGGTTTCCTTGATTAGACATAAAATTATTCCCTCTTTTTCCATTATTAGTTTACATTTCTTTCTTTGTCGGGAGCTTGCTAATCTGTAATCTACTAAACCTAATTAAGTTTTAGTTAAATTTAGCAATAAAATTTTCTAATTCATTGCCAAAAACTGAATTTCCTTTCTAATTATAATGCTATTTACTCTATTTTTCGTATCATATTTTTTCAAATAAATGTTATAACATTTTTTCTTATAAAAAAAAGGGCAACTAGCGCTTTTAATAAACTGCAGAGGCATCCATCCTACGAAATTTTCATTACAAATTAGTAGTGTAAATTTTTTTATGCGAATAATCTTATTAATTTTACATATCATCTTCATATATATATATTACATGCACGCCACATATGTATTATTATATAAACAATAAAACGTTGCATTTGCAGCCAATTAAGTAATACTATATATTCATGCATCTTCACCTTTCCCCCCCCCCCCCCAATATTAGCAATTAATTAATTAAGAGTATATTTGATTGGTAAGATAAAAGTATCTATCCGTAAAAAATAAGTATAGATATTTTTATCTTACGAACCAAACATACTCTAAGGATAGGGTAGAGAATTAGGGCCCGAATTGGGGTCAAAAGAACCCGACCCACAATGATCATTCGTGATCCGGGCATAACGCATGATGTCAGCATTAGCAGCATCGAGCTGTTTCTGGAGGCTAAAGACTTGCTCCTGCAGAAGAGAAATAGCGCCGACGCAGCCGTAGACGGGGTCTTTGAGCCGAGCCTCGGCTTCGTAAGCCAGCGAGCTGACGGCGTCGTCTCTCTGGTGAGGCGGGATCTCGTTCAGCAGCTTGCTCACGTTGCTCGCCCCGAAGATTTTGTGCACGTTCACGAATTTCGTCGGCTCCTCCGGAGGGAAGTAGGCCGCAAACACGCAGCTGGACACGCATTTTCTCCTCAGGAATTTGCAGGCTGCGCACGGAGGGTTTGACGAAGAAGAAGCCATTTTTAATTTAGGTACCTTAGCTGCACAATTAAAATTTATTTTTTAACTACAAAACTTTTTTAAAAAAAAAATTTCCAAAACCTGTCGAGAAAGAGTTTTAAAAAAGACCCTTAATGTAATTGGATATCCTATGAACAATTTTTATAGTATTGAATTACGATCATTAGACAGAATTTTTTTTAGAACTGTAATTGTAGAATTGTGCCCGAATTTTATTGTCTCACTATTATAACTATCTTATAATTACGGTCCTAAAAAAATATTTTTCTCTCATTAGATATATTCCCTAATATTAGACTGTAAATTGAAATCACGGTGCACTGAAAAATTAATGTAAATTGTTTTTAATTAATTGCGCTTTTTTAGTAATACGTTAGATACAGTTCAAAAATGCATTTATATGTATATGTGATGTGTACAAGGCTTTGACAAGATTAATGTGTATAGTTAGAAATGGAAATTAACATGTAATCAAGATTGTTTTTAACAACATAAAGATGAAAATTGAGGATGTATATATATAGGAGTAGAGTCTAGCCATCTACTTTTGATTTAAAAAATTAAAATAGGGTTCAAGATTTCAGAGACGCATGTTTAAATTATGCTAATCCTCAACCCACACACATCTTTAATGAAAGCTTCCCAGGATACTCTGATATATATATCTGTTTTGGGACATATTAATTAATTGCAGATAATTATAACATTATATATATATATATGTGTGTGTGTTCATGATTTTCAAACCTTAGTTCTTGATAAATAAAAAATTAATAAAAAATCTTGATTTACCCTTTCAAAGTAATTTAATAAAATAAAAGATCGATAGTACCCTGATTTCTAACAAGACCATTGGGACAGAAACAATATATAGTAGGTATACATCTCATCAGAAAATTCACTACAATTTCTTTTTTATCTGCGGTAAACCTAGCCAATGTGACTGTACGTTTATTTTTTAATATATATATATATATATATATATGTATGTATATGAGAGAGAGAGAGAGAGAGAGAGAGATTATCTAATTTTAAGTATAAAGTAAGGAATGGTGCAGACCTGAAAAATAGATGAAAAAAATTAAAAGTAAAAAAATGGATGTGTGTTGAAATTAAGTTGAGGAATTAACCTGTTTGATATGATCTGGGGAAATTGATGAAGTCAGTTGGCCTTGTGGAAGAAACAAGGGTTACGTTTCCTTGTTAATTACTTAATTTCTCTCAGATGTCTCCAGCAGCTTCATTAATAAGTGGCCTGCATCGGTCTCAATGAAATTAATTCTGTATATATATTCCACAAATGAATTGCTATATATCTATGTGTGTGGAAATTAAAACCCTAGATGCCAATATTAGAGAGAGAGAGAGAGAGAGAGAGAGAGAGAATGCCGAAGGATGAAGAAACGTAAAAGCAAAAGCTTCAAGAATGATTAATTAAGTAGACCTACGCATCGAATACAGAAGACTAAATTACTATAAAGTGGATGTTTCACACTATTTTTCATGCTCAACAAGTACTTAGCCTTTTCATGCCTAATAACTACAAATTGTGAAATAGGGCTATTTATTTTTTAGAAAAACAAAATTATTTTGACCAATTCCTAGTAGTATATTTGATTTTTTTAGCTATATTTATTACATTTATTTTTTTAGCCATGGAACGTGTGGATTATGACAGAGTGCTCATGGAATGACATGAAACTAGGTAGAATTTTACAATATATAGTTGTGGAAAAATTAATTACAGCCCTTAAAAGTAATTTACTCTTGCTACAATTTAATTCAGTATTTTTCATAACTAATCGGTGATCAGATCGGATAGAACAGCAGTTGTTGGTCCAACAAATTGGATCAATGGTCTAACGTTAAAATAATTTTAAGGAACAGTTGCAAAATGGTACATTTTAAAATACTATTTTCAAATTGATATATATTACAAAAAAAACATTGTTATTCAACTTATGTTTACTCTATTATACAAAAAATTTATACCAATTTTTTTTATGATTGATTATTTAATTCTAAATTGATGTTAGACTGTTAATTTGTATTTTTCGTAAAGGTTGGGGAATGAATTGTACCTTGTTTCTATTTTCTTCTATACAAATTCCTTTTTCTGAAAAAAAAAAAAAAAAACCTAATTCAGCCACCCTTTTTCTATATTTTCTATACACATACTTAAACGGTCTTTTAACGTAGTATGTTTTTTTCATTCTTTTCCTTTTGGCGGCATGTATTGTCGGCAAGGTACAAAACCAAAATAAATAACATTAAATGCGTGCGGTAAAAAAATAGTTAACAATAGTTATACTTGCCCATGACACTGGGGTTGCAAACGAATCAAATAATTTTGATTCGATTCGGTATTCATATTCGAATTTTGATATTCGTATTCGAATTTTTATGATTCAAATTTGATTACAAATATTCGATTCGATTCGATTCGATTATTATTCAAATACAAATACAAAATAATGATATTCGATTAAATATTTTTTTATAAATATTATAATGATAATAGACTTAATAGTTAGTATAATTATTGCTATTAATATTATTTTAAGATTATAGACCATTAGAAATTTATGGCTACTATAATTACTACTCCCTCCGTCCCACTATAAGTTTCTCACTTTCATTTTTTGGATGTCCCACTATAAGTTTCACATTCCATAAAAAACAACAACACCATTTCATATATTAATAAACAAATACCACTTTTCACAACTCCCCATTACTTTTTCACAACTTCCCATTATTTTTTCACAACTTTTCATTACTTTATACAAAAGTCAAAATGTGGCCCACCATATAATAATAAATAATACATTTTCTTAAGGATGTAAGCTCATTAGATAATAATCTAGATATCATATGCACTTATATTTCAAACTCTTACTCGAAGGTTGTAAATAAATCAAATACTTTTGATTCGATTAGATATTCGTATTCGAATTATGATATTCGTATTCGAATTTTTATGATTCGAATTCAATTCGAATTCGTTTACAAATATTCGATTCGATTCGATTATTATTCAAATACAAATACAAAACTATGATATTCGATTCGATTCGATTCGTTTGCAACCCTACATGAGACTATCACGATTTTTATAAATTTATTACACCAGAATTTGTTAATAAAAGCAGCGTTATTCAAATTCATTTAAAAAGTGTAGAATCACTTTTCTTTAAGTTATTGAGATCCAATTTTTTAAATAATAAAAAGTGATTATAAATTACTAATTGAATTCGCAAACAAGTCTATAGAACATTCCGATTAACTAAGTTGCCCAAAATCGAAAAAAAATTCATATAAATCGGTTAAAATTGAATTTTTTTTTGAATCGGTCTATTTTTATTTTTTATTTTTAAAATTTTTATTTATAACTTTTTTTTCTTTTTTTTTTCTACAATTTACAAATTCAAAATTTTAATAGTTATATTTTTTGTGTGACCAAAATATTTTGTAGTCACTAATTCACATCGAACTCAATATTTGAAATAATTCAACAAGATCTTAGGCCCCATCCCAACAAGGTGGAACCAAGGCAATAGATTATGACAAAGTCCATGGGTCCTGCCCCGGCGAATTGGAATTGAAGTCAGTAGAAGACCTAGTTCCAACGATACCAGTCACACCACCATATGGCAGCAGGGCCTCGGCCCCACATTTTACTTATAGATAACTGACTCCGAGACCAAAGCCAGTAGTGAAGACGAAGGTCAATCATAGTCCGAGTAGTTTTAGGCAAGAGATCTTCATGTGGCAATGATGATACAATATAAATTATATCTGCTAAGGATAAAATCTTTTAGGCCAACTAAAATACTCAGGGAATAATCTATTTGGGCTGAGGTTATTGGCCACAGCCTGGAGTAGAAGCACATTTCTTGTAGAAAGATAACTACATCACTGATCATGACCTCGAATGCCGTGAAATATGTCATTATTAACCTCCCAGATCGTGGGGTTAATGCATGGATGAGATGTTCTTGTCTTACTTGATTAGTGTTAATTGTACACTATAAAAAGGATCTCTTATGATCATAATAAAGGATTCGAAATCTTCAAATTCAAGCTCTACACAAATAGATTGATACATCGTTCTTGCTTTTATTTGCTTTACAGTAGCATTTAGTAAGATTAAAATCTCGACATTCTCACATTAATTGTGTTGTCCTAGATCCAAAGCCACATAAACTTATAAATCACGGATATTAATTATCTAGGATTCAACAATTTTAATTTTGACACTTCATTATGAATTAGTTAAGAAACATGTCATGGACTACAGTTTGATATTATGACTTGCGTAATTTTGAGTATTTTAATTTTGATTGTTGTCTATAATTCTATTGTATATTTATTTCAATATGAACTTAGAAGTTATTAAAAGTTGATATGAGAATATTTATTTTATTTTTCAATATAAAATAGATAATATTTAAAAAATAGATTAAAGTTAAAAATAATTTCAAATTGATATATTTTTAAAGTAAACTGGAGAATAAGTAGTTAACAAAATAATCAATAACCTAACTTCATGTGTATGCATGTATACCTAACTTCTTGAAAACGGCCTGACACTAAATCTAGGACCCTATATATATATATATATATATATAATATATATATATATATATATATATAAAATAATCAATTTATCTAATTAATTTTTTAATACACTTCTTACTAATAGATTGAATTTTTTAATTAATTTTTTTAGAGAAAAGACATGATGAGTGAATAATTTAGTATAGATGAAGCAAATTACAACGAAGAATCGAACTCGAGATCTTTGAATACCTGGGTCTTTGTCTCTGATACTATGAAAAAAAAAATCGACATCTAAAAATATAAATTTGTAGAAAAATATTGAATTAGTTTTTTTTAGTTAATTTTATAACAGTATTTAACTATATTATACCCCATGCTTCATTAATATATTATGAGATTTAAATGAAATTATGGAATAGTGGCGCCGGCCTATACAAAGTGCAGTTAGAGCTTTTGATATTTTATTCCCCTTCCCATAATGTAATAATAAACGCTACTCCCTCCGTCCCATAATTGTTTTCACATTTTCCTTTTTCGTCTGTTCCACAATTGTTTTTACACTCTATAAATGGAAACTATTACTTTAACTTTATCCTCACAATACAACTAATTTCATTATTTTAATAATATAACTTTACACAACACTCTACTTTTCTTAAAAGTTGTGTCATCCCAAAGGTGAAAGCACATCTGGGATGGAGGGAGTATTAATTAAGTTCAATGATTGGCCCAAAATACATGTTTCGAGTGGGCAAATTAGTTACGCGTGTAATAATAGTCAAAGGATTTTTTAAAAGAAAAATATTTTATATTATATCGTCATGAACCATATTTTAACAAGATAAAAAAATAAATTTATAAATATAAACTTTATATTATAAAATAGTTTATATCATAAAAATAATTTATATAATACTTTACCATTATATTTTGTTTTGTTTGACATAATATGCTCAAGAATTTGTTTTTTTTTAAATATAAATGGTCCAATAGAATTTCAATTAAAATTAATGGATTAATATATGACCAAATGAGTATAAATTCTCTTGGTACATTATGCTAAAAAAAGACAAGAAAAGAATGTGAGACCAGATCCGTTGAGTATAAATTTTCATTTGACAAAAAATACAATTCACCCTCATGCAGTAGTATTTTAACAAAAAAATACGAGTTTATCAAAAGAGAAAAAAAAAACACTACTAAGATAGTTATGTAAGAAATTGAAAAAATTAATATAATACCCCTTCACATCTTTATATTTTTTTTAATTTTATATTCCATCTGTCCCATATAAATTTACACACTTCTCTTGTTTGAACATCCTACATAAATTTGCACACTAATAGAAAAGAAAACATTGATTTGTGTGCACACTTATAAATTTATACATATATTTACTCATATTTCACTACTTTATATATATAAAAAACATTCTTCATAAAAAAAATATCATCCAATAGAGTGCAAATTACTACGGGATGGAGATAATATTTTTTTCTGTCTTCGCTTCTAAGAGAGATTCTTGGAAAGCGGTTGAAATCGTTTTCTAAGAAATTTTTTTAAGAGCGAATTTTTAATAGTTATCATTTGAAGAACTCTTATAACCGCTCTCTAAGCGAAATGTCAAATTTATATTAGTGATTTCAGGTACTTAAAAAATAAAAATAATAATAACTTTCCATATTACATCTACTTTTATTAGAAGATATCATATATAATATATTAAAGGCATGTGTGATTAATACCATTTCGTCAAGAATCTAATCATGGCCTCATGAAGCCTATATAGGATGCAAATTAAAACTATAAACCAGAAGGGAATATGAAGGAATGATGCAAGCCTTTTGCTAATGATTAGGAAGCCGATGATTCGTCCTCACTCTATATATATTTTATGTATATCTACCGACGACAAATATAATTTGTTTATTATCATCGATTTCTTTATTAATTTGTTACTCATTCTATTCAGATATAAATTGTTCTTTGCTTTTACATATATAAACTAACGTACGTGTTAAAATAATAATTATAGTATAAAAGATAAAAAAATTAATAGAAAAATAATGAAAAGTAAAAATAAAAAATTAATTGAATAGTAATTTTTAAAAAAATATAAAAGTAAATAAAATATTTATAAAAAAATAATTTAAAATAGTAAAATAAAAGGTTTATAGAATAACTAAAATACCTGTTATAATTGTAAAGGTCGCAGTAAGGTTTAATTGCCCTAAACCTATCAACTATGATCTACCGAATTTTTAACACAAAATTAGATCATAAAACTAATTTTCATGCCAAATTTCTCACATTTATTTTTTAATTTTAACTTCAATTTGGATATATAGCAAGTAGAAAACCCTATAAAATTCAAATTTTGGACTTCAAAATAGATAACATGGTTCGTGATTATGTTGGGAATATTTAATATTTAATTAAATATTAAATAAATTAATTGGTATTATTTGACCAATAAAATGAAGATATTAATATTAATTTCTTGTAAGTTAATCGATACGAGTGCGTTCTACTCTCGAAATAGATGAATTTAATGTATTAATACTCACAAAATCAATTAATGGTGAGTGGGAAATTGATAATATTAGTAAAAAGTTAATGAAGCTAATCAAATTATAGTTGATTGATTGGCAATCAATATGGTCATACGCACGAGTTGATCCCGTGCCCGAGGCCGTGGACTTGGACTTTGATCTTGACAATTGGACTTTTGGTGTACTTGGGCCTTGTGCCTAGTGTCCATCTAAATTTTTAGAACACAAAAATTTTGCGGGTCCAGCCCAATTAATTTAGTAATGGATCAAGCTCATACCGAAAGTAGACGTCATTGTACAGATTCGATGAATATGAAGCTAACGTTAAGATGACTCAACACTGGCCAGGTTCAATTAAACTAAAGTTGACTCAGCTATGACCATCTCGTATCAGCACAAAAACGTGCAAATTTCATTTATGGCAGGTCAACAGTGATTGATTGCAATCAATCTCATAACTGTTGGCATTCCTCAATTATGTCTGTCAACATTTATTCTGACACGTTTTTTTTTCCTTTACGAGTGGAGGTTTACCTATAAATACTAAATAGGTGTCCTCTTTCGTTCAGAGAACACACTACTCTCTCTCTCTCTCCAAACTGTACACACTTGAAAGAGTACGTCGTTTTACCTTTGGGAGTGTTATTCCAGACAGAAGAGCTCTACCAAAGAATATTCGCTTTGCGGGAAGAGGACTCCTCGATTCGCAGTTTATTTCTTATTGTAATCTTATTTTATTTCCATGTATTCTTCTTCCCCCGCTATATCCCCTTTTATTCATTTTACAGTTTGAATTATCCAATAGACATAAAACTTTTTTTCGCCAACAGATTAACTTTGTCAAAAATCAAATTATATATAGATTCTAAAAAAAAAAAAAACACACTTCCATTTCATTTTATTTTTTGAGAGGAACTCTTTCATTTTTCAAAGCATATACCATGGAATTATGTTTTGAAATTCTAGAAGGTGGGACATGCTGTGCGTGTCTAATCAAGTTCCAATCAACGATGAATTAAATTGCAGTGCATGTATAAAAGAAACTAGCACTTTGAGCTCACACCACCAATACAATCCCACTTCTTCCATTATTAGACTATGAACGAATGAATGTCGAGATTTGAGTAACTAATGTTCTTACATGCGAATAAAATACTAGCCAAATGCCAAATGATGGCCCCTCGTTTCCATCAATAATGCAGGACATATATAATCGTAATAAAACAATCTAACACTCAGAAATACTCCGTCTCGTAGGAATTTGCACCCTATGAAACGACACATTTTTTAAGAAAATGTGTTTTATATATAAAGTAATGGCATATAAATAAATATGTGTGTAAATTTATGAATGTGCACACAAATTAGTGCTTTCTTTTTTAGTAGTGTATAAATTTATGTGAAACGTCCAAATAAAAAAAGTGTGCAAATTTCTATAGAACAAAAAGAATATATCATAACCAATCTAAAATAATCCAAATGGCGAATAGGGCTCAAAGTGAAAGCTCTCCGGGGTGTTTAGATCATAAGTATTTTAAAATTAAGCTGCAGCTTCTCAAAATATTTAGTAAAATAAAAAGTTTTACAGGTTATAAAATTTTAAAATAAATTACTTACAACTTAAAAATTATAAAAAAAAAATATAATATCTCAATTATTTTTCTAACCGACTTTATCCTCATCCTACCCAAATTCATCCTTTCAACACCTCTACTTCAATATAATTTTTTTTAATTATTTAAAAATATATATATAAATTATACTAGTTAGACACTTTAATAATATATACATTATTTACAAATAATAAATTATAATATTTTTAAAATAAATTTAATCAAATAACCTCATAATAACCATTCACTAATCACTATGTCTTTGTACTCGTTTTGCTACATTTATAGTGTTAGGCTTTCATATTAGTTTGTTAAATACGGGGATAGAGATGACTGATGCCTTGCATCCGCTTCACCCCTCACTTGGAAATAAAAAGGCATAAAAAGAAATTTGCGCACACACAAAAAAAAAAAAAAAAAAAGTTCCACTCCAATGAAAGCAATAAAAAAATTATTTTGCTCTCGTAAAAAAAATTGGTTGATCAAACATATATATATTAATATATTCAAGTATACATTTTTATCCTAAAACCATGAGAAGCACACCCATCCAAAATTAAGTTGGTGGTAAATGCTGCATCATTCAAGTTGATTCAAATTTCCTAATTCCCATCACACCCATAATTTCATGGGTGACACTTGAGCGGCGGAACGGTGATTTTCCAAATATATAAAGGATGATTTATATATAGATTCAAAAAAAATCACTATATTTAATATAGGTTCACAATTTCTGCAATGAAGCACTTTTCTTTCATGCACAAAACCTATATATAAATATAATAATTTTTTGAACTTATTACGTAAATCAACCTATAAGAAAATACCTTTGATTAGGAAACTGAAAAGTAATCTCGAATGGTCTTTCTCTTCAATGATGAAGGAGGATTGAGAACAGATGAAGGGCTTGTCATGTCAGCCTTTGGAGTTGTCTCTAAATCTTCTCTCACTTCAAAGCACAACGAAAGCCTATTCTTGTGGGCTTCTGGGGTGCTCACTTCTTGCATTTTAATGGGAAGGAGAGAATAATCTACGCTGCATTCTACATTAGAATTAAGGCTATCTTCATTACTTTTTGCTTCATCTGAGAAAAGTTTGCGCCTCTCCATTCTTGGAGGTGCCTTCACTCTCTTTCGTATTGATGATGGTGATCGCGTGTTTGAGTAGCAACTACTCTGAATGTTCCAAAATCGCACCTGAGATTATTTAGAATGAACAATGAGTTGCTATTAATTTTAGCCAGAGTCGTAAATAAATCAAATGCACCGTACAACTCAAGTGTATTTTAAATAGTATCAATTTGTTTTCAATTGCACAATGCATGTTCAACACAAAAGGCTTGTTGCAAATTAATTTTACGGCTTAATTCAAGCTTACTGTGAAATCATCAGAGCAAGTTGCCACCTTCCCCGTCTCGGATGGACTCCTGAGAAATTAAATTACAAGAAAGATGATCAGATTTTGCAGAAAAAGATTTCAAAAATGGAGTTTTTTCTTGAAGGCAAGGCCATACCACGTTACTGCTGTGACTTCACCATCATGGCTTTTCAATGCAATAGGATTCATCTGAGGTTTATCCACCTGCATTACGAAATCCGGGGATATGTATGTAATTTCACTTGTGATCAAAGTGAAGCCAAGGGAAAGAATAGGGATAGGAGCAAACCTGCCATATGTAGGCATTTCCATCACTAGAGCCACTGAGAATATGAGCTGCATCAGGGCTAATTGCTGACTGTAATTACAGCAAATATTAGAGTTTTTATTATGAATACAGCTTAATGTGAGAACCTCAGCTATTGACACTGCATACCTTCACAAAAAATGACTCATTTCGACCTCCACAGAAGGTTTTAATCGGCCCCTTTTCAAGCTGAAGAACATTATACAGATATATCCTGAAAGAAGATGAGTATAATCAATTATGATCCAAGATTTTATTTAAACTTTTCATTTTGATTATACAATGATCAAATCCAACTTGGAGTGAGAGACTCACTTGTGATCCATGCATGAGGCAGTTAGAAATACTCCATTTAAATCTTGGGACAAGCTGGATATGCCATGTAATCTCTTTTCCTGGAGAATAAAGACATTCCTATTATTATATGGTAAAATCATCATTAAGCATGCCATAAAATGATCAAAGAGCATAGAACAAATGTACGGACCTCAGTTGATGATTCAGAATTAGGACAAGCATGAGTAATGGGAGCTTTGAGATTCCGTGTGTCCCAAAACTTAATGACACTGAATTTTTCAAGTAAAATCAGGACAGATCAAAGTTAGTTGAAGTCTCGTGAACAAAGAATCCATGTTATACAGTATTAAAAGTATGTTGCACACCTGTCAACTGCTCCAGCAGTAGCAATAGTCACTTCATCCTTGAGATAAAGAACTGATGTAATGGACATGGATTCGGCCTACAAATATATAAGATTTGTGATGCTCGTGGATTGGGACTAGAATACTGAAAATATAAACATATAAATAACGGAAGCACAAACCTTTCGCCTGCAACGTCTTCGACCTGGAGAAGTATGTGCCTCGTGTATTATAGAAATAGGCCTACAAGATTAAGAACCACAGTAGAGAGCATTGAGTATTGATTCACCCACACTTGCACACTGCCAAAAAATTGTAAATTGTGCTTTGTAATTTTGTAAGCTATTTACCAGTTATTTAGGGAAAGTATATATCAATGAACATGTTAACATCTCTACTGCTTGATTGGTCAAAGGAAAATGCAGAAACTTACGGTAAACACAACTTGTGGGTATTTTTGGAGCTTCTGGTATCCCATATAGCAAATGATCCATCTCTTGAACCAGATACAATAACCTCTGTGGAACAAAAGGATTCATATTAACTAAAGAAAATATAAGACACCTCATAAAAGATCAGATATTCTCCATCTATCCCTGGAAGATGACAGGGGGGCCAATCAAAGTAATTTATTTTTACAACTTACCCTGATTGCTGGGGTGGCAGCTCAGGGACTTGATGCTTCCAGTGTGCCCCATCAATGCTCTTATGCATTTGCGCTCTTCAACATCCCAAATCTTAATCTGTTTAAAAGTCAAATTGATGTGAGATCAGCCCATCTGATGTGTAATTGAACCAAAGAATTAATTATATGTACTGTCCACCGAAATGGGACTTTTCTTGTGAACTCTCAACTTATGTGGTATATTTTGTAATAGTGTTTATTTTTTAGAACGATTTGTGAAACCAGCAAAGAGGGTGATTACTCTCTTCTTAAGAAAGAAGGTGACTTACACTTTGGTCTCCTGAAGCTGTTAACATATTTGCATCATCCTGCAGAAGACAAGATAATTTTAGTCACTTTGTGTCAACTTCGTGTGAGGAAATTCTGCCGAAGTATTAATTTTAGTCACTTAGTGTGAGGAAATCCTGCCGAAGTATTAATTTTAGTCACTTCGTGTGAGGAAATTTTGCCGAAGTATTATGAAGAAGCAAACACAAATTCATTTCAACATCATCAATCAACTTTCCATAATCTTGGGAAGAATCTCTGTTGCTATGGACTTACAAAATGGAGACATGATTAGTTCTAGTTCACAAGCCCCAAACTCGAGAAACATGGAACTTAATCAATCAACCATACAAGGAGTATCCAAGCAAGGCTTAGAAGAAGCTCAAGAGGCTTTAAGAGACCCAACAATTTAAACTAGAGAACCTTGGATGATAAATGTCAGCAATAACAAACAACAGACTATGTCCAAATGGATTGTCATTGACACAGCAGTTCAACACATGTAAGAATGTTTACGTCATCTTGGAAAAATCAAAGCACTATAACCCTCAAACTAGTCAAATTAATTGGGGGAGAGAGGGATAGACATACCTTGACCCAGCATAAGTCGAATATGGCATTTTCATGAGCTATCCATTCAGAAATCTTAGCCTTATCTGATAACCATAAAAATAACAAAAATATTTTTTAAAAGAACACAGAAATCAGAATTCTCATCGGGAACGATCTGGGCGAGTCAGGATTTCATTTACCTGCGTTTTCGTGATATGAAGAAAATTTGGGGAACCTCTTCCTTGTATTAAAAAGAGTAATGTAACCCAACTCATCCGTGAGAGCGAGAATGTGGGCATTTTTATTCGTCTAAAGATTTAAAAAAAAAAGACAATAATTAACACAGCAATTCAGCTGAAATTTAAATTTATGCAGATTGTAACAGAAAGTTAACCTGGCAGAAAGACAGGGCCATCGGAGGTGACGACTCTCCCATGTGCTCAACCACCAAAGCTCCAATTGGATCGGAATCTTGCAAATCGTTGCCCATATAAGGGCGTTTCCTTACTGGAATTCGCAACAAATAAATTAAACTCAAAGCCATACCATCAGAAGCAAAAATTAGGAAAAAAAAAGGAAAAGAAGTTACAACGTACCTCGGTACCCATCGATTTCTCTCAACTTTATGTCTTGGAAAAATGACCGGGATTTGGAGATTTCCATTTTCTCCAGCTTCTGATACTTGGCTATCCTTATCTCTCTATGAAAACGAGAGAGAGAGAGAGAGAGAGAGAGGGCGGGGGGCGGAATAGACTGTTGAAGGAGAAATGGGTGTTAGTAAGGGTTCTATTTGGCGGGATAGGGAGAGGTAACTGGTGAAGCGGGAAATTTTTGAAATTTTTTGTTTTAGGCTGTCCTATATTTTACTGGCGGTAGCGGCCTAAATTTTTTTTTTATTTATATGTATAATTAAAACATTAAAAAATCAATATTTACAAAAAATTTAATTGATGATAGTATATATAATTAAAGACCAATCTTCATGTGTGTCGGGTACATGGTGTATTTATTTAACAGTTAAGTTTAATTATATTTAAAAATATGAGTTCGTTAAGCTAAAAAGTGTGAGTTGATTATATTAAAAATCACTAAAAAATTAATAGTATATACTTTCTAAGTATTAATCTATCCACATTTATAATTATAAACAACCTCAACTACTAAGTGAATGCACAATGTACCAGTTGAATATGGAATTTTCACATGATTAAAACATATACTTCATTCTTGGTTTATACGAATTATAATAATTGTCAGTGTTATGTCATTTTTTTTATCTATGTTGTATTTATAAGTTTCTTTTTTTCATATATTCATTATTGTTATTGTGTATTCTCTTAGGCCTCAATTGGATCGGTAGATACCCTAAGTTAAACTAAATTATCCTATTTAATTTTATGTTCGATTTAATAGACAAAGACTCAAAATTAATAAAAAGTCCAAATTTAAAATTCAACTTATATTATGAATGGTAGATAATATTGTCTTTCGGTAGAAGTATGATAATAATCTATTATATTTATCTTTACTGGAACACCCCTATTACATTCGGAAAAAAGACAAGTTTAGCAAACAATTCACTTCATTATTTTTTTTATGATATAGGAGACAAAGTTGTCAATTATATCTTTTTTATTATTAGTTATACAATCAAAATATTCAAAATGAAGATATTTTGCATTAATAATTATCTTAACACATCAACCAAACACACTACTTAACTCACAAATAAAAATCTCTAAATTGCAATCTTGATTAATCTTTTCTTGAATTATTTATCTTGTTATTAGTGTAAGTTATTGTCTCATTATTGTTAGTTGAGCTTTTATACTAATTTTATAAGTATTTCTTACACCCTATGAATGAAATTTTTTTGCCGATAAAAAAAAAAATCAATTATATTGAGAGGACGATGACAATGAGAACGAAGATAAATATATATTAATAATTATAATATAGTTAGTGATCAGGACAAAGTTGTTGATGAAATAATCAACGTGCGTGCTTAAGGAAGTAATTAACCAAGTCCAGATTGACATGTCCAAAAGAATTGATCAAGCTTGAAGAAAGAACCAGATCGAAAAACATTTTGACGAGTCACCAGTTATTAATGAAGTAAGTTGGTGACAAGTCAGCAACTTATAGTGAACCAGGCTGGTGACGATCCAACAGTTTATATTTCCTATATAATGTAGTCGAATTCATTCGAATAAGGGACACAATTTTTACCCTAACGAAGTTCTGCTCGTACGACGTGTTTATATATACGACCTACGTGCTTACATATAAAACCTCACACGCTAGTCTATTTCAGCATATTGTTGATGTAATCGATGTTATTATAGCCACATAATCGCGTTTATAAAAATTACGTCAACAAAAATATGTATACGACATTATTTTCCCTCCTTAATAAGATAATCATTATCCCCGTTTGATTACCCTCTCTCATCTTGTAATCCTCCTCAATCAATGTTTCATATTACAACCAACAACTTTTTTAATTAGAGCACAATACTAATATATGTAAAAGTAAGATAAAAAAATAAAATTTTATTCTCATTACTATTAAAAAAGCCCCTTAAAAATTTACATTAAAAATTAATAAATAATATAAAAAATTAATATATTTTTCGGTATAAATAATTACAATTGAAGAAATATACTATGCGATCACGTAAGAATAACTCACGAATAAATAAATTATCCAAAATTATATCATTGCTCTCAATATTAGGCCCTCTCCAAACATCTATCTAAAAAAGCAAAATTTTGTCTGTCAGCGCCAACTCCAAAACAAAACTCATCTCCAATAAACCTAAAAAAATAGATTTTTTAGGGACTCACTTCAATCTATATTCTATTTATTCCCTTTATAATTTAATTTATTAACTATTAGTTATCTAATTTTTAGATAAATAATTAAATATTCTAAATATTTTAATTTTTAATATTTTATTATATATTTTAAAAAACTTAAAAAATATATTACAAATTTTTTAATTACATAAACAATAAAACTTAAACGATGTATTTTCTTCATATTTTGAAAAATTGTATCATTGTATCCATTTTTTATCCAATTTTTTTGAGAATTAGCTAGAAAAATAAAATTTCATAAAATTTTGCAGTAAATTGAGAAGTAAAAAGATATATTTATAATGAAGTGAATAAAAGAATATATATATAATGAAGTGAGAAAATAAATTTATAGTAAAATTTTAAAATTAGCCGTTGAAAATATTAATTTGAATTTAGTAAAAAAAAAAAAAACCAAACGGTAAAAATTAACAAACCGACTTATTCCCAACGGATACAATTTCAATTAAAAAAAAATAATTTGATGGTGTGATGCCCACGACACTAGCACTCTTTTTCAGAAAACCAGGTAATATATATATATATACCGCTTTAACCCTCCCTAACAATAAAAATCTCACCCACAGTTTTTTTTAAATGCCGACTCACCAAAAGGCTTTACATCCTGCCAAGTGAGCTGGTCGACTCCTGTGGTTCCCGCCATTGAAACAGCTCAAATCTCCGCTGGTCATTGCCATTGATGGTGCACTGAGCGAACCCTTGGATACGGTTTATTGAGGAGACGAAGAAGCAAGGATACGTTAGATCGGAGATTTTTAAATTGGGGATGATTTTCAAATACTTTTTATATTGAATCGGTTCTAAATATATCAAAATCGTGCAATATTATTGTCGAGGTCATGAATTTTATTATTAGAACAATTTCATCGAAATAAGCTGGGATGAGATGAATTCATCGTACAATTTTCGAATTCTGCTGTTAAAATGTTCGTAAGGAAATTGAAGCTGAGAATTCCTCTGTGCGTGGATCTGTAGGAGGAGGACAAAACTAACATGGAGTGAGATGCCGCTGCAGATCAATTCGAAAATCAAACAGAATTTGGAGGCTACGCTCAACGTCAGTAATTGTAAGATTTCTATCGATATTTGTATGCATTTATATTCATCATTGGACCATTACTATTTATTTCATATAAAATATATGACTATTGTATAATTTAACTTATATTCAGATCGTTCATAGTAACAATGTTTATTGGCTTTTCAGTATCCGTCATGATTATTGATTATTGCATTAAGTGGAATAAATTTTATGGTAAAGCATCACCTTATATGAGGATTACAATCTGGACACGGTGACACTCAAATTTACTGTACTGAATTGATATAGATATACAAACTGTTTACATAATCAAGCAAAAAATAACAATCAATCTATAGTATTACTGACCACCATATTTACTTTTCAACTTGTGTCTTTTTCGGAGATGGTGGCTTGGGATGAGAGGATTTTCCAGTAATGGCTTTCTTTACCTTAGCAATTGAGTGCTTCACTTTTGATCCAACGCCTGAAAGTATGTTGTGTGATTTCTTATGAGAGACTTTCACATCTGCATTTGCCATATCAACCACGACTGGTGCTTCCGAACTCAACTTTGATCTCTTTTGTTCACTCAATTCATCTTCATCATAATTTTCTTCTTCAGTTTTTGCATTATCATGCTGAACCTCATCAGGTTTTTCTTCGTGCAGGTCTTCCGTGTGAGTAGATGGTTCTTCATCCATTGATGGTGCACTGAGCGAACTCAACCCTTGGTTCTTCATCCATTGATGGTGCACTGAGCGAACCCTTGGATAAGCTCAACGACAGTAACTGTAAGATTTCTATCGATATTTGTATGCATTCATCGTTGGATCTTTCTATATATGTATGCATTCATTTATACTCATCATTGGACCATTACTATTTATTTCATATGAGATATATGACTATTGTATAATTTAACTTGTATTCCGTGTTTCTACTTCAGAATCGTTCATATTAACAATGTTTATTGGCTTTTCAGTATCGTCATGATTATTGCATTAAGTGGAATTCATTTGTTGGTAAACCATCACCTTATATGAGGATTACAATCTGGACACGGTGACTCTCAAATTTACTGAATGCGGAATTGATATAGATAAACAAACTGTTTACATAATCAAGTGTAAATTTTAATAATTGGTAAGAATTGATCTTCAAACTCTTCATAGCAAGCTCAAAATGAACTTCATTTACAAGAAAAAGAAAAGAAAACCATAAAAAAAACCGAGCAAAGAATAACAATCAATCTAGTATTACTTCCAATGCCTGAAAGTATGTTGTGCGATTTCTTATGAGAGACTTTCACATCTGCATCTGCCATATCAACCATGACTGGTGCTTCTGAACTCAACTCTGATCTCTTTTGTTCACTCAATTCATCTTCATCATAATTTTCTTCTTCAGTTTTTGCATTATCATGCTGAACCTCATCAGGTTTTTCTTCGTGCAGGTCTTCCGTGTGAGTAGATGGTTCTTCATCCATTGATGGTGCACTGAGCGAACCCTTGGATACGGTTTATCGAGGAGACGAAGAAGCAAGGTTACATTTAGATTGGAGATTTTTAAATTGGGGATGATTTTAAAATACTTTATATTGAATGCGTTCTAAGTATATCAAAATCGTGAAATATTATTGTCGAGGTCATGAATTTTAAGGTTATTAGAACAATTTCATCGTTACAATTTCGAATTCTGCTATTAAAATGTTACTCAAGGAAATTGAAGCTTAGAATTCCTCTGTGCGTGGATCTGTAGGAGGAGGACAAAACTAACATGGAGTGAGATGCCGCTGCGGATCAATTTGAAAATCAAACAGAATTTGGAGGCTACGCTCAATGTCAGTAACTGTAAGATTTCTATCGATATTTGTATGCATTCATTTATACTCCCTCCGTCCCAGACCAATTTGCACACTTTCCATTTTGGGTTGTCCCAAACTAATTTGCACACTACTTAAAAGGGAAACATCAATTTGCGTACACACTCACAAAACTTTTCACACATTTACCTATACACCACTACTTTATTTAAAAAATACATTTTCCTTAAATCGTGTGCCATCCCAGGGGTGCAAATACCCCTGGGACGGAGGGAGTATTCATCATTGGACCATTACTATTTATTTCATATGAGATATATGACTATTGTATAATTTAACTTATATTCCGTCTTTCTACTTCAGAATCATTCATAGTAACAATGTTTATTGGCTTTTCAGTATCCGTCATGATTATTGCATTAAGTGGAATTCATTTGGTGGTAAACCATCGCCTTATATGAGGATTACAATCTGGACACGGTGACTCTCAAATTTACTGAATATGGAATTGATATAGATACACAAACTGTTTACATAATCAAGTGTACATTTTAATAATTGGAAGAATTGATCTTCAAACTCTTCAGAGCAAGCTCAAAATGAAATTCATTTACAAGAAAAAGAAAAGAAAACCATAAAAAAAACCAAGCAAAAAATAACAATCAATCTAGTATTACTGACCACCATATTTACTTTTCAACTTGTGTCTTTTTCGGAGATGGTGGCTTGGGATGAGAGGATTTTCCAGTAATGGCTTTCTTTACCTTAGCAATTGAGTGCTTCACTTTTGATCCAATGCCTGAAAGTATGTTGTGCGATTTCTTATGAGAGACTTTCACATCTGCATCTGCCATATCAACCACGACTGGTGCTTCCGAACTCAATTCTGATCTCTTTTGTTTACTCAATTCACCTTCATCATAATTTTCTTCTTCAGTTTTTGCACTATCATGCTGAACCTCATCAGGCTTTTCTTCGTGCAGGTCTTCCGTGTGAGTAGATGGTTCTTCATCCATTGATGGTGCACTGAGTGAACCCTTGGATACGGTTTATCGAGGAGACGAAGAAGCAAGGTCACGTTTAGATCGGAGATTTTTAAATTGGGGATGATTTTCCAATACTTTTTATATTGAATCCGTTCTAAATATATCAAAATCGTGCAATATTATTGTCGAGGTCATGAATTTTAAGGTTATTAGAACAATTTCATCGAAATAAGCTGGGATGAGATGAATTCATCGTTACAAGTTCGAATTCTGCTATTAAAATGTTACGTAAGGAAATTGAAGCTGAGAATTCCTATGTGCGTGGATCTGTAGGAGGAGGACAAAACTAACATGGAGTGAGATGCCGCTGCGGATCAATTCGAAAATCAAACAGAATTTGGAGGCTACACTCAACGTAAGTAATTGTAAGATTTCTATCGATATTTCTATGCATTTAATATTCATCATTGGATCTATCTATATTTGTATGCATTTATATTCATCATTGGACCATTACTATTTATTTCATATGAGAAATGACTATTGTGTAATTTAACTTATATTCCATCTTACTACTTCAGA
>JAPKLY010000049.1:1170734-1496015 GCA_026898435.1 Prunella vulgaris
ATTTAACTTATATTCCATCTTACTACTTCAGAATCGTTCATAGTAACAATGTTTATTGGCTTTTCAGTATCCATCATGATTATTGCATTAAGTGGAATAAATTTTATGGTAAACCATCACCTTATATGAGGATTACAATCTGGACACGGTGACTCTCAAATTTACTGAATACGGAATTGATATAGATATGCAAACTGTTTACATAATCAAGTGTAAATTTGAATAATTGGAAGAATTGATCTTCAAACTCTTCATAGCAAGCTCAAAAATGAAATTCATTTACAAGAAAAAGAAAAGAAAACCAAAAGAAAAAAAAAACCAAGCAAAAAATAATAATCAATCTATAGTATTACTGACTGCCATATTTACTTTTCAACTTGTGTCTTTTTCGGAGATGGTGGCTTGGGATGAGAGGATTTTCCAGTAATGGCTTTCTTTACCTTGGCAATTGAGTGCTTCACTTTTGATCCAACGCCTGAAAGTATGTTATGTGATTTCTTAGGAGAGACTTTCACATCTGCGTCTGCCATATCAACCATGACTGGTGCTTCCGAACTCAACTCTGATCTCTTTTGTTCACTCAATTCATCTTCATCACAATTTTCTTCCTCAGTTTTTGCATTATCATGCTGAACCTCATCAGGTTTTTCTTCGTGCAAGTCTTCCGTGTGAGTAGTTGGGTCGTCATCTATGGCGGAATGCTCTGTCATCTTTGAGGTTTTCCTCATGGATACCTCAAAAAGGTCTAAGAGTGAAGGCTCATTAGTCTCTTTTGATTCAGGCTTCTCTGCTGTCTCCTGGTTTGTCTTCTCCTCGTTTCCACAGTCTGCTCCTTGTTGCTCAGTTTTAGAAGTTTCCAGTAAATCATGTTTACATAATTTCTCGTTTCCATTTGCATTCTGTGAACTCAACACCGTGGTGTGATCTGCTTCTGGAACGACATTTTTATCCTTTGAAGGTAGAGGGGTTACCTCTAACTCTGCTACACCAGTGCTATTCACTCCTGATAAATGTGCTGGAATATATTTTCCCATCCTTTCAATTTCTGAACATTTGGCTTCTGGTGGGATGGAAAGAGAATCAATCTGCCTTGGACTTCCTTCAACTTTATCATGTTGAGCAGTATCATCCATCAAACTCGGATAAGTGTTAGATTCTGAGTCTTTTTCTGTCTCTGCATTCCAGGAATTTTCTAACTGGTTGGACTTATCATCAATGATTTTCTGTTCTTCACAATTCACTCCTTCTGTTACACTCCCAGGACCGCTTCCCAGTTTCTGTTCTTTTGTTTCTTGCTTAAGAGTTTCTAACACTGAGGCTTTTTGAACAGCTTCTGTATAGTGTTCCCCACTAGTCTTTATATTTTTATCTGGACTTGCCTCCACTGGATTCTCCTTGTTTGATACTTCAAAGGAACCCTCATTTGACCCTTGCACATCCTTGCTTACATCCCTGTCATTTTGAAGATTCTCAGGATCATTTTTCTCGGCCATCACCTCAGTATATGTGATAATTAATTCATGAGATAAGTCATGAAGTTTGGTCTGTTGATCTTCGACCTCCATTGTGATATTTGATGTGGAATTCATGGGAGGGTCCATTAGTGTCGAGGTCTCTGCCACCACTTTGCATGTATCATTTGCTTTTTCCACTTGTCTGCTTTCTACTTCAGTGGCATTTGGAAGAGCAGCCTGTGAACTAATTCCAGCTTCTGCTCCCTGCATCTCGGCGGTGATTCTTGTAGCTTCTGAGGCTTGTTCTGTTAGTTCGGTGTCACCACTAGCAGTTAATATTAGGGATTTGGTGCTTTTATTTGAACATTCCTCTCCAGGAGAAGTTTTTTTAGTGATGGGGCTCTCATCGTCTTCTGGGATAACCTGAGTATCATCAGTGATTGGAACTTCTGATGTACCCGAAAAATTGAGCTGTTTGGGCTCAACATAGGTTTCTGTTTCTTCACCTTCGGTTGTTTTGCTCCAAGTATCACCTTTGGTTTCCTCATCGCCTTTTTCTTCTGAATGCAATACATTCTCCTGTAGAATAGATGTATACTTCAAAATGATGCTTATTTACTCATTTACACAATCAAAATTTTACCTCATCTCTTGGTTGCACTTCATCTGAGCCACAAATTTCATCCTTTTGGTTTTGTTTCTCACTATCTCTTCTTTGTACCAATTCAGGAAGCGGAAGGATTTCAGGCTTTCTTGTGATATGCTCTTCTTGCTGTTCTTTCTTAACTTCAGAATCCTCAATGGTTTTGTGGAACGTATTAATGGGAGCCTCACATGTTATATTTTCATCCAACTCCTTCGGCATTTCTCTTGCAACTGCATTTGGATTTTGGTTTAGTATCCCTTCATCTTCTGCTATTTCATTTTCAGTGTCATCAGCTCCTGTTCTGTTTTCTTCCTCATCTGGAAATGCTACAATAGACCTATTTATCTGTGCAATGCACAAAGCAAATATGTAGATCAATATGTGACAAAGAACAGGAGATCAACATAGGATAGCATTTGAAAAGTAAAGCTTTGTAGAGTTTAAAGTTCCTGTAGAAGCAATCTGGTGTGAAATGGCTAATTGTAGCTTTGGAGGACAGATTGACAAAGATTTAATATGATGTATAATGCTGAAAAGTGAACTTTTAAAGGACCTACTTCTTCATGTGAATTCTGACCGTCAGTCTTTATGTACCCAATGTCCAATTCTTGAGTCTCTTCAGTGTCTATTGCAGTTGTAACCTCCTGAGCACTCTCCGACTGCTCTTTTTGGTCTAGGCCTCTATCAATTGGTTCTTTCCCCAGAAGATTTTTTTCTATTTCTTCCAAAGCCTTGTCATCGGCCTCTTCGGAAATTTTTTGCACCTGCGCAATTAATGGCATTTAAAATCTTAAAGTGCAGAAGTTTGTGATTGGAAGACAGAAGTTATGTTTTTTTCTTACCTTTTCTGTTTCATTTTCTTTGTTAATTTCTTCAAATCCTGTGCTTATCTCTTCTTCTTGGTTTCCCTCTTTTTCTAGGTGACTTCCTACGATCACCTCTTCCTGATGAGATCCTTCATAATAATCTTCTACATCTTTGTCTCCCTCCTGGGTCTGCATTTTCTACCCTTTTGTTAGTGTTTAATGATCATTCAACAGACAGAAAATGAACAAAATTCTAAAAAGAACACACTCAACTTAAAAAGTTTAGTCTTGGTAATTGCACTTTCTTGCATGGAATGCTTACCTTCAAGATTTCTGGTTCATATTTGGTTTCTTCTAGGCTAGATATATCCTCTGCCTCAACTTTGTCTGATTCTATTTCTCCTGCTGCTTCAAGGATCTTTTCTTCTGTAATTGCCTCTTCCGTCTCTGCAACTAATTTACAATTTTGAACCTGGGAAACAGTTTCAAGCACGTCTTCTTTTGAGTCAGGCCTTTCCTCAGTTGCGCTGCTGTTGTTGGCATGCTCATATCCATCTCTTTGACATTCGGATATCAAAGCAGCTGTTTCCCCAACACTTGTGCATTCAACATCTTGACCCTCTGAAGCAGATGGAGTTGTCTGTATGATTTCTGGATCTTCATCATCATTTTTACTTTCAAGGTCTGTGATGGACCTTTTATTGTCAATTGTTGCGCCTTCATTGCCATCTGATGCTATTTTTCCCGCGTTCAGCTCTTCTCTATCCATGGCGACGTCTTCTTTTTTAATGGGATGATCTACTTTAGAGGTTTCACTGGGAAGCATCGGGTGAAAGTCAACGACTTCTGATGTGCATGTTGGGGTTTGTACCTTTTCATCTGATATTAATTTTTCTTGTCCAGATTCTGTTTCCTCTTCGTCTCTTTCAGCTGCTTTTTTATCATCGAAGAAGCTTTCGTCATCCCTTTCCCTATTTCTGATTTTGTCCTCTACAATTTCACTCTCGTAGCACTCTGTTGTTTTCTCATCTGAAGCAGGGAGAGGTGCTTTCTCTAGCTCTTGGACTTGGTTTTCTATTTTTCCCGTGGATGAATCGTGGACAAGTGCTGAAACATGGAGTTGCTCATCTTGCCATTGAGTTTCTTCATCCTCAGCCTCTTCTCTTACATCTCTTCTGGATTCCTGGAAATTGGATGCCAAATCTTCCTCTAACACGCCAGAGTTGGAGCTTCCTGATATCTCTTTGCAGTTATCTGAATTTGTTTTCTCTTCCCCATCATTCACCCCCTTAGATTCTGAGATAACCTCGGAATCCTTAATAAGCAGCTGTTCTTCTGTGTCCTTCTGGTCAATCTCAGTCGGATCATGTTGAACAGGTTCTGCTTCTTTTTCTCCTTCTGGAACTTGGGCTCCTATCTCTGGTCCTTCTCTAGGATCTGTTTCTGGTAGAGTCTCATTTGTTGGAATCATGGTGGAGCCATCATCTAGCACTGCTATTTTCTCTATATCTGTCTTGTCACCACAACTATTTGCTTCCTCAACAACTTCAGATGCCAAGTTGGTAACATCTGGGACAGTCTTATGGCTTATCATCGTGTGTACTTCTGGCACTTCCGTGATGGATGATTCCTCTTGCTTGGAATCGGGATCTGTAGCAAGGTGCCCAACTGCAACTTCTTCGACAACATCCAAATCTTTTGTACATGGGATCATTACAGCTATCGAATCCGAGTCCTTTTCCTGTTTAAAAGAGAGTTTTCCATATAAGCTAGATGAAGAGAAGCAAGCTCGTATACCTTACGAGGAACATTTGGAAATTGCTTGAGGTCAAGACTTACCTCATGAGCTATATTTACTGAAGTTGACGCATCCTTGAGGTCTTCGTCCTCCTTTAACTCTATATTTCTTGCTTCAAAGTCAATAATTTCAATCTCTTTGGGCACCTGCAGATTCCATTAAAGGTGAATTATAGTTGGCATTGTTAAGAACATTAATGATGGAAGTGCCTTTTCCCCCCTTTCTTTAAAGTTTTCTAGGTTCAGTTCTCACCTCATCCTTAGGAAATGTTTCACTCTCTCTGTTCTCATCCTTTAGTTCTTCAGGATTTTCACTAAAGGTTTGCTCCTCTTGAGAATGTGCATCTCGATCTTCACTTGAGTTTGATGCTTTTATATCTTCAGTTGCTTCAATATATGCATCTTCCTTTAACATACCTTCTGTATTTTTCTCCTGTTTAAACAAATACTATTAAGCTTTTCTTTTCATGAATCATGATCATCGGCATCATAATTCATGGGTTCTTTGGTGGCGAGTTATCTCCATTTTCTCAATAGGGATTATTTTTAGTAATATTCTACAGCATTAATATGAAAACAAAGATGAATACTTCAGTACAGAGAACATTATTCTTCTTGTTTTTAAATTTTTTTCTTTAGTAGTCCATTTATTGTTCATTTATGTGCTAAGTAAGGTAGGAGTAGTGGAGCTCAATTGATTGTATGATTTTACCTGAACCTCAAGGGTTTTCTCCTTGTCACTTGCATCAATAGTATTCACAATTGTCTTGTCTCTTGAGATATTTTCTGGATCTACGGTTAGGATTTGCTCCTCGGTTGAACTTGTTATCGTGGCTTGACTTGGAGCAAATGTTTTAACATCCTCAATAGCTGCTTGCAAAGGCTCAATATGATCCTCATCCTGTACTTCTTCCATAGTCAAAGTACTTTCTATAAAGTCCGCTGCCAGAGCTTCTGTTGAAGATGTGTTTTCACCATCCTTTTCTAGATGTTCTTTCTGTTCCAGTTGTGAGCAATCTACTTCGAGAATTGAGCTTTCCGTAGAGTCCTCATATGAAGTAGTTGCATAACTCTGCAACGAAAATAAAATGCTTGTTAATTCTGTTTAATTTGTCAAAATAAGAATGTTAATAACTAGTTTCTTGTATAACATAGTAATTTGATGTACACACTAAACTTTTTGATAAGCTCTCTTACTACAATGTTTCTCACCTTATCCTGATCAACTGTTTTGTCTTCTTTGTGACCAACCATGATTCCTTGATTTGTATTTAGGCCTTGCTCCTCGAAATGACTTGTTTCTTCATCTTGGCTTGATGAAATCACTTTAATATCCTCATTTTCTACCTGCAAGAATTTCACAAATGATTCTTCCTCTACTAAATGACATTCTATGTTTATCTCATTTCAAACAACTCAGGTTTTACAATTTTCTTTTGTGAATTTGGTGGCATGTAAGAAAGTTGGCATTATTAGTGTTCCCTAATGAAGCTTCTTTCAAAGATGGCTTTTGTGAGCTATCCTCTGGGTTGATGATTTATCCGTATATTCTCAACTGGGATTATTTTTTTTCATTATTGTATAGTATGCATAAAACTGATAGAATTCTTCAGGTATGTGCTGAACAAGCTAAGATAGTAATGGAGTTCAATTGATTGTATGATTTTACCTGAACATCAGTTGTTTTATCATTATCACTTGCATCAATTGTCTTCTCAATCACCTTGTGTCTTGAGATATCTTCTGGATCAGTGATCAGGACTTGCTCATCGGTAGAACTTGTTTCAGTTTCTTGGCATGGAGAAAATGCTTTAATATCCTCAGTAGCTACTTGCAAGGATTCAGTATGATCCACATTTTGTGCTTCTTTCTTAACCAGAGTTCTTTCTGTGGTGTCCGCTGCCAGAACTTCTGTTAAAGATGTGATTTCATTGTCCTTTTCTGAATGTTCATTCTGTTCCAGTTGTGAGAAATCTACTTGGTCTGCTGAGTTTTCTGTAGTGTTCTCATATGAAATAGTTGCATTGCTCTGCAACTAAAACAAAATGCTCGTTATATCTGTATAATTTGTAGATAAAAGATTGCTAATAACTTTATTCTTGTAGAAATTAGTTAATTTACTGCTACTATTCTCACCTTGCCCTCGTGAGTTACTTCTTTAAGATCAATAACATCAATTATTTTGTCCTCTTTGTGATCACCCTTGATTCCTTGGGTATCTGTAATTAGGCCTTTCTCCTCCACATGATCTGATTCTCTATCTTGATTTGAAGCAGTGGCTTCAGTATCTTCATTTTCTACGTCCAAGGACTTAACAGATGCTTCTTCCTTTATAAAATCACATTCTATGTTTTTCTTGTTTTCGGACAAGTCATCTGCAAATTTGGTGTCATGTCTGATAGTTGACTCATGACTGCTGGTGTTCTCCGCCGAAGCCTCTTTCAAAGATTGCTTGTGTGAGTTATCACCCAATTCAATTGGTGAGTTATCTTCATTATTCCCACTTGGAATATTTATAGCAGCATCCTGTAGCAAGATAAATAGAACTTGAGGTACCTGTTCAGCTTAAAGAAAAGAATATATTTTCGTTTTCTTTCCTTTCATAAATAGAACTTGAGGTCCCTGTTCAGCTTAAAGAAAAGAATATATTTTCGTTTTCTTTCCTTTTATGACCTGGCATTTATTATTCATGATCGTGTTATATAGCTAAAAAATAGTTGTGTCAGTTTGAGAGTATGATTTCACATGTACCTCAAAACTTTCCTTTTCTGTGTAGGCTGAATTAGTAGTTTTTTCCTCTGCTTTGTCACAAGAGATTTTTTGTGAACCGCCAGTTAGGATATGCTCCTCAATAGGTCTTGTTTCTTGACATGAAGCTGATGCTTTCATATCCTCAGTAGCCACTTGCAATTTCTCAATATGCTGATCCTCTTCCTCTGCCTTTTCCTTAACCAAAATATTTTCTATGGTGTCTGCTGTCAGAGCTTCTGTCAAGGATGTGGTATCTGCCTTCTCCAAATTTTCATTCTGCTCCAGTTGCATGCAATCAACTTGGGTAAATGAGTTCTCTATAGTGTCTTCATGCGAACTAGTTGCATTACTCTGTAGCAAATATAAAACACTTGTTAAACCAGTTTAATTTATGAAGTTCACTGTTAATAAACTCGTGTTTTGTCTGTATATATATAATATAGAATTCATAGATTATTCGCTCTATTTTTGTAATAAAGGTAGATATACTGCTAAGATTCAGACCTTATCCAAAAGAACTTCTTCCTTCAACTCAGTTGCATCAATTGATTTGTCCTCTCTGTGGTCACCGACAATTTCTTGGGGATCTGTAGTTAGGCCTTGCTCCTTTAGGTGGCTTATTTCTCTATCTTGACTTGAAGCAGTTGGTTTAATATCCTCATTTTCTACCTGTAAGGACCTCACAGATACTTCTTCCTTTACCATTCCACATTCAGTTTTTGTCTCATTTTGAAACAAGTCAGTTGTTACTTTGCTTTCATCAGCAAATTTAGCTTCATATACGATTGCTGGAGCTCCTTGCACAGGTGGCTTTTGTGAGCCATCTACTTGAATTGATGAGTTTTCTTCATCACTCGCATTTGGAATCTTTATTACAACTTCCTGTAAAAAGATAAAAACTTAAGAACTCTGTTCCACGTAAGAAATATTTTCATTATTTTTTTGTCCAGATCATAGCCATTCATTGTTCATGTATGAGTTAGATAAGCCAGCAGTAATAAAGGTAAATCAATAACACAGATTTCACATGTACCTCAGGGTTTTCCTTCTTAGAGGAAGCTGCATCAATAGCCTTTCCTTCTATTCTGTCACATGAGATTTCTTGTGAATCACCCATTAGTATTTTCTCCTCAATGAAACTTGTTTCTTGACATGAATCAGATGCTTCAACATTATCAGTTGCTACTTGCAATGACTCAAAATGCTTCACATCCTCCTTAACCAATGTGCCTTCTCCAGTATCCCCTATTAGAGCTTCTGTCGAAGTTGTGTTTTCACTGCCATGTACTGTATCTTCGTTTTGCTCCGCTTGTTTGCAATCTACCTCAACTAGCAAGTTCTCATCGATGTCCTCATATGGAGTAGTTTCAACATCCTGTTGCATGACAAATTCTCTTAAAAATATATTCAAATTATAGAAAGGAGATTGATAAGAACTTGTTTCTTGCAAAATATATAATAATTCATACAATATTTAGAATGGACTTGTGATGATCACATTTATATACTTGTATGATCCTAACCTTATCAGTAGGAATCTCTTCTTCTGCACCTGTTGCATCACTGGTTTTATGCTCCTTGGTTTCATCCATGAACCCTTGAGGATTTGTTGTTACACTTTGGACCTCTAGAGAACTTGTCTCTTTATCTTGACCTAAGGCAGATACTTTAGTATCCTGAGCAGCCACCTGCAGTAACTCAGTACACACTTCTTCCTTTACCAAGGTACATTCAACATCTTTCTCATTTTCACCAACAAGTTGTGCCTCGTTTTTAATTATGGGCTCATCATCATTGCCGTTCTTGGTTGTAGCTTCTTTCAGATATGGCTTCTGTGGGCCATCTTCTTCAATTGGTGAATTAACAACATCATCTCCATCTAGGATATCCTGTTGAAAATTAAATAGATATGTATTCATCATTTTCCTTTTTGTATGAATCTAGCCATTTAATTTATCTGACAAATAAGCTAACAACAAGAAACTAATTATGGTTTTCACCTTTACCTCAATGCTTTCTTCCTTCCTGTTAATTGCATCAATTGGTTCTATCTCTGTTTTGTCACTTGCAATTTCTTGTGGATATGCAATCAGGGATTTTTCCTCGATATAATAGTTTGTATCTTGACTTGAATCAGATGCTTTAATTTCCTCTTGAGCTTCTAGTGAGGAGTCAATAGGCTTCTCCTCCTGTGCTTCTTCCTGCAAGTACTCAAGTGGTACTTCTTCCTTTACCAAAGCACATTTTATACTTACCTCATTTCCTAACAAGTCAGCTTTCACAATGCTTTCACCTGCAAATTTAGCATCATCTCTGATAGTAGACTCAGCATCATTGTTGTTCCCTATTGATGTTTCGTCCAAGGATGTCTTTTCTGGACCTTCTGCTTCAGTTTGTGAGTTATCACAACCCACATCTGGAACATTTTCAACATTCTGCAACTCAAGGTTTTCAGTCTCAGTGTAAGCTGAATCAGTTGTTGCTTCCTCTGTTTTATCACATGGGATTTCTTCAGGATCGACACGTAGGATTTTCTCATCAATAGAATATGTTTCTTGACATGTTTCAGACGCTTTAATATCCTCAGTAGGTACTTGCAATGACTCAATAAGCTTCTCTGCTTGTGCTTCTTGTTTATCCAAACTCCCTTCTGTGGTCTCCCCTATCAGAACTTCTCTAAAAGATGTGTTTTCACTGTCATTTTCCAAATCTTTCTTCTGTTCCAGATGTGGATGATCTTCTTGGACCAGCATGTTCTCTTCTATGTCGTCATATGGAGTGGTTTTCCCATTGTTCTCCTGAACCGACAAATGTTAAATCTATTCAATTTGTAGAACAGAGATTGATAATATATTTTTTGCAGAATATTGTGAATCACATCATTCATAAATCCTATTAATATACAAGTATACTTCTACTCTAACCTTATCCTCAGGAGTTTCTTCCTCTGCTACGATTGCACCATTGGGTTTGTCCTCCTTGATATCCATGATTCCTTGAGGTTTTGTAGTTAGGCTTTTCTCCTCCAGAGAACTTGTTTCTTCATCTTGACCTAAAGCAGATGACTCAGTAGATACTTCTTCTTTTACCAAAGTACACTCAGTAATTTTCTCATTTTCACCAACAGCTTTTGCCTTGTGTGTAATGGCTGGCTCCTCAGCATCAAGGTTAACCATTGAAGCATCTTTCAATGTTGGCTCTTGTGAGCCATCTTCTTCAATGGGTGTATTATCTGCATTGTCTCCATTTGGAATATTTGTTACAATATCCTGTAGAAAAATAAATAAATTTGTTGTTCACTTTCCTTTCTCTTTGGGTCTAGTCCTTTACTATTAAATTATTTGGCAATAATGCTAGCAATATGTTATGGCTATCATGTCTACCTCGAGCCTTTCCTCTGTTTCAGCTGCATCAACAGATTCTTTCCCTGTTTGATCTCTTGACAATTCTTCTGGATTTGCATTTGGGAGTTGTTCCCTGATACAGTTGTTTGTATCTTGACTGGAATCAGATGCTTTAATATCCTGATTAACCGTTTGCAAGGAGTCTATAGGGTTTTCTACCTCTGCTTCTTTCTTCACTGAAGTAGATTCTGAATCTTTTTCATCTTCCAATTCAACTTTGACTGAGTCTATTCCCTTATTTTCAAGTTCTTGGATATTTTTTGACTCGACAGCTTTGGTTTCCTCAATTGGAGCTTCTGTCCAGGACGAGTTTTCACCATCTTTTTCCACATCTTGTTCAATTTGTGAGCAATCCACTAGTGTAACTGAGTTCTCTTCCTTGTGCTCATGTTGAATTTTTATTGTGACATTCTGCAGCAAATAGGTGAAAAAAATTAAAGTTGAGATTAAAGGGAAAAATAATGCTATCCACTTATTTTTCACTTAGATAGTCCAATCATTGTTTTAACATGAAGAAACTGGCTGTAAATCCAAATATTAAGTATGATGCTTACATGTACTTCATGAGCCGCCTCCTCTGTGTTAGTTGCATCAATTGTATTGTCACTCATGACCAAGCTTTCCTCATATGATCGAGTTGTCTCTATGTCCTCACTTGCAGATGCTTTATGATCCTCAGAAGCATTCTGCAACTCTACGTTGCATTCATTGCCAATTTTGGTTTCAACCAAATTTACTGGCTCGTCATGGTTCGCATCCTCCACTGAAGCATTGGTTAGTGATGACTCCACATCCTTTTCCAAATATGCGCCCTGCCCCATTTCTCTGGCATCAATTTGAATTAATGAGTCCTTGCTGTTGTCCTCAGTTGAAACAGCATCAATTGTTTTTTCCTCTGTCTCTTCGCCCAGGATTTCCTGTGGATTTTCAGTCAGGTTTGTCTGCTCAAGAAAACCTGTTGTTTCTGTGTTTTGATCCAAGTCAGATGGTTTAATATCTTCAAGAAGTGCATGCAAGGATTCTGAAGGCTTCTCTTTCTGCACTTCTTCCTTCAGCAAAGCATTTTCTAAATTTTCCTCTTCACGCAATTCTGCTCCACTTGGGTTCTTTTCATCAATCTTGCAATCATATGTTACAATATTCCTCGTGAAATCTTCTACTGGGGATGGCTGCTCAGTGTCCTTTTCCAAGTGATCCTCATTTTCCATTTTTGGGCATGAATTATCTTCCGTCTTCTCAACTGAAACAAATGATGGAGCAGTCTGCAACACGAAGAATAATGTCACTATACTCTCCGGTTTAGAGAGAACATTTGTTTTATTTAAAGAATACATTTAATACTTGTGTATATACATCTTTTTTTTTTTAAAAAGTAGTGATAAGTTTCTGATCTTTACCTCAGTAATTCCCTCCATTTCATCTGTATCAACTGCTTCATCTTCTGTTTTTTCGTCCAGGATTCCCTGCGGATGTGTTGCCACACTTTGCTCCTCAGTAAAACTTCTTGTTTCTGTCTCAGGTGCATTGATATCCTCCAAAGTTGCATGCGAAGGATCTTCTGACTTTTCTGTTTTGGATTCTATCTTTAGCACTGCACTTTCTGTACCCTCTTTTTCGCAGAATTCAACATTCCTTGGTTCTTCATGCTCAGTTGAGTTTCCCTTAACATCCTCATTTGAAACATTTGAATAATAGGTCTGCATAAATTCAAAATGAGCAGTTCTTTTTAAGGGTAAATTCTCTTTGTTATTCTCAGAATTAAGCTATTTATTTCTCAAGTATGTGTAAATAAGATGATAGTGCTAAAAAATGAGTTCATGTAATTACTCCTATTTGTACCTCGAGAACTTCTTTTTGTGTGCTAGTCCCATCAATTATTTTTTCGTTGCTACTGTCACTTGAGACTTCTAATAGAACTGCATTTGTGACTCCTTCTTCGGGAGAACTTGAAACAATTGTTGGGAGACCCTGTGACAAGAAGAAATTCATATGGACTTGCTTGAGCTGAAAAAGAAATTATATTCCTACATTTTCAGAATGAAGCTATATGCTATTATATTTCACTGAGTGTTTGATGATCAGGTCCATATAAGACATGATTCTTAATACTATTGTGACAACTTGTGCTGTGTATTCATGTATCGAGATGAGTTGTATAAACACACAAAATTAGGCTACAAAATCAGGATTTGTACTTCTATAGGGTGAAGAATCAGTACAACATACAAGACAAATGTAGTTTTTGATGAATTGGCACATATATCCTAACGCAATCATGTCTAGCAAACACACCCGCAATACATACCTTAATAGTTTCTTTCTGAGTGTCTACTGCATCAGTTGATATTTCCTTTGTTTCTTCTCTCACATTTTCATGCAGAGACCCGTTTGTGCTCTGATCTTCTGGAGAACTTGTTATGTTTCCCTCTTGGCCTAAAATAGATGCTTCAATATTTTCAGGGGCTATATGCAAGGATTCTGCAGGATTTTCTAAGATATTTCCACTTTTAGGATTTTCCAAAATATCCTCTTCTGTTTGTTTCACATCACCTACTATCTCATCTGTTGACACATGTGTCTTAGACTCCTTAATTTCCTCTTCATCCAAGCCATCTGATTCCTCAACATCCCGTTGAATTCTTCCCATGGATGTCTCTTCACTCACAGCAATTGCTGTTGGTTGATCATCTGATTTGGGCTTTCCAAGTTGCACAATACCAGTCTCATCATTCACAATCTGATCTGGCTTTTCAGTCACCATACTGACTTCTGGTGAACTGTTTACTTCATAATGAACCTCACCAATTTTGGGTTCAGCCAAATTTATTGACTTGTCATGGGTGGCATCGTCCACTGAAGCTTTTGTTAGTGATGGCTCCGTTTCCTTTTCCAAACATGCATCCTGCTCCATTTCTCTGGCATCCACTTGAATTAATGAGTCCTTGCAGTTGTCATTTGAAACATCAATTTTTTTCTCCTCTGTCACTTCATCCAGTATTTCTTGTGGAATTTCCGTCAGGCTTTTCTCCTTGAGGAAACTTGTTGTTTCTGTATGTTGATCCAATGCAGATGGTTTAATATCCTCAACTGATACATGTAAGGATTCTGCACTTTCTGTATTTTCTTCTTTGAGCATTTCTGCTCTACTTGGGTTCTCATCAATAATCTTGACCTCATCTACAATATTCCATGTGAAATGCTCAGCATCCTTTGCCAAGCAATCCCCATTTTCCATTTTTGGGCCACCAACTTGGATCAATTGATCATCTTCAGTCTTCTCAGTTGAAACAACTGTCGGAACGTTCTGCAACACAAACAATAAGGTCACTATTCTATTCTTTTTACGTAGAGTATTCCTTTTTTTTTTTGAAGAATAAATTATATACTACTTGTTATATGTATAAAAAATCTGGTTATATTTAGCAGTGGTAGTAAGTGTCTGATCTGTACCTCAACAATTCCCTCCATTTCACCTGCTTCATCTTCTGTTTTATCGTCCAGGATTCCCTGTGGATGTGCTGTCACACTTTGCTCCTCAATACAAGCTCTTGCTTCTATCTCAGGTGTGTCAATATCATTCAAAGTTGCACGAGAAGGATCTTCTGACTTTTCCATTTTGGATTCTATCTTTAGCACTGTACTTTGTGTACTCTCGTTTTCGCAGAATTCAATATTCCCTGGCTCTCGATGCTCAGTTAAGTTTCCCTTAACATCCTCATTTGAAACATTTGAAAAATCATTCTGCATAAAAAAAAAATCAGTTCTTTGAATTTGAGGATTAAAATTTTCATTTCCAGAATGAAGCTATTTATTTCTCAAGTATGTTCAAGTAGATGATAGTTTAAAAAAAAATTCATATATTTACTCCTATTTATACCTCGAGAACTTCTTTTTTTGTGCTAGTCCCATCAATTATTTTTCCATTGTTACTGTCCCTCGAGACATCTTGTGGAACTGAATTTATGCTTCCCTCTTCGGGGGAACTTGAAGCAATTGTTGAGAAGCTCTGCAACACGAAAAAATGCCCATGAACTTTCTTGAGCTGAAAGATAAAATTTTACTACTACCTTTTCAAACTGAAGTCGTGTGTTTGATAATCAGGTCAGTATAAGACATGATTCTTAATACTGTCGAGTCAATGTGATGTGTATTCATGCATAGAGATGAGTTGTATAATCGTACAAAATTAGCAACAAAAGTTGTGATTAGTGCTTTTATAGGGCGAAGAATCAGTATAGCATAAGAGTTAAATATAGTTTTTGATGAATCCATCCATATATATCCTAAGTCCTAACACTATCATGTCTAGCAAACACACCACAATACTTACCTCAAGAATTCCCTTCTGTGTGTATACTGCATCAGTTGATTCTTCGTCTGTTTCTCCTCCTGCATTTTCATGCAGAGTTGTGCTTGGGCTCTGATCTTCTGGAGAACTTTTTATGTTTTTCTCTTGGCCCAAAATAGATGCTTCAAAATTTTCAGGGGCTACATGCAAGGATTCTGTAGGATTTTCTAACATATTTCCACTATGAGGATTTTCCAAAATATCCTCTTCGATTGGTTTCACATCTCCTACTTTCTCATGTGTTGTCTCTACTCGGACATACATCTCCTCACCCTCTGATTCATGCGTCTTAGACTCCTTAGTTTCCTCTTTGTCCTCGCCATCTGATTCCTCAACTTTCTGTTGGATTCTTCCCGAGGATGTCTCTTCATTAACAGCAATTGCTGTCGGTTGATCATCTGATTTGGGCTTTCCAAGTGGCACAATATCAGTCCCATCTTTCACAATCTGTTCAAGCTTTTCAGTCACCATACTGACATCTGGTGGATTGTTGTTTACTTCAGAATGAACCTCAGAAATCGAGGGCGATGTTAAAAAATTATCCCCCTCAACCATAGAAAGTCCATTGTGTGTGTGAGCTTGGTGTTGCTCCTCACTGGGAAGTTTATTGATTAAAATGCTGGTAGCTTGATCTACGACTTCCCCACCTTGCTCCTCCCTCTGACACATAAGTTATTACACACTTTTAACTTATGAGGGTGCATGAAAATTAAATGACAGCATACTTACAATTGGAAGAGTAGGCATTGATTAGTTGAAACATTGTTTTATTTACTTACTTGCTAGTATTGAAGCATGTCTCAAGCAATTGGAATCTTGTTTGTTCCCATGAGTCGATTTTAATTTTCCATTTCAAGTAGGTATTTGACTAAACTAATTTAAAACATCTTACATTCCAACTTATTTTTTACAGCTTATAAGCTTTAAGCAGTTTATGCTAACATGTTATAAACTGACAAATATCTTATTTTACCAAACACTTTGAAGGTGCTTATAAGCTATTAAACAACTTAGAACTGTTATAAAGAGATTATAAGCTCACCCACACACCCTCTAAATGTTCCTTTGTTCTGGGATTCACTAATTCTTGAAAACGACTCGACCTTTTGTCACTCTTCATTATCATACTTTTTTTAGAACCTGAATGATCTAATTATTCTGTTTGAAACTGCTTAGTATGATTGTAAAACAGAGTGGATCAACTAGCGAATCACAAGGTTTCTTGTTTGGGACAAAGAAAGAAGTTAAAGGAATGACCTTTTTGCTTGAAAACTGTAAGTCATATACCCTTTGTTCAGGATCCAATATGTATATTCCAGTTCTATTGTCTTTGGTATATTCTACTTTTCTCCTCCTACTCTACTCATTGAGATTTGAGATATGATTCGTAAGATACGTTATGTCATCAAATAAAGTACAATAAGGCGACAGCTGATCATTGTTAGATATAATCTGGGCTAGTCTTTTAGCAGCATTTTTCCTATATGATCATAGTAGACATCAAAAAATATACAAATGACTGTTTTGTGCTAAGAAAAGCTTAGGATAGTTCTCTCATATAGAAACATCATGTAATAAATTATTAAATTCATGCTGAAGAACTGATCATCTTCTAAAGTATTACGGGGTGATCAATCCTATACTGAGAACACGATCATATGTTCACTTCACATATATTAAATCCCTCCAAACATTAGATCTTAAATACTTATATAGAAAGTAGAAACCGAGAAATTGGTGACGGCCAACTAGAGTCCTAACTATCTACATACTAAAGATCATGAAACAAGATGATGGTACTTAATATTTCGCATACAGGGCCGACTAGAGTTCTAACTATCTACATACTAAAGATCATGAAACGAGATGATGGTACTTACTGTTTCGCATACAGGGCCTACTAGAGTTCTAACTATCTACATACTAAAGATCATGTAACAAGATGATGGTACTTACTGTTTCGCATACAGGTGCTGGAATATCTACAGCCGTTGCCATCTCTGGTGCACCCCTCTGAATCCGCGAATGATCGAATTTTTTCGACTTTTACAGGTGACTATACTTACTTCCCAGTTATCATAAGCAGTATTTTACTCGTAGTAGGTATAAATAGAGGTGATCTAGTTATGATCGATCATAAATTGTAGATGTAAGCAATAATGCTGTGATTGAAACGTTGGTAAAGTTGGCAAAAGCTGACAAAAATGCCACTTCATCCATGCCATTATTTTTTGAGTTGGCCAGAGATTGACAATGGTCCTAGTGAGTGGTTAATCACATGCCCAAGTTGCTGTGACGTAATTACTCTTCTAAAATAGAATCAATTATTTTCCACACCACACTCATTGTTGATGCTGCTTACAATAACAAAAGGCCATGGTTTGATAGGAGCAGCACAAAGCATGCTAGTTGGTTGGAAGATTACTACATTTTATTCTCTTCCTACATTATTTTCGAAAACCATGTGCTCGATTTTTGCTTTAAATGGCAAAGATCATTATGAATAAGCCAAGTTTTAGCTCTAATTTTTTGATGGATTAAGTTGATCATATCAATATACAACAAAAAAACACTGTAGTTAACTAAATCTTTAACCCTACCGAGAAATCGATTATATGGGTCATGCTGCAGGGTCGTGTTTAGTTGAAATCCCAGCCTTTGAATGATTTGATACATGATCCATTCCATACACCAAAAAAGTAAAAAATTGTGGTCCCGAGTTCAAGTAAAATTCTTTTCTTATTATTGTAGTACATGCGAAGTGTCATTGTTTAAAAATCAATCATATTTTTAACAGTGACACTAGTAAAAGAGAATTCATGTGAACATAAGTTCATAGGAGACCAGCATCATACCCTAAAGTGTGAAAGTTTTACTAGGATCGTATAGTCATAGGTTGGGTGACATTATCTATAATATAACATTAGGTAATTTTCATAATCATGTTTATTTGTTTAACATCTTAGGTTCGAAATTTATAAGATGAGATTAATTCTTGAAATGAGTTAGTCTATACTGTTTTTATTCTGATTTGAAATTGGGTCTTTCACTAATAGACTGTAGATTTTTTATCATTCAATTAGTCGATTTTTGGATAAATATCAATTATAAAAAAGGTAATTTCATAATCCAATTGGAGAAGTTCGTTTATGTGAATTCAGCTTAGGTGGATTGCAATTTAGACATGGTTAATCCAGCTAATTTTTAGAAGCAGCCAAAAGTTATATTCAGGGATGTTGGTTTAGACTGGACACTCTTTTTGGTAGATAAGAACACATCATATGGAGTGTAAGGAATCTTACTTTTTAATGAATTAATTGTAATGTGTTGTCAGATTGTCAGTTCCTCATGATGACTAATAATGACTGACGCTATTAATCGGGGAATATAAAAGTTTTTTCCTTTTTATTTCAAAATTCAATCATATTAATTTGAGTAAATTAGGGGTAAATGGAGTGCCTTGTACTTCTATAAAATTTATTCATAATATAAAATTAATATATTATACTTTTTAAAACTATAATATATTATACTTTAACTTAATTTAATAGTATTAATAAATAAATATAAAAATATTAATTTTACATTATAAATAAGTTTTACAGGAGAATTTATAAAATAATGGAGTTTCAACTATTCTAATGATGGTTGGTCCTTTTGAGTTTTGATATTAGTGTAGTTTTCTTTAACACATAAATGTGCATGCAATTATGTGTTTATAAATTATAAGTACGTCATTCACATAAATATGTTAAAAGAATAATTGTAAGTAAATAAATTCTAGTGCTCGTTACAATACAAAGACAGCCTCACGGCGTTTAAATTTTACTACGCTTGGACACAAATTAAACATTTGAATTACTGACTTTTCATAATAAATATATACATGGGAATATAGTAAGAGAGCGTTTGATATAAATTTAAGATGAGAATAATAATAGATATCATTAAGAGGGTAATTATTATATGTTTATTTTTTTGTTTAATCTATTTTTGCAATATTATTTATATATAATAAATAATTCCAAACACTATTAATAATAATGAATCTTTATTTATTATCATTCCTCATTCTCATTATTTTTATTAAGCGGACCCTAAATTATTGTGCATATTGTATGTGTTGTAGCACCTACCAAATATGAATAAAAGTTTTAAAAATTACAACTTGAGTTTTATTATGTATATCTCCGAGTCAAACTTTAGGCTGCTGGTGTTTAAAGTGTCACACACCTGAGCCAATGACAATTAAGAAGTGTTTTTAGAAGTGGTGAAAATGCGACTCTTCCTAGTTTTGTTTCCTTCCATGCCGGGACTCAAATCAGTTCAATGTGCTTTGCTGATGCAGCACATGTTTATGTATTAAGTGTGAGTACGCTGAAAACAACATTTAAATAGTTAAATTTAATTGGGTGCGTTAAAATATTTGTTTCAAGTTTAACCTATTTAAATAAATTCTAATCAAATTAATAAATTTAAAGTACCCTTGTATTTTTTAAGTTCGTAAATTTTGGTGATTGAAGAACAAACAATGTACTCGTGCAATATTGTAAAGAGTGTTCACAATTATAAAAATGTTGAAATTCTCTGTGAAAATAGTAATTTGATGGACTCGTGCTGATTTGTGTTATTTGAATCGCCTTACTCCGTGTCTTATAGTGGAAGGAATGGATTTGAGTTTTGCTTTTACCTCGAATCACCTGGGCTTGCTTTATTTAATCCATTTTGTATGCATTAAAAAATTAAATATATATTTTATCTTTTTTTTTTATCGGTATATATTTTATCTTATATACATATATAATATTCCCACCGTTCCTCATATTTATTTTCACTTTTTGTTCACGTTTTTTAAGTTTATTCACATGATCTTTTTAAAAAATATTATTTTATTCATTAGTGAATTCCATAATTATTTTTATTTTATCTATTTTATTTACTTTTATAAAATTTGTGTTCACTTATATATATATATAGTAAGTCTCCTATGCACCAGTTACACGGTGTAACTCTAGTTCATTTTTAAAAAGTTAAACAGTTTATAACTGAAAAGTTAAACAGTTTATTACTGAAAAGTGTATTTTTCATACTTTAACATTTCAGTTATAAACTGTTTAACTTTTTAAAAATGAACTTGAATTGCACCGTGTAATTGGTGCATACAATATTAATCCATATATATATATATATGGAGGGGGAGTCTATCAATAATAATAATAGTATATACTCAAGAAAATAATAATAAGAGAAATAGGATGTGGCCGCGCATGCCTAAATCGGTACATGACGTACGCCGCCCAAAATTCAACAAAAGGAAAAAAAAAAAAAACCAGACGTTGATTTGAATACTAAACCAGTTGCAATTTGCAATTCTAATTGTTATCATCTCACTCTCTCAGTTAGGAAAATGTCTATTTTTTTAATTAATTAAATTGGTCCACTTTTATTTAATTTCGGTTCCATGAAACAATATGTATAGAGTTGGACCCTTTAAAGAGCATCAATTTTATCATAAAAGCAACATTTCTGATTATAAAACCGACCAAAAACAAAATATTATTGTCATCCTCTGCCGCCCCCTATGTGCATCGCTGCGATCACCGACTTTTCTTTTATCCCTTTAACATGCCTTTTGGTATGTAATGCATTATTTCATGATTCATTCCTTCAACAATTGAGTAACTGCGATTTATTGTTTTAACTTTTAAATGTGCAACTCTTGATATGATTATTTTATCATTAGAAAATCTCATATAGACAAATTTCATTATATATTATTACAAGCATTTATCATTAGAGTAAGTCTCTTATTCACCAGTTACACCGTGCAACTCAAGTGTATTTTTAAACAGTTACACTATTTATTATTGAAAAGTTACACAAATTATTACTGAAAAGTTATACTATTAAAGATACATTTTTTAGTAATAACATGTGTGACTCTTCAATAGTATTTTGTGTAACTTTTTAAAAGTAAACTTGAGTTGCACGGTGCATACAAGACTAAGGCTTATCATTATTCCCTCCGTCTTAATTTAGTTTGTTAAAATGAAAATGTCACAAATTTTATAGAGAAAGCTTGTTAATATGTTTAAAGTTGTTAATTTTATGAAAAGAAAGTATATTGTTTGAGAATGTATTGAAAAATACAGTGACATTCTCATTCGTACAGTCCGTAGTGAGAAACTCTTTTTCATCCGAACGAGTTCCTTGCTTTAAAATCTATCATTTGATGCTAGTGAAATTGTATACTTGAAACTTATTCAATGTATAGTTATCTAAAATTTGATCCACATACTTCCTATATCCCTAAAAAGTATACCTATTTTGTTTTTTATAGATTTTAAAAAATATAAATAAAGTGAATAAATTAAGACATTTTATGATATCATGTGGTTTATTTGTGAATTAAGTGGCTATTTGTAAATATAAAGACAATGATATATAAAGTAATTAAATAATAGTAGTTGAATAATAAAAAATTAATCAATAAAACAAACAGACTGAATATATACTTTTAGAAAACTGAGAAAATATATTTTTATTGCATAGCTCTATTATAAAATTCATAAAACATATTTCATGATAAAATTAATTTATAAGATGCAATTTCAAAAAAAAAATATAAGCTATTATCTGAAGTCCCCATCACGTCACATTCTTGAGGTGTTGAGTGTTGACTGCTTAGGGGCGGAGAGAGCCATTCCCCACTTTGCCACGATTTCTTTTCGTTTTTGTTTTTGTTTTCTTGAGAGTGACACTATTTCCCATTGTTATAGTTACCAATCGGTGAACTCTTCTAATACGAAATAAAATATTTCCTTTTCGCTCATGTTGATTGGCTTAGCAGGAATTTTGGTGGTGAATTCATTAATCCATAATACTTGATCCTTTTCAGAATGTAATATTCCCAACATCCACCAATTTTTTTTTCTTATTTACTGTTGAACACAAAATCTAATAAAATTTAATATTTTATTAAAAATATAAATAAAACAAATGAAATAGTAAAAGTATTATGGATTCTATTTATGTTTTGTGAATGTTGTCCATGTTGTTTATTTCACAATTGTATTATGCTAAATGGAGGCACATATAGGAATATAAATCAACGGAGTGGAATTGTGTAAAGTTGAACTCGATTCAATAAAAAGTCTATAAACTCAATTCAAACTCAATTCTTTATTAGAGCTCAAATCAATAATTTAATGTTCATAAATGTATCTTTGTTTTACACATAATTAATTTATATTTTTAAGTAATTAAAATACAATTTGTAAAATAGGAGTTCAATTTTTGGACTTTGTCTTGTATGTACCAGGTGCACCGTGCAACTCATGTTGATTTTTAAAAAATTAAACAAAATACTGCTGAAAAGTTACTTATGTTATTAATAAAAAGTGTATGTTTTGTGATGTAATTTTTCAGTACTAAATAGTGTAACTTTCTAAAAATACACTTGAATTGCACTGTGCACAAGAAACTTGCACCAATTTTTGTTCACGAGCCTATTAACCCAAGTATTATTGAACGTAATAAGCCCGATAACTATTCAATTTCAACTCAACAAAATTTAAATATATTTTTTAAAAAATCGAAATAACTCATAATTTAACCAATGTTTGGTTAATTTTTGAGTAGTCGCTGGCACCATGGCATAATCCATCCATTTGTGAATAAAAAAGAAAAGGAAAAATAAATATAATGGGGTGGGCCCTATTTAAGGGCCCATAGACGATGATGGGTACAAAGAATACAGCCCACTAGCACACCAAATGCGTACTCGGTGCACTGTCATATCATTGTAGATTGCTCATCTTATTCGTAGACCGTGGCCGCCGCCCATCGGCCCCACCACTTGCTCCGCCGTCACTTATCAACTCCGGTGGCTGTTCTTCCTATTAATTTACAGCAACCTTCACCTCGTTACACAATTTTTTATATTTTTCTTTTCAATTGAGATTGCATCAGCTATATAAGATTTTTCTTATTTCATTTTTTTTTATTATAAAGTTATTTTATTTTTATAAACAATCATGTATACTAACTCCATTACACAAAAATTTACGTTACGTTATTTTTAAGGGCACAGATTTAAATAAAAAAATATAATTAGTAGAATTTGTAGGATGAAGATTTAAAAAAATATTTTCATTTTGAGAGTATGTAAATTTATATGGAATTAATTAAAAAATATATATAAATTTTTGCTGGACAACGATAGTATTAGTATACATCTATTAATAAATACACAACATATAGTGGTAGATAATAATGAAACTTAAAACGACTAAAGATTGATTTTTGTGCTAGTAAATTTATGCATCCTAAACTTGTTTACATGTTTTTTTTCAGCAACAACAAAACTATGCACACACGACAGTAAATGATTTTGCTTAGATGTTGAGATGCAGCTGCAGCGGTTGAAAAAATAGGGTTCAATTGGGATTTGGACTTTAGTCCGATTCGATTTGATTTGGGATCAAATTTAGTTCGATCCGATCATAGTTATATAATCAGAATTCATAAAATTAATTTTAAAATAAATGACCACAAGAACTTAAAGAATTACTACTGCTTAAAAATTTATTTGAAATTAAAAATAAAAATATGAAAAAATTAATTAGCAACTGTGTAGCTCTTTCAAAGAAAACAATCAAATCCTATTTTCTTAATCACATAAATAGGAATTGATTTGTACTATGCTGGAATGAATCTAATGAAGAACATATTATATAGGGATAATCCGGGAATTATATATGTTTAATTAACTATTTAATTTTTTTGTTTTTTATAGATGAAAATCTTCTTCCTTTGTTTTTAAAATCTATAAGGGCATTGAAATTCTAATAAATAATAAGCAGATATTTGTGTTTTTTTTTTTAATAATATGATAGTAAATGTATAATAAGGTACTAATAGTTTTTCAAATCTATTTTCAATATAAAGAACTATAACCAATTTCAAATTCCGAAATTAAAATTCTGATATCTTGTGGTTAAACTATTCTATTTTTACCACAAGTTAAATATATTTTACACAAATATCACCATATTTCTGATACGATTTAATTTTCATTGTTTTTCTTATTTTTGTTAAAATTTCGAGTTTGAAATTTATTAGAGGTTTTCATGAATATCCTATTTTTACATGCATAATAATATACATTACACTTTACAAAAAAAAAATTAATTCATAATCACTCATCGATGATCTGAACCGTTGGATCATCAATATGAAATTTTGAACACTTCATAGATGTTATACATCTTTAAGATATGATTCTCTGCATTTGATTCGTTTTTTCAAAGATTTGTCTTTTATTTATTAGTTTTATTTCTAGAAAGAAAAAAACAAAGAATAATTGTTGCAGAATGGCCCATTTGCTTAGACGCGAAGCCCAAGAACTCTCCCTATATCAGGCCCAGCTCATATTCCCCCCAAAACGACGCCGCATCCCCCACAATCCAGTAAATACCAATCCCCAACAGGGTCAAAATAGGAAACACACAAAAATAGGGGCGGGAACGAGAGCCGTTGCCCTCTAAACCTCCCCAAAAATTGGCGCCAAATCCTCACCCCTCAAATTTTTGGCTGCCCGAATAATTCACGGGCAGCCCCCAAACAAAATCCCTCTTCCCAAAATTCACACTCATCCCCAATCATCACTCCCATTTAATATATAACTCCAATTTCCAATTTTCCATACAAATTTTGCCCTCTCTCTCTCTCACCTCTTATTAGGTTTAACCCATTCTCTCTCTCTCTCCTACCCCCTCTCTCTCTCTCTCATATAAAATCACTCTTGAAATCTGCCAATTTTGCCGCCTTCCCCTGCCTTCAAACTCCCCAAAACCCCTCTTCAAATCCTTAGCAACACAACACATCTCAAAAGAGACCCTTTCCTCTTTTAGTTCATTCCCCCAATTTTTCCAAAAAGAAATCCCTTTCGAGCCAAAGGATTCGCCCTTTTTTCAAATTCATCCCAAATGGGTTTTTCGAAGAAGCATCAAGTCGAAGTGGGCAAAGATTCAGAGGGCAAGAAATGGGTCATAGCCGGAATCGCAATCAGGGCCCCCTTAAAACCGATCTCCACAAAAGCCAGAGACGATTGCGCCGACGATGAGGAGGCGCGTTCCACAACCCCGACGGCGCGTGAGTCGAGAATACCGGAGAAGCTCCCCTGCCCGCCGCCGCCGAGGAAGCGCCGCCCATCCTCGAATTGCCATTTCAACGGCGTGAGAGAGTTCTTCAACCCGCCGGATTTGGAATCGGTATTCATACGCCATGTCGAGAGAGCAAACTGATGATTTCACATTTTATTAAGGATGAAGGGTTTTAAGGTCATGATTTTTCTTGAGTTTTTTTTCTTTATTTTTTTTAAGAATATTTTTCTTTTGTAGTGTTTTATTGGTAGCAGTTTATTAGAGAGTTGCAGAGTTGTTTAGTAGCAGTTTTAGACTTTGATAGTAATAAAGATTTAATGTATAAATACTACAATAGTTATTGCCATTTACCAACTGCTCTTCTCTGTTAAGCTTAAAACAGAAATATTTGGCTATAAATTTAAAATAATGCCATTTTATCTTCATTTTATTTTATTAATTACACTAATTTGGAGGAAAAATCACATTAATTTTTGGCATAATCTCGTGTGAATAAGTTTTATTGTAAAATTAATTTCAATAATGTTAATAATTACATTTATTTTGTTCACATAAGATCAATTTTAGGGATTGAATCATATTTATTTTTATTTACCTTTTTTTTTTATTTGGATGATGAGCACACCTTTATATTTATTGCAGCCTTTTGCAATGTCTATCTATATCTCTACTCACCTTCCAAATCAGCTCAAAACAGGCGCACGTGCACGGTGCGTGCTTAGGAAAGCAAGGGAAAGGCTAATTAAAACTTGCCAAATACTCCCACACACTTTTTCATAAAAATAGCTAATATTTTTTCTATTTAAAAAAGAAAAGAAAATAAACATGTATATTAAGAAAGAAACAGAATGAAATAATTTGATAATTTTTTAAAATAAAGCAAAGAAGGTTAGTTGGATGAAGTATAACGAGAGTTCGTAAATTAAAAAATTAATAATATTTTGTATAATATACTCCCTTCGTCCCGAATATTTTTTCCAAAAGACTTGGATACACAGATTAAAAAAGAAGTAGAGTATATGGGTGTGAAATTAATTAATAAAATATAAAAGATGTATTTTATTGACTTTTGTGAGTGTATAAAATAAAAAAAAATTGGACGGAGGAAATATAAAAGAATAGAAATAATGTTGAAATAAATATAAGTGAGGTACAAATAATGGGAGTGGCAGAAATGGGGAAAGCCCAAAGCAAGTAATGGTTGATTGGATGTAGTGAAAATGACAAGCAGTTTGCATAATTGAGCGTGTTAATTTGAGAATCCTATGTGGGGTTTTTATGACTTCAAGGGCCTCTTTTCTCATTGCCCCACATTTTACTTGCTTATTTACTCCCCTTTCATTATCAATAAATAAAGAGAGGGAGAAAAATGTGTAGCATCATTTCATTTTTTTTTTCATTTCATTGTAAAATCTAATGAAGGTTATTTCACTTGATGTAAATTTTTGTCCACTCCTTCCGTTTTAGAGATATTTTCACATTAAAAATTATATAATTATTTTTTCACAATTATTAAGAAAAGTAGAATGATATGTAAAGTTATATTATTAGAATAATAAAATATATTGGTATAAATGTAAAAATAATGAAAGTGTATGTAAATATACGAATATTGTAGGAATAAAGTTAAAATAATAGTTCTCATTTATAGTAGAATGTGAGTACAACGGTGAAATGAACAGTTTACAAACAATTATGAGACGGGAGGGATAGTAATTTTTTTTATACATATCCCTAGTTTTGTCCGAGAATATATTGATTGTGCATTTAATTTGATGATAACTTTCAAGTTATTCTTAAAATTTTCATCTTTTTTTGGGTTTGCAAAATATTTGTATTTTTTTTTCTTTTAATTTTTATTTGTGTTTGTCTAATTTTTTAATTAGTTCTACTTTCTATATTTTTCATGAAGCGATGAAATTTTTTAAATCATGGATCTTTAGAGTAAATAAATTATGCAAAATTTTAAATTTATTTATGCTTAATTTGAGCTTTGTAAATAAAATAACCATATTCAGTTATACATCTACAAGATAAAACAATTGTTAAAGAAGATGAAATATAAAATTCAACAAAACTAATACTCTTCTTTAAGTATAAAATTCAACAAAACTAATTAATACTGTGTTTGTTATCTTATAATTTTTTGTTAATTTAAAAAATAATATTAAAAATTATGATAGATGTTAATATGCATGAAAATAAATAAAAATATAAATAATAAAAACTAATAATATAAGTTCCTTTAAATTTGTGGACCGTTTAATTGCTAATTTTAATATAGACTCAAAATCAATAACTTGTCCATCTTTTAAAATTTAATTAAAAAAATCTCAAGGTAATTTATATTTTGGTCATTTATATATATAACTATTAGTGTTTTAAAATTATTAAATATATTATATTTTATATTTTAAGAGCTAGCGTAACCTGCGAGTACTATAATAATAAATTTCACAATATTTTAAATTTATCTATCTTATCCATAAATGAATTTCACAATATTATAAATGACAAACACTTATATATAAATTTCTACAGATCTAAGATTCGTAGAAATATTCATTTTAAAAAATTCGCGGGTCTAAACCGGGTCGGGTTGAATTTGAGTATTTTTTTCCAAAATTCGCTTAGCTTGTGATTTTCGCTCTTAGGTATGTTACAATTGAGGCAAAACGTGTGTTACAATCAGATTAAATATTGTTTTATACACATATTCATTTATTTTTGTAGAAGTAAATATTTTTCATGCAATGTAACACATGTATATGTTACATTGTATGTGTAACACATATTTATTCTTAATAAAAATACATTTTATCCTATAGTAACACATATATGCTCATATAATAACACAAATTAAGGAACAAATATGTGTTACAATTAGAGTAAATATGTATTACTGCAAATTTATGTTACACTTGGAGTAAATTTGTGTTACTGCAAATGTGTGTTACATCTAGAGTAAATGTATGTTACAATTAGAGTAAATGTGTGTTACTGCAAATGTATGTTACAATTAGAGTAAATGTGTGTTACTGCAAATGTGTGTTATAATTAGAGTAAATGTGTGTTACTGCAAGATCAAATGTGTGTTACTGTATGTAGTATGCACAAACATATATTTATCCTTATAAAAATATATATTATATTTTATATAACATATATAAGGTATTAAATGATGTATTAAGTACATGAATAACATATTATTAACATAAATCAACAAAGAGAATAAAAAATAAATTAAGTAACACATATTTATACTTGCAGAAATACATATTTTCTTTATAGTTACTTGAAAAGTACAAAAAATTAAATTTTTTAGAATTAGTAACACGGATTTTGCCTAATTGTAACACGTCTTTGCCAAAATTGTAACATACATGAGAGCGAAAAAACATATTATTAACATAAATCAACAAAGAGAATAAAAAATAAATTAAGTAACACATATTTTCTTTATAGTTACTTGAAAAGTACAAAAAAATAATTTTTTAAGAATTAGTAACACAGATTTTGCCTAATTGTAATACGTCTTTGCCCAAATTGTAACATACATTGGAGCGAAAAATCCTGGAACTACAAGTTGCGCAAATTTTGGAAAAAAATGTCCAAATCTGACCCGGCCCGGTTTATATCCGCGAATTTTTAAAAAATGGATATTTCTACGGTAGAAATTTATACACAAGTGTTGCTCATTCTAAATTTATCAATCTTATCCACAAATAAATTGCACAATATTCTAAATTTATCTATATTATCCACAAATTAGATTGCAGTTTCAAGCAGTGTTTTCATAACCGGATTGGTGACCAAACCGGGCAAGGCACCGGTTCACAGCTCAACCGGTTGAACCGGCAGTTCAACTATTAAAATAATTTATATCTATTTTTTAATATTTACTATGTTAAATAAAATAAATATCCACTTATAAAATTAAATAAATACAATTGAGTCATAAAATAACAACACAAAATACAAAAGAAACAAAATAACTCAATTAAAGTAGATTTTCTTTATTATTTTTTTAGTTTTTCAGCCGTAAAATTTTTTTTTGTGGAAAGTAAGCTTTTAGTTTTTGGTTTGATTAGGATTAGAAAGACAAATAAAAATAAGTAAAAAAAAATATTAATATTTTAACAAAAATAGTCGGTTTGACCAGTTTTGACCGATTCAAACGTAAAAATAATTTTTTGGGTGTAATCGGACTGGTTCCGTGACCGATTCTCGGTTCGGTCCGATTCTAAAAACAGTGGTTTCAAGTAGTTCCCCTCTTATGATGGTTACGAATAATATTGTCATATTGTATGTAGTTAATAATATTAGAAAAATATTATAATACATTAATTTTTTCACAATAAAAAAAGAAAAGAAAAGAAAACATACCCTGTCATTGTCAATCGTCTTTTCACACTTATTCTCACCTACGAAAGAAAAATGAAAATTAAGGCACAGCATGGGACATCCTTAGAAATTCAACATCCATTTGATCACACACACACAGATATGGGTGTGTGCGTGTTTAATTATAAAAGGACACAAAATGCTTGTAAATTAATATTTTATTGCATTTACGGAAGGGCATATTTAAAAAAAAAAAATTTTATATATAAAATAGTGACATATAGATAAATATGTGTATAAATTTGTAAGTGTGCTTGTAAATTAATATTTTATTTTTTAGTAGTGTGCAAATTTATATATGACGTCTGAATAAAGAAAATATGTAAATTCCTGTGAAATCGAGAGAGTACAACAAATGTGTGTTCAAGTCAACATGTTTATAAGGATGAGACAAGAATTAGAAACCCTAATAAATTATTAGTTAGTGGTGTAGTAGGCAGGACATTTTGTGCATGATCAGGTGATACTATTTAGTATTACTTTTTATTTGATAAATTAAAAAGAGATAAGGTGAAAAGTATATTAAGGTTATAAAGGGTCTGCCATTGTATAAACAAAAATTAAAGTTTTGTTTAAAAGAAAAGAAGAAAAAAAACAAAGAGAAAAAAATAAGGGGCTACCATAGTATAAACAAATTAAAAGTTTTCTTGGGATCATCATGCTTGATGATTGGTGAAACAAAGGAGTATTACTATTTAGCAATAGTTGTTAACAAAAGCTGAGATATCACTCTTACATTTGTCAGATCTTCAAACCATTTTTGACAAACTACTTGATTTTAAATAATCATATCTCCATTTAATTTATTATGATTCTAAGTTTATTACTAAAAATCCATATAAACTTACATGGTAGATTGAATATTGAAAATATGTATCAGTACTTGATACGGGTAACATATCTTTTCTGGGTAACTTACGTATTGGTTCAAAAAAGTAGCTATATTTACAAATTGGTTCACAATTTCTGCACAGAAATATAAATTTTTCCTGCACAGAAGCATATTTTTTTCCGCACAAAAACCTATTTGTAAATTGTGTCAATTCTGCGAACCATTTTGTACTTTTCTCTATCTTTTCTTAACCACATATAATTATTTAGCAGACTGTATTTTTCACTATTTTTCACTATTTAGCAGAAATATAATTATTTTTCTGGTGATGCCGATGAGGATCCAAGTGACGGTTGCACGATTGAAGAAGAAATCGCCTCTTCCATTTATGATTTGAAAAAGAAATAGACATATTTGAAGAAGCGGTGATGCAGTAGATTTGAAGAAATAGCCATATTTTTTTTTATCAGAAAAAAAGTATTCATTGAAAATTAATTGGCACGAAAAGTACCTTCAAACTTACAATGTCAAGTAGAGATAAACTCTTATTGCAGTAATTCCAAAATACTACCAAGTAATTTTTAGGGTAAATAAAAGGATGATTTACATATAGGTTCAAAAAAGTCACTATATTTACAAATAGGTACACAATATTTGCATAGAAATATTTTTTTTTTCTGCACAACACCTATTTATAATTATAATGACTTTTTTAACCTATATGTAAATCACCCTAAATAAAAAAGTATAATAATTGGGTAATATGGTCTGCCAAGTGGAGTCTTGGTACATAATTAATCGCTTGCTTATTGTAAGAGATTAATTTTCTATTCACTATTGTGCCATAGATAATAATATTCGTGGTATATATGTATATGATGGTGAAATAAACTTTCTTATATGTCTTTCTCAAACTTTCTTATACATTCTGATGTGAAATTTTTTAAAGATTCATTTAGTAATAACATTGTGTTTATTTATTAATATCATAATAATTTATACACGTAAAATTGTATGAATAAATATTGTGAAATTAGTTTATATATAGTATAATGATATTATTAAATTAATGTATTGATACAATTTTCATATACAAAACAAGTTTTGAAGGGGTGTGTACTTCCATCATGTATTAAGTTTTAGAGTTAATACTCCATCCATTCAAGTAGAATTTGTACTTCAGGAATTTTACATTTTTTTTAATATATTATTTAAGGGGGTGTTTGGTTGGATCTTTTAAAAGGTGAGTTAGTAATGGTAATCAAAGTCATAATGTGTGTTTGGAATGACTCAAATATGATTTTGATTCCTAGAAACTAAGGAATCTATTATAGTTCAGCTATACGAGAACTATGACTTTCATTCCATACTCACTTCATTCCTATACCCTTTACATTCCTTACAATTATATCAAACGCCCCATAAATAAAGTTGTGATATATAGATAAATAAACATATAGTTATATAAGTGTGAACGTAATTTTTTTTTTTTTTTTGTAGTGTGTCAATCTGTGAAGAATGTCAAAATAAAAAAACTATATACTCCCTCTGTCCCTAAACACTTTGCACACTTTCTTTTTTGGTCCGTCCCACAACACTTTGCACACCATATAAATGGAAATAACTATTTTAACTTTATCCTTATAATATTCACATATTTACACAAAATGTCATTACTTTTACACTAAATCCAATTATTTTCATTATTTTAATAATATAACTTTACACATCACCCTCAATACTCTATTTTTTATACACTTTTTTTAAATAACGTGTAAAAGGATGTGTGCAATCTTTTCAGAGACGGGAGGAGTAAATCATTATTTTAATTGGTGTAGCTTTTGTAAGTGTAAAAGAAGTTTTGGGAGTGGGAGGAGTATTAGATTGATTCATAGGATTCCTTAGCAGATATTGAGGAAGTGTATATGATCAATCTTACATTGTTGTTTGTTTCCTTGTGGGAAGCAATGCCTCTCATACATTATTGTTACTTTGGTCAATATATAATTAATTCTAATCAGATTCCTCTAAAGAAATTAAGGTTAATTAATTGATTGTACGACAATGTTGACTCTATAATTTACTGTGGTGTTTCAATTATTGATGCTTCCTTCCAAATTTATCAATTATCCTACTGCTCAATCACCTAACTTCATCACCAATTTATTAAGATATATTGCATTTTTTTTTATCAGGCATATGAGATAAGTAGATAATTCCAACTTAAGTCTCTTGTGTGTACCAGTTATCGTGCAACTCAATTGTATTTTTAAATAGTTACACTATTTATTACTGAAAAATTGCACAAATTATTACTGTAAAGTTACACTTTTCAGTATTAACATGTGTAACTTTTTAAAAATGATCTTAAGTTGCACTGTGCAACTGATACATACAAAACTAAGCATATATATATATATATTATATACATCGGTAAATTAAACCTTAAATTATTAATCGTTAGAAATTAAAGTTGTCTTGTATACTTATATTTTGCATTATTATAAATTTTGCCCCAACAAGTTCTCAGCTTTTTTTTTAAAGCATGTTATATATTATTATTATTATTATTATAGTATCTTCCACAAAATTTACCCAATATATTATTATTATTATTATTATTATTATTATTATTATTATTATCCTTCTTTGTCATCAGTTTTTAAGGTTTTCATATCTATCAAATTAAATTTGCCCAATTTTCTTTACATAAGGGAAGATTTAGTATACAGATGGCTATGAATCCTCCAAAATTAGTCGAACCTCGACGGATATCGAGTCATTAAAACAAAAAGAGAGTGAATTATTTGAGAATATATATGCATTTCCCACCTTATATCTATTGGTATAAAACAAAGCTATATATATTTTCGTTTTTCAGGCATTCAATATATGTAGATTTTACAAAAAAACAGAAAATGGAAAAGTAATTAATATTCACTTACATATAATTAATTAAAATTTAAGTTAATTTTGTGTGAGACCGTTGAGATAATTAGATGATGTATAAATTGATCATAACCAAGGATTGAAATTTCGCGAAATTTCGGAAATTTGAGGGTACCGATATGGAAATTCACTTGAACGATTATTTTTCCAAAATTTCGGTCAAATTTCGGTAAAATTTCGGAAATTTCGGGAAATTTCGATATCGGTCCAGAGTAATTCAAAATGTGCAGATTATCGAGAAATATCGTGGAAATTTCGGTAATTTATCGGTCAAAATTTCGGAAAATTTCGGGAAATTTTTATTTTTTTTAATTCTCAATTCTCGGGTCATTTGCTTCAAGAATTTCTCTAATTTGATGACTTGGTACCATTATTGCTTAGACCAAGATGATCTTTCTTCTTTTACATTTGAGGCTCATAGAACATCATTTTGGTATTAGTTGTGTAATATTCAATAATTATGAACAATTGTTGTATCGTTTTATATGTCTTACGTATGTTTTCTTGATATGTTTGTTGTAAGATTCTCATTTTATTGAGATTTTAAGTTCAATTAATGTATTAAGACTAGTAATTATATTGTCTAAAATTTTATGTTAAATTTTCATCATTTTAATTGAATTTCCGTGAATTTTCTATTTTTTATCAATATCGATATTCGATATCGATATTTCCACCGATATATCCATAAATTCAGGGTACCGATATTTCCGTCGATACCGATATTTTCATCCTTGATCATGACACATTATCACTTTAACAGGGAATATGCATGTGTTAATTTTGTTTTTGTATAGTCTCGTATTATAAGACTGTCCCACACAAATTTTTATAATTAGTGGGAGAACACCTGATTAATAATAGTAAAAACATTTTTATCTTTTGTTGTATATATCAACTGATCAAGTCGAGAAAGCTACTTCTTTTCAGGCCAAAAGAGTGTTAGTACATCAAATAAAGCCGTTGATGTTTTGTTTAATGAATATTTGGGCAAGCTAACATCAATTTTATCTTTGCTTTTCTTTTTCTCAAGATGGGGACAATAGCAAAGATTAAAGTGCAAGAGACAAGAATTTTTTTCTTTCAAACTGTTTCTTGAAAATTGTATTATAATTAGACTAAATTTGTACATATGTATTTTTATATAGACATACATGCATGTAGAAGCACACGTATTCGGGCGATCCAGCTACAATTTATCTAGTACGAGTGAAATTTTTCGTATTAAAATATCATAGAACAAGTCTTTTGTGCATCGTGCATGTAAATTATAATTTTAAAAAGTAACTACCACTAATAAAGTACGCTTACTTATACTGAAAATTCATAAGTAGGGACAATTTTCAACAATAATTGACATAATTTTTTTTAAAAAAATTTATTTAAATTGTACAATACACCTGAATATATATAAGGTTAAATTAGTATTGTTAGAAATCAAAGAGAATCGAGCAGTATACATTTTTCTTGGATTTATTATGAGAGAGGTAGGGAAAATTATTGTTGGTCAAATATTATGAGAGAGGTAGGGTAAATAATTGTTGGTCAAATATTGCAAAAATGTACAAATTTGCATGGTATAAATACATGCATGCATATAATGAGACTAGTACTAAGTAGTATTATTCTGCAAAATTTCCACGTAATTAGAAGTTTTACCTATCGAATTCTGATAACTATTGGTTAGATTATTTTAAATTACTTATATAAGAGAGTCAACAATTTCATTCTCACTGTAAAACAAACTCAAAATTGCCATTTTAGAATATTCAATTTTAAGATAGTGCTACTCTTTTTATCCATAAAAAAATTATTCATTTATTTTATTTATCTGTTTAGATATGATCATTTTATTGTCACTAATTTTATTTTATCTATTTTTTTTATAAAAAGTATACTTCCTCCATCTCAACTTTTTTTTCTTCCATTTTTTCTATTTTGGAACGTTCCAACTCTTTTTTCTTATCTTATAAAGAAAATAATTTACACTCATAAAATTTAATAAAATATACTTTTTATATTTTATTAATTAACTTCATATTCACATGTTTTTTTTTTTTTAATACGTGTGTCCAAGTCTTTTGGAAAAGATACCCGAAAGGGAGGGAGAATATCGATTGGAATGAGCATAATTTTCAAGAGAGAAATATTTTCTTTCATACTCCCTCCGTCCATGAAAATTGAACTACCCTTATTGTGCACGGTTATTAAGAAAAGTAGATATTGATGTGTAAAAGTGATAAAAAATATATTTAATTATTAAAAAGTACTTGATGTGATGTGTAAAAGTGAGTATATGTGTATAAAAAATGAAAATAATGATTGTAAGTTTTCCATTTTAGGTAAGTAGACCATTTATTGTGGACGACTATTTAAGGCAATGTGGACCATTTATCGTGGACGGAGGGAGTATATATTTTCAGTGAATATGACATCATCATTACACTGATTAAAAAGATGGAATGTCAGATTAAATACAATGAAGCCAGGCATGAAAAATATTTTGAATTTAGAATTAATAATAATTGGGTTTAGTAATATAATTAATATATATTCAATAAATGAATGTCAATGGAATCTGAGGAGATAGAAAGAGAGTATTAAACATGCACACATGGGCATTCATGGAATCCTATGAAGATGGATAATATTATATTACTTTATAATAATATTGTAATTATCAAATCAGTCCTATTTTTTTAATTTTTAAAATATTTTTTTTAATCGAATTGCGGTTGGTGGGGCCCCACTGGAAGAAATTCGCGGTGCTCGACGCGGTTCAACAACTGTGGGCCTTCATGGGCCGACCCGAACCCGTTCGCCAAAATTAGTGTCTGCCTGAGCTGCCCGTAAATATTTTGGCGGGAAAGCGGTGATGCATTTTCGACTTGGCGCCAGCGGAAATGTTGCCCGCGAAAGGCGGTGATTCTGTGCGGCACGGTCCATGCGCCGAAATCGGAGATGAGCCAGGGACCGTTGGATGTGAATCAGCGTTAATATACTTTTAATTCAAAATAAATATTCAATAAGTTTTAATTTCGTTTTTTGTTCCATTCATAAATCTCGAAGTCTAGGGGTGGATCAAATACCGAAAATACCGGTATACCGTACTTATCATACCGAAAAATACCGAGTTTATCGAAAATTTTGGTATACCGAAAATTTCGGTACGGTATGATATCATACCGATATTTTCGGTACGGTATCGGTATAGAATTTTAAAATTTTCGGTATACCGGTATATACCGAAAATATTCCGATATACCGATTATTTTCGGTATCTCGGTATACCGGTATATACCATTTTGGTAATTTAATATTAAATTTATTTATTTTAATTAAAATTATACTTCAATTATTTCGGTATGGACCGGTATGACGGTATATACCGATATAGTCGATATTTCGGTATATATCGAAATATCGGTACTGTACGGTATACCGAAATTTTCGGTACGGTATGCATTTTTGGTATACCAAAATTTTGGTACGGTATCGGTATGCAAAAATACATACCGAAAATTTCGGTACGGTATGGTACGGTATGCCACCCCTAATCGTGTCCATTCATTTATGAATTTTGAATATTTTAGAACTTAAATAATTGCATATGACTATTTTAGGGAACCATAAAACACATTTAAAAACATTTTTGCCAACATTTATTTTTAGATAGAAACCATAAAACACGTTCTAAAACATATTTTCCAGCATTTATTTTTAGATAGAAAACAATTTTAAAAGTCTTAAATGGAAATTAAATTATTACTTTTCATTGAATTGTCATCTAAATTTTAATTTTTGATAATTACAACTTTAAATATTATTGTAAATTAGACTTTTAGGCTTTTCCTTTTGGCTCATTTATACAAAATTCGCCTTTCGGACAGCCTCTTTGGTAATCTTTTTCCAATTATCCGAGTTTCTAGATAGCAATTAAGTAAAAAATGATTTAATTTGCAATAAAACCATTTTAAAATTGATCTTTATTATAATAACCCTTTTAGTTTTTTTTTTTTTTAAATCAAGGGTGCTTATTTATTGTAGCATCTTAGGTATTTGGTTAACAACCTCAATGGGCCCTTAATGGGCTTTTATGTTGGGTTATACACTAATTTGGGCTATTCTAAATAACTTCATAGTACATGGGCCAAAAGCCCATAGGACTAGTACACAATTTAATGGATGGACCTTTTCTCAATTTGGGCCTTTGATCTCATTCATTTAATTAAACTTAACAAAAAACAGAACATTTATTACATAAAAATTGGATTGCACACATGATGGATTCCTGTATTGAAAATCATATTACGTCCGTTAATTCTCATATGTCAATATAATAATAGTTAGAATATGGTATGATCAAAATATGCCCAAATCGATCGATTCAAAAAAAAAAAAAAAAAAAAAAACCAAGATTTCACTCAAATTTAAACAAAGAGGGAAAAAATTCACGTTTACTTTAACGTTCAACTCCCTCGATGAAACTCATAAATAGTTTTAAAGCAAAATCATACAAGACAGCAAACCTCAATATCTCCATCCAGGACCAGATAGGCGATGTTTTTTAAGGCCATTAAAAAGCAACATAGATGCTACCAATTAAGTGAATAAAGAAAGCAAGAAATCTACAACAGCATGCCTTCACAGATTAGAGCAAATTCCAGATCAAACACGAGCAAAAACGTTTAAACCCCCTTTGTTCATCATTGATATCTCAGAAGAACACGACTCCTTTTCTCAAAGTTCCAGTCATGAAAGATGTCAATAGATGTAAAAGTGTTCATCAAACTCTTCAAATGATGATGTACCTTTAGAGGCTTGTGTGTTTAGATTAGATAATATTGATGGTAAAGAAGCACATATTGCATTATGATCTCCTCATAGAGACGACGTATGAATTCTAGAGACGCGTTAAAAATCCAGACAACGAAATATAGAATAGTCGTGCAAGAAATCATAGAGAGGACACATGAAAATCTAGTTGCAACAAGAAACTACATTACAAGCCCCTTTAGGGTAGGATCTTGGGATAAATTCATAAATCATGTAATAATTAAAATGTAGTATACATCATTGCTTCATCCACAATCTTTTCATGTGGGAGCAAATGAATTTCCTTACTCATGTAACAAATATGCAATCAAAGAAAGCAGCAAACACAGTAGTAACAAGGCCACAAAGATGTGTACCTTATACATCCAAATCAACAATCAAGAAACTACCTCAATAAATCTATTGGATGCCCATGCCCTTGTAGCCTCGGATATCTTGCCTTGCTCGACTTCCACTCGTCTCAATCGTGGCGAATTCAACACGAAACTTTCAATTCCCTCCACATCAATACTCTTACAATAGGTTACATCAATATGCTGCAAATGCTTGCAGCTATTAGCCACTAAAGCAATGGCTAAGTTTGTCAATTTACCACAACCCCTCAACTTCAATTCGACCAAGTTATCGCAAGAAACAAGCATCGAAACGAGCTCCTTATCGAGCAACATATCATTGTAAGACAAATCCAACTTCCTTAGCTTCTTCAGATTCTGTCCTAAAGTAGTCAATAAACCAAGCTCTCTCTCCACCACATCACAGTTGATTAAGGCAAGCTCTTCAAGATCATTAGAAATTGCTCTACTTAGAGCTTTTAGCCCCTCACCAGTAACAAGACAGCAACTCTGCAACCTTAAACTAATCAAACCCCTGAAATGCATATTCTCAGATAAGGCAATTAAATGGGAGTTATCAAGATCAAGGGGCAATCTTAAATCAAGCTTTCTAAAACAACTATTACTTTGATTAATGAACTGAAATAGCCCCTCTCTACTACCACCATCATAAATCAATAGAGAATCAAGAGAGAGAGAGCTTGAGGCCAAGGTCAACACCACCACATCAAATATACTCCTACATGATCTTAACTCCAATTCTTGAAGGCCACTAGACAACCTCAAAAAACCCGAAAACGATGAGAAGTCTCCCACGCTCTCACAGCCCTTGAGCTGCAATTTCTTAACATTCTTGCAATTTTTCCAAATATAGCCAATTTCATAATCCCCTGCCTTAATCCCACATAAAAACAGAGACTCTAATTTCAACTTTGCATCAGAAACATCACCTTTGACCTCTCTGAGCTCGGAATTAGCTGCTTCTGTTGAAGGGTTTGTGAGAAAAAGGGAAAGGGATTTCAGAGCTTTGAAATTAGACAGCCAATTTAGACACAGAGGCCTGGAAATAGTAATCGCAATTGAAGAGAGATGAACACATGAAGTTGAGAGAGTACAGAGAGAGAGCTGGGAAATTGGGGGACTCGAGAATCGGAGGCGGCGGAGGTTCGGGCAAGAACTGGCGACGGCAAGGAGGATTGGGTCTTCGCCGCCGCAGCCGCCGCCTGCGGCGGCGACGGCAAGAGAATTGAGAAACTGGTGCTGCCTAAGAAAGCTGGAAAAGGAAGTGATCGTGGTGGGGTTGTATGGAGGGGGGAAGTGGAGGGAAAGAGAGGTCGTCGAGGAGCGAAGGAGGCGGCGCCACCGCCTGGATACAAGGGAGACGGCAGCGGCAGAGGCCGGCGGAAGGCGGAGGAAGATTTCTTGGAGAAGCTCATCGCAGAAAAGGGCGTCCATTTTCTTTTGGTCCTCTTTCGAGCTTCTTTGGGTATTTAGCTGAGATGAGGATAGCGACTGCAAAAAGGCGCTTATATACATACCACTCGTTTAATTTTTGGAGTTACTGCTTTTGTCCTATAGACTTTTATCTTTATTTTGTATATTTTTTATTTTTCAAAAGCATTAGTCTTTTATGAAATGGGGTGAAATACAAGTTCATTTTTTTAAAAGTTAAACAGTTTATAACTAAAAAGTTAAATTAGGTAAGATATATTTTTCAGTAATAAACTGTTTAACTTTTTAGTTATAAACCATTAAACTTTTTAAAAATAAACTAGAGTTGCACCGTGTAACTGGTGCACAGACGACTTACTCTTTTCAAAAAATGTAGAGTAGTAAGTAATAAATATAGTTGGATAAAATATATGTCCACCAAATATATACACTTTTTTTTTCTCGTGGTTTAATGCAATATGTCCGCTTATAAATAAAGTAAATATTTTTTGAAAGAGCATATGATGTACTTTCTAAAAATATTATTTTTATTTATAAACGGACCTCACAAGACCCCAAAATATCCTCCTACATATTGCATTAAATTAAGTGCAAAAAATGTATATATATTTATTGCACAGAGTGAGTAGAAAATAGTAATATTATTGAATATTTTAGAAATAAAATTTAGTAGAGATTTTAATTTATAAAATATGTAATATATTTATAAAGGATAGAAAAGGAAGTGTGTAAAATATTAAGAAGGAATATTAATTCTTTGTCTGGTTATGATGATTTTCATCTTGTCGTCGTTGGTTTTTAGAGAATAAATACTTTATAATAAATTGAAAACATTCGAGATTCCATATGTGGCAATGAAAAAGAATCCTAATTATATTTTGGAAATTAAATAGTGGAGAATGACAACCACAAATAATTTTCTACTTATTTCAGATGCGGTTGAATATATGATTTTTTTTAATGTTTCAGGTAATATTAAAATTATTTAAAAAGAAATAAGGAAGTTATCATAATTAGCAGGAGAAATTAAATTAGGTAAGCAAATTATAATATCCTATCCTATAATAAAAATAAGCAAGTGCAATTAAATGAGTAGATTTTTTAAATAAGAAAGTACAATTAAATGAGTATATTTTTTTTTAGTGGATGCACCGTATAGGTCAAAATGTATTTGTAAATAGTAAAATTATTTTTAATGAAAATGCTTTTTTTTTCTAAAGAAAAGAACTACTTCCTCCGTCTCAGACCAATTTGCACACTTTCTATTTTGGGTTGTCCCAAACCAATTTGCACACTACTTAAAAGGGAAACATCGATTTGCATGCACACTCACAAAACTTTCAACACAATTACCCATACACCACTACTTTATTTAAAAAATACATTTTTTTTAAACAGTGTGTCATCCCAGGGGTGCAAATACCCCTGGGACGGAGGGAGTAGTTTTTTTTTTTTTTAGTGAAAATAACTCATAAATTCATTTACATTGCATGATATGTCTAAAGTATAAAAAAAATTGTCAAAAGAAATACTCCCTCCGTTATAACTCTTTTTTCTCCTTTTTATTTTGGGATGTCTTAACTCTTTTTTCCTACCTTAAAAATGAAATAATTTACACTCATAAAAATCAATAAAGTATATTTTTTATATTTTATTAATTAATTTCACACTCACATATGAGACGTTAAAATTATATTTTATTGATAATTAATAAAAAAAAAGCATTTATGACCAAAACAATAACAATACATTTCTTTTACCTTATTTGGAATGTATATCATGTATATATTTCTGATATACTTTTACTTATTGACAACAAAAATTTTGAAAAATTAAATAGTGGTATTAAATAAATATATATTTAAATAATTTATGGATTTTTAATTTAGAAGTAGTTATGCTATGGGATCGACACACCAAAAAGAAAATATGGATTATCTTTGCGGATGGGAGGGAATATAAAAAAGATGTTGTTATTGAAATATCTTAATTTGATTAATTTGTGTGATTATATCAGTTTAAAGTCTACTATTGTGTTTATTGAAATATTATTTTTGTGATTTGAAAATAATATAGACAATATACTCATAATCAATACACTAGAAATGTTAATAGTGAGCGGGTGGACGATTGTCAAATGTAGATAGCTCAAGACTTAAATGGATAGATTTTCACTACCTAAGATCTTGAGGTCTTGAGTTTGAGATATCGAAAAATAAATATTTTCTCTTGTGGTGGTCTTCCTTATGAAGGTGGTGGTTTCCCTCTTGTGAAAATTGCGGTTTCGATTGCAGTGCGATTTTAAAATGCAGTTCCAAATAATCTCCCTCTTGCAACGATTATGGTATTTTCAAGTGCAATGCATGATTAGGTATTGATAATATTTTAATATAAAATAATATATGTTATCATTTAAATTAAGTTTATTTTATTCTCCAATTAATTGTTATTTATTAATTTTTATAAATTATTTATTAAAATATGGTTTATGTGAGATAACATAAATATCTCACAATTATTTAATTAATTATATATATTTGATTTTTTTAACTAACAAAATACTAAAATTTAGAAATGACATTAATATTGAAAATACTAATAAAGTTTTTCTTAAATTCAAGTATTCAACTATATATCAAAATTATAAATAAATATTTTTTTAATAATAGAATTCATATTATAAATTTAATGTTATTTTATATATGAAATATGAATGTCAATTAAAAAAAACTATTAATTTGAATAATATAATAAATGCAACGATTGAATTGAATAAGAGTTTACACTTTCAATGTGTTTTCATTGCATAATCATACAAATTTGTTATTTGACATATAATTGAAAAATTTATTAAAAAAAAATTATGTAAGTATAATTAAACTAAAAGTAAAAATTGAGATATGAAATATATGCAAATGATATAATAATATATTATAAATTAATAGATGGAAAACAATATTAATATGTTATTATTTTATATTTTGACGGGAACTTATAAAAAAATATATATATATATATATATATATATATATATAGGTGGTTGGGCGATTAAAATAATGTTAGAGCGATTGAATCATAATATGAGATCACAATCACCCACATAATCCTTTTCTTTCTTATATTGGGTATTTTCAAAAGAAAAAGAAAAAAGTCTCTGTCTTATTTAATTGTATTATTCGATGATTATTATATTTATAAAAGTTCAACTTCTCCATCAAAGAGGAGTGGGAGCAAAGCCTTTCAAATACCTTTCAATTAAATAAAATATTATATAAACTAGTTTCATGATATAAATCACTATGTGATACAAGATTTATATTTATAAATTTATTTTTTTTCCTTGTTAAAAAATGGTTCATGATGTGAATCACTTTCACACAATATCTACTCTTTAAAATTATTTTGTGCGTAAATCATAAGATCACACGTCAAAATTAGATTTATACGTTAGAGTTTATTTGTGAATAAAATATTACTATTTATATTTTTGAAAATTCTTGTTATTTTTTTTAGTTTGTTACATAAAATTTATATATTTTAAATAAATTTTTTTTTACCATATTTCAAAATATCTATTTTATATATTTTATCAATTATATATATTTTTTATTTTTTATACTTAAGAAAATATAGTCAACTTTTAATAGCAAAGGTATTACTCAAGTTCATTTTTTAAAAATCAAACAATTTATAACTCAAAAGTTAAACAGTTTATTACTGAAAAGTTAAACTATGAAAGATGCACTTTTCAGTAATAAACTGTTTAACTTTTTAAAATGAACTAGAGTTGCACCGTGTAACTGGTGCACATGAGACTTACTCATAAATTTTTTCCACTTTTCTTTTTTATATTTTTTTATTTGAAAACAACTCATACTCACAATAAAAGTTTGAGCCCACAATATTATTACCTTTTTCTACTTTATTTATTATTTTAATATAATATTATTTTTTATTAAATTTCGTGTGAAATATGAAATGAGAAAAAGTTTCATTTATGGAGGGAGTACTTATTTTTCGGTTAACGAGCTGAGTTTTCTTGTGAATAAGAAATGATATACTTCCTCCCTTCATAATAAATGGTCTTGTTCTTTTGCGCGTGGTTTAATACAATATGCCGGAGGGTATTATGAGGTCTGTTTACGAATTTAAAAATTGTGTGAAAAATATACAAGCATACTTTTTATATATAATTTTTAAATTCGTAATCGAACTTCATAATACTCTTCGATATATTATATTAAATCACGTGCAAAATAATAAGACCATCTACATATAATTCATGACAATTATTATTATCAAATAAATATAAATAAACTTTTCGAGGTGATTTTGGGTGTGATGTCACCATTAGTTGGCGAGACACCTAAATTTTACTATATTGCAATTTGCAGCCACCTCACGTTTTTATTTTAATATAATTATTTGGTTCATCATTTTGATAATACCTGCCTTGCATTTTGTCTTTTCTATGGACACCCTTCCAATTTAATATATTCATATTCTACAACGATGGATATGATATACTACCTCAATCCCAGATCAATTTGCACACTTTTTATTTTGGGTTATCCCAAATCAATTTACACACTATTTAAAAAGAAAATATCGATTTACGTGCACACTCACAAAATTTTCCACACATTTACCCATATACCACTACTTTATTTAAAAAATACATTTTTTTTAAACCGTGTGTCATCACAGGGGTACAAATACCCCCGGAACGGAGGGAGTACTTTGTTACGTATCCAAAATAACTTAAGTTGTTTAATAAATTTTACGTTTTCCTTTACTTTTTAAATAAGTAAATTGGATTGCACTTTATTAAACTTAGTATTATAAGTGGGCCGGTCAAAATTAATTTTGAAATTGATGATTAATTAAAGATGCATGAGATACACTCAAGACACATTCTACAATTAATACTCTCTCCTTCCACGATAAATGGTCTATGTTTACTTAAACGGTTGTCCACAATAAATAGTTTACTTACCTAAAATAGAAATATTATCATTTTTATTTAAAATATGCATACACTCACTTTTACACATCACATTAAATATTTTTTTAATAAATAAATATTTTTTTAATACTAATGCTCTCACTTTTACACATCATCTACTTTTTTTAATAACCTTGCATAAAAAAATGGTTCAATTATCAAAGACGGGGGAGTATATTAAAGGCTGAAAATAATTAAATCAAATAATTATGTCACTATATATGTTTATACTTTGATTATCAAATTTCAAACATTTGTTCGAGCCATACCTTTTTATTATCTAAAGAGTTTTAGCAATTTAAGAGTTGAACGATTTTTAAAAAATTTATAATTTGATTAAAGATAAAAACTATTAATGTACATGAGTGTGACTAAGTCATTTGACCGTATTGAAGTCACCCGATTTTGATCATAAGAGACCCAAGTCTTCTGGAAGTCGTACGACCTGAAAACTGGTTCAAATTAAGTTGTGAACCGTTTTCCGTCCATGAACCGACAGTTATGAATTGAACTAATTTACCTTTATTATAGAATTGGAGACCACGCAAATTGAAATTGCTATAAATGTCTAAACTGATTAATTGAATCAGTTGAAAACCGCCAATTGGATATTGGGATTTGGTTGCATTGGAAAACATTATAAATTAATGTAACTTTCCCTATCAATTATGAGCAAGATTAATCAATTGCGAATTTAGTAGTTCATATTGAGAGTTGAGTAAATTCCTATGTTGCGGATGCAGTATAGTTGTAATCTGCAATCATTTGTTCATCATAGTGAAGTTGGAGTGTTTTGATCCCGTTGGTGTAGGTTTTACAATCGAATCACGTAAAATACTTTGAGTATTGATTTAGTTCATTGTTACATGTTTTAATTCTTGCTTCATATCTTAAACGGGCTCGTTTTGTTTTTATTTTGGGGATTAATTTCTGAGTGAATTTCCTGTAACATTCCTTTTTCCCAAACAAAAAATCTCCGTTGTCACCTAAGCCCAAAATTAAAAGGACGATTGATATGAATTTAAGATGAAAATGATAATAAATATCATTGAATAATTAATTATTATAGAGTCAATGATTGCTCTTTTGCTTACTCTTAATTTATGATCTCATTCATGTATAATAAAAAATATCCTCACTGTCCCATATGAATTTTCACCATACCGAATGACATAGTAAAAAATATGTGTTTTATATATAAAGTAGAGTCACATGTTTAAATATATGTATAGCATAAATTAATTTTTTTTTTAATATTATGTAAATTTGTGTAAAACGTCCAAATAAAAAAAATATATAAATTTTTGTGCAGAAGAAATATCAAAACTATTAATGAATTAATTCTCATTACCCATACCCATTACCCCCTAATAAAGCAATCCGTAAAGTCCATCCCAAATTGAAATCATACGCAATAACTCTCTGTCTTATTTGCAATGTAAATCAATTTGGGGCTAAAATATTGTACTCCCCGTTCCGCTATAAATTACACATTTTGTTATTTTCGTTCATTCCATTATATCTGGTCTAAAAGTATTCAATCCATGCGTTCGAATTGCAAAAAGATGACGAAGGTTTATTAACCAAAAATTTAAAGTTGAGAACTGTTTTCTTTTTGGGAGATGATTTTATTCTTAATTAAATCTTCAAAATAAATAGATTGACCACTGTTCGAAAAGTAAACCAAACACAGATTTAATTATTTCAAATATTATAAAGTTACCAACAAAACAAAAGTGGGGGAAAATGGAAATATAGTTTACTTTATAGAGCCAAATTGAACTCAAACCCCAGGAAGGATTTCGCGGTCTCCACTCTCGACCGCCGGTGGCCGGCGCTGGATTTCGTTCCACCACCGTTGCGCCACCGCCACATGGCTGTGCTTTCGACGGCGTTTCATCGGCATGCCCCATTCAACGGCCGCAACATTAATTTAGTTCCAACTTTTACCTCCACGGCCAAACTCGAATTCCGCTACTCACCAATAGATGGTACCCTAGCATACACCATTAATCCCATCTGCAATTTCAATTCAGCTTACGGAGTTGGAAATCTGTCTATTGCACAAGCATTTAAGCGAAGTCGAGAAGATTGCTGTGGGCAGAGGAATGAAGCTCTTCAGACGTTTAAGAGATGGTTTCGGTTCATTCGTGATACTTCTCCGGGTGGTAGTTGGTGGAGTTTGAGTGGTCTCGAGCAATATACTGAAGGCTTTCCAACCGCAGCGGATCCGACGACTGTTTGTAATGCTCTGAGAAAAATGTGGGCGTTGATAGATGATGAGAAATGGATTTTGTACGCAGCATTTGGTGCATTAACTGTAGCTGCGGTGCGTGTTCTTATTTAGATAGCTCTTATTTTATTTGTCTTGAAGTTGTCTAGTGTTTCAAGTGATTGCCTCTTTTTGATCAAGCTCATCCATGGATGATTACTGTTTCCATAGGGTACTCAAATCATGAAAGTTATGTCAATTGGTTGAGACGATTTTTGTTTACATTAGGTTCTCAAATCATGAAGTTTATCGTTGATGACTTGATTCTGTTTACTGTTAAAATTATTCTGTATATTCAAGGCATTGTTTAGACTTATGAATTTTATAGTACGAGTTCATAATTTTTTTTGCATGCTTTGGTGACATGGATTAACTACTAGTTACATGCCCCTTCGATGTTGATTCCATTGTAAACTAATTAATGAAAGTCTTATTGTGCCTAAACAGAAAAGAGAAAAGATAATTTACTTTTGTACTTTTGTGTTTATGGTATTGACGTAAAATGGAAAATATATTTTGTTGCAGGTTTCAGAGATATCAATTCCAGGGATACTAGCAGCATCAGTCTTTTCAGCTCAAAATGGTGAGATGTCGGTGCTCTATCAGAATACCCGGCTTCTGATGTTCTTATGCCTCACCTCTGGAATATGTAGGTTAGTATAATCTTATGTTGATGTATTATTCTGATTGACTTCGTTCCATCTGACCATTTTTTCCTTGATTGCAGCGGCTTGCGAAGTGGATGTTTTGCCATCGCAAATTTGATCTTGGTGCGTCCAACAACTTGTGTGTTTTTCTTTTAAAATCTATTCATTTTCTTTGATTATTTAGCAGAACTATACATCTGAAATTGAATTTTGGAGACAAAATACTCCCCAACAAGTTCTTTTGGATGGATAAGAGTAAACTACTTCATTATCTTCTCTAGTTCAGAATCGAACTATACATCTGAAATTGAATTTTGGAGACAAAATACTCCCCAACAAGTTCTTTTGGATGGATATGAGTAAACTACTTCAATATCTTCTCTAGTTCAGAATCTTTTTATTTTCATCCAGCTTGCCATTTCATATATTTTATTTCTTCTGAAATGAACTTGATACTATATGAGTATCTTTTAAATATCTAATTAAATTATCTTAAAATAAATAAAATTTATAGGATAGGAGTTTCATCTATGGAGTTAGGGGAATCAGGAACCTTGCTGTTACATTATTTAATGGACCAGTAGCTATGGAGTTTCATCTATGTTCTTTTTTAATGGACCAGTGACCAAAGGTTTTGATGTTTGAGTCAGTAGCTATATAATTTCTTTTCATGACTTTTACTGAATCAATCTTGTACATGTCTGAACTTCAAAATCCATAATATGATCTTAATGGTGGGGACAGGTTCTAACAATGTGGCTGGTTTATGAATGTTCTCTCTTTTTAGTTTCAAATAAAACTAATGCTATATATATTTCTTCATAACCTGCATCTACCTTCTTTAATAAATGATTGCTTTAACTGGTGATTTTCAATGCTTGCAGGTTAAGCGCCTCAGGGAAACTGTATATAGCTCACTTCTTTTTCAGGTTTCAATTTAATCTATATTTTGCATACTGGAGTTCGCTGATGCTTCTTCTCACATCTCTATACATTGTTTCATTTTTAACATGTATCTGTAAATTTAATGTAGGATATATCCTTTTTTAACACAGAAGCAGTTGGCAACCTGACTAGCCGGATTAACACAGATTGCCAGCGGTTATCTCACATCATTGGAAATGATATACACTGGATCTTGCGCAATATTCTTCAGGTTTCTATTTTGGATATTATTTTCTGTCTGATTTTGTTCATAGTTTCTTATCTCTAATCAGATTATTTTGCAGGGGACAGGTGCATTTATCACCTTGATGACCCTGTCATGGCCTCTTGCACTGTCAACCCTTGTTGTATGCTTCATCCTGTCTGTGATCTTCCTCTTCTACGGGCAGTAAGTGTTGATACTTGCTCCATTTTGTTGACTGACGCCTTTGATACACAATACTACCTCCGTCCCCCAAAAGTTTGTTGTCCTTTTGGGGGCACGGCTTTTAAGGAAAAGTGTAATGAGTAGAATGTGTATGGTGGAGATTGTGATGTAAAGATTTTAAAGGTGGAGATTTAAAGGGATATTTCTATTTTGGGAGTGTGCAAACTTTTATGGGATAAACTAAAAAGGAAAGTATGCAAACTTTCGTGGGACGGAGGTAGTATGTTATTTTAGACTATTATTTGGTAGACAATAATTTGAGGTTTTCACATTTCAAAACTAGTTGGGTTGTAGTAGCTGCAGAAATCCATTCTGTTACATAGATATAACTTCTTGCTGAGTTATACACTTATACATTTCTTTGCCATTTCGATCTTTAATTCAATTTACAGGATACATTTTTTGTTTATCCACATTTACATTATACTAATATCAAGCTTATACAACAAACATCAAATTGTAACCATGCTTAAATAAAAGAAGATATCTTTGTATCTTGAGTGACCATGAACAGATGTGATATTTATGCATCTACATGTAAATCTTCAATGGATGGATATATGTGTTAGACGTAGAGTGGCTGCATATATGCATTCTTGTTGGAATAAACCACATTTTGACTTTTGCAGAAATTGGATTTCTCTACTTTGACAGGTACCAGAAGAAAGCAGCGCTGCTTGCTCAAAATATGGTTGCTTCTGCCAATGAAGTAAATCAGAAACTGACTACTATCTTGACATGCCTCTTCATCGCCTGAATTTGTTGCTTTCTTTTCCAAAACTTTTAGGTTGCGCATGAAACATTGTCTTCCATGAGAACTATCCGAGCATATGGAACAGAAAAAGAAGAACTTCAAAGGTTGTAGAATTTTGTTCAAGATCTGACTATGGAAACTGGCAATGATACACACCATATACTGCTATAATGGTATATTTTGTTTATTATGCTTCACAGCAGACTTATTTACATTATATGATTTCTGTTTAGGTTCACACAGTGGATTGACAGGTTAGCTTTTGTGGGTGTGCGTGAAAGTGCAGCTAATGGATTGTGGACCCTAAGTTTTCACACACTTTATCGATCAACGCAGGTTTTGTCCTATCAGTGCATTGGATACTATTCTTGAAGTTGACATTCAGACGCAGTGTCTCCTTTCTTTAGGAGGAATGTCTATTTTTTATCATGCTTCCAAATTATATTTTGCAGGTGCTGGCAGTTGCTTTAGGAGGAATGTCTATTTTGAACGGCCGTGTGACCGCTGAGCAACTGACCAAGTACGTTTTGTACTGTGAGTGGTTGATTTATGCTGCCTGGAGATTGCAGGACAAAATGTCGTCATTACTTCAGTCCATTGGAGCTTGTGAAAAAGTTTTCCAATTGATGCAGCTTTCACCAAGTTCTGAGTTCTTATCAAACGGCAAGTGCCGTCCGTTTAGCCTCTCTATTATTTTATTTTTTTAATCTACATGTTCAGAGTTCCCACATACACTGAAGTCAAGTTTATTCAAGTTCCCCATTTATCAGATATCTCTTGCATATGACAAGGATTATAGATGAGACTACTTTATCCCTGTGCAGGAGTAAAATTGCAAAAGCTGACAGGACATATTGACTTTGTGAATGTATCGTTTCACTACTCTTCAAGAAAGATGGTATCTTTTCATAACTACAAAATACATCGACTTCCCAACTAAATTTTCATTTGGAATTTGCACTAGCTGATGAAGTTTCTTACATATGAACAGGTACCTATTTTGGATAACGTGAATTTCTCCATAAAACCTAATGAAGTGGTTGCAATAGTAAGAAAATAATCACATTCTATACATTGCCGTATACTTTTTTGTTATATTTATGCACCAATTAAAATTTTACTTGGAAAAGGTTGGTGCCAGTGGTAGCGGGAAAAGCACTTTAATCAGTCTCTTGCTTCGTCTCTATGAACCAATCAGCGGTGAGGTGAGCAGTAACTTTTTCCTGTGAATGTAATTAATCTCATGATATAACTTACAAATTGGTCTGCTTCAATTATTATAATCATATTTACTATGTGGAGGTGTTATCAATGACCCCAGATTTTTATCGATGGCATTCCTCTTAGAGAGATAGACATCAGATGGCTAAGAGAAAACATCGGATTTGTTGGGCAGGTCAGATTTTAAAACTCAAAAACTTTTTTGATAAAAGCTGAGATGTCTCAGAGATGCATTAGTTGTGCATGATTAATAAGCAGGAGCCCCATCTTTTCCACATGGATGTGAAATCAAATATTGGATACGGATGCTGTGGAAGCATCGGCCAAGAGGAGGTGGAATTTGCTGCAAAAAATGCATATGCTCACGAATTTATTTCTGCCCTTCCTTATGGCTATGATACAATTGTGGATGATAATGTTGTCAGTGGGGGCCAAAAGCAGCGCATTGCAATAGCAAGGGCACTACTCAGAGACCCCATTATCCTTGTACTGGATGAAGCAACCAGTGCCCTTGATGCTGAGAGTGAAGGCTATGTCAAGGTGAAAGAATCTTTAGATGCAGTTGTTATTCTGATCCTAGTTGTCCTAAAGTGTTTTCAATGGATGTTCTTGCAGGAGGTTCTTCGATCTCTGAGAAATGACTCGACAAGAGAGAGAGCAGTCATCATTATTGCACAAAGGTACGTTTCTTCTGCAATCCCTTTTTGATTATCGTTGATTTATGGGTACAAGTTTTGATGTAGCTTCCGCAGGCTGTCTACGATAGAAGCAGCAGACAGAATCTTGGTACTCAATGATGGGCAAGTTGTCGAGGTAAGAACATTAAATGCTTTAATTAAGCACTTTGTTGGACCTGTTTTGGACATTAAGAGCTCTCTCTCTCTCTCTTCCATAGAGAAGACCTTATCATTTGAGCAGGTAGCCACATTATGTCAATTAGCCCTCACATAGTTGACCAATTGAATCTCATTGATTGATTGATGCAGAGTGGGAGTCATGAAGAGCTTCTTAAGAAAGATGGGGCATATGCTCGGTTAGTTAAAATACAGAGAGATGCCCAACTACCTTTTACCCAGCATCAAAAGGAAGGTCCTAATTAACCAGAGTATAATTCCTATGCCCTTTCTCTTTGTTTTCGCTCTATTTATATTTGATCACGTTACAATCTCTGTCATTTTGTCTCATTTATGAGAATAGAATGTGGCATAGCTCTAAGGCCATGTTTTCAACCTCCAAAAGATGTAGAAACACTTTTTTTAAAAACTAAGTTGTAAGAGAATTTTTTTTTAAAAAACAAGTGGTGACCAAAAAAAAAAAAAGTGACAAAACGTATAATTTGTACAAATCTTTTCATTTTCCAAATCAACAAAATCCATTCGTTCCTGATTGAAACAGGTACGAAGTGATTAGAGCACGGACCATTTGAGATCATGGATTCGATTCACGGGAGGGTATGAAAAGAAAAAACTAGAGAATATGTTTTATATATCCAGGACATGCAACACTGTTGTTACTAACTAGTATTACATGAAGTATAATGAGTAAGATGGGCTCGAGTTGAAATTAGTGGGCTGTGGAACTTGTTGATGAGGAAGCCCTTTTACTCCCACCTCATTCTTCCATCTTCCCTTTCTCATTCTCTTTGAAGATGCTAATGACCTCAGCTTTTGATTCTTTGGTTGGCTTCATCACTTGTGCATCATTCTTCTTCCATCTTCCAACTTCTCTGCTGCTGCTGCTAGTGAGATAACTAACAAGAGGTCCGTTTATATTTGGCATGTTGGGTTAGCCCACCTGCCCATCAGACTTCTCACTTAAGTGAGTGACCTGAGTTCGATTCCATTTGGGAACGAATTAGGAGGGAGATATAAGGTTGGACTTGGAGATGTTGAGTGTAAGGAGACTTGGTGAACTAACCTAACTACTAACAATTAACATTTACCGATAAAATATATATATATATATATATTTGGCGTGTCGGGACACGTGTGCATATGTGCCATGGCCAACTGCAGGTTTATCTTTCTTACCCAAACTCTTCTAATACGAGTATACTGCTTTTCCTGTATATTGGGCCTTTGGCCCATCATATTGGACCCGTCGGGGTTGTTTTAATATTACAGAAATTTTAATATATACTAATATTTTAGATAATATTTAATACTTAAAAATGAAGCGTACATATATTTACATGCAATATATCTATATACATTATAGATATAAATAATTTATAAATACAAATATTTATGTGGTGGATCATGAGATGGGCTTAGCGGACTTGCGAATGATTTGTATAAAAAATGTGATTAAATTCAAAATAAAAGTAAGTTACATGATTATAAAAATTTTAAATCTAAAATATTATAATTTATTTTAAATGGGTCAGATAATATGAATTCGAATTCAACGAAAATAATTACTTTCAAAATTATATTTAAAGAATTTTTTTTATATTGAAAAACCACCCTTTAATTTTTTCATTGAATTTATATTTTAGTATAAATATTTTAATAATAGCAATAATATTTCATAATCGCAGTTGATTTGCACGTAATTGCACATACTATGATGCTAATGTTAACTGGATCCTTTGAATATTTTGATAGTGTATTTCACTAGTATAATATTGCTAGTATACATTGGTTCCCCAAGAAAAAAAATTCTTAGTTATGAAATATAGAGGCACGAAGTATAATTTAAATGTATTTATTATTGAATTATTCTTGTTATACTATAAAATCATTTCATATTAAATTAATTTTCTCATATAATAATAGTAATTTTATGATTAACTTTTTATTATACATGCTTCCCACGTTCTAAAGAAACTTTTAAGTGTTTTCACTAATATAATAATCATTTTTTGAAAGGATAATAATATAATAATGTTGGTTTGCCTAATTTATATTAAAGTAGATCATTAAATTTGCTAGACTTTTAAAAAACGAGCAAAAATAAAAAAAAGTGCTACTATAGCAAAAGAAAGGTTACAAAGCTTTCAAAAAAAGAAAAAGAAAAAAGAAAGGTTACAAAAGTTTTATGAATAAAATATAAAAAATGACACGTGGGGCACAAGCTTTTCCTTCCCCAAAAACCCTACTCCAAAGCCCTAATCCCTCGTGTCTCCCAACACTCCAAAATTTCCAACGAATAGATTCCATTTTGCATTTCCGTATTTCCTTTTTAAAATCTCTCTCTCTCTCTCTCATCCCCTTCCCTCTCACTCTCCTTAATGATCTCTCCTCTTCAATTTTCACCTGAAAAATCAAAAAATGATGTCTCCGTTTCTCACTTCTTCCCTTCTTCTGCTGTTGCTGCACCATGCGACGTCGCATTTGGTCTCCGGACCACACATCGCCGACGTCAACATTCTCTTGCCTCCCAAGATGACCCACCCCGTTGAATACAGACTGCAGGGCAGCGACGGCTGCTTCAAATGGTGCTTTACGCTCCTTTGGTGTTTTTTTTTTGGTTTTTGTTTTGAGAAGTGGCTGATTTTGTTGTTTTGTACTTAGGTCATGGGACCATCATGATATATTATCGGTGTTGCCGGAGTATAATTCGAGTAGCCATTGCTCGACGAGTGCTCGGTTGAGGTCTATTGCTCCTTACGGCGGGAGGAAGGAGACCGCTGTTTACGCAACTGATTTGAACACTGGAATGATGATCCGTTGCAAGGTTTATATAGATATAATCTCGAGGATTCAGATATTCCATAACTCTATCAAGCTTGATCTCGATGGGCTTGCTACTCTTCGCGTTCGTGCCTTTGATAGAGAAGGTATGCTTTTATGAATTTTCCGTAGGCTTTCTGATTTTGAACGATTAGTTGAAGCATTTTAATTTAATTTTTAAATGTGTGTATGCGTGCTGTTACTTTGATTTTGAGTTCTGATGTCAGCTTGGTGAGTAGGATGTTTCATTTTAAGATAGCAAGATAAATTTTGGGTTTGATTTTCTCTGATGCTTCACTGTATAGCTCTTTTCATCGATATTGATTGGTTCTTCTCTGTTCCCATGGCAGTTCTCCATATTCTGATGAAAGGAATGGTTAGCTAAGTTATAAAGTAGATTAGGTATCTATTTACTGAAAGCTAATGCACAGCACATTGACATTTATCTTGCTGATAGAGACATGCAGTAGTTGCCAGGAATGCGAACAAGGAACTGTGTACCAATGTGAAAAGAATGTTTTGCAACAAGGAAACCTAAATGATTCTTGTTTAATTAATCTTGGATGCATAAGATTGAAAAAGATATATTTAACTTGAATGGTCCTTGAAAACCAACCAATTTTATCTAATTTTCAGATGCACTTACAATGTAATTGTACAAAATTTAATTGTTTTAACAGATATTTCCTGCAAAGTGAAATTTTAATGTTGAAACTAGTTATTCTATTTTGTATGAAGGTGTTTCTATGTTTTTCTGTTATTTATTATCTTATCTTTCTATCTTCCTTGTATTCTGGGTGTGATACAGAAAACGTCTTCTCCTCCTTGGTTGGCCTGCAATTCATGTGGAAATTGATGCCCGAAACACATGGATTGCCTCATAGCCTTGATCATGTGCCTTTGAAGGACTCGCCGTTGAGTGATTGTGGTGGTTTATGTGGTGACTTGGATATCCAAGTAAAGCTTGAAGAAAGTGGGGTGTTTTCAGATTTTTATATGGTGAAAGGCACTGAAATTGGCCAAGAGATTGTTTCTGTTAATTTGCTAGAACCATCAGTGGAGCACTTGGAAGACAAAATTGTTTTAACTGTTGCAGAAGCAATGTCTTTAGATCCTCCTTCACCTGTAAATGTCCTCATTGGTGCTGTTGTTCGTTATACCCTTAAAGTTATTCGTAGTAATATCCCGCATATTGTTGGTTTACCGTCTCCATTCCATCAGTGGTCTGCTTTGAACTCTTCAGTGGCACAGGTGGACAGAGCAATGGGTATAATTCATGCATTGAACTTAGGGATAACAACAATTGTTGTCGAGGACACCAGGGTTGTAGGACACATGCAAATATCATCATTACATGTAGTGTTACCTGATAATTTGTTGTTATTTATGTCTCCTCTCTCCCCTTCTGGGGATCATATTGATGGCGTCAAGCCCATTCCTTCTGTATCTCGTTGGTATGTTGTGGCAGGCCGTGCATATCTCATTCATATTAAGGTTTTCTCACCAAGACCTCAGGAGCAGGAAATTTTTATAACAGAAAGTGATGAGATAGAGTTGCATGATAACCAGGAAGATTTCTGGAATATTCTCCCATTTTCAGAAGGTACTGCTAAGAGGAATGACAGAATTTTAGAGGCAAGTTCATATGGATTGGGAAAGCTTACAGCGACTTTGGCTTACAGCACTGGGCATGATAAAAGGAAAGAAGTTCTCAAAGTTGTTCAAGAAGTCATGGTGTGCGATCAAGTTAATTTCATTACAACAGGAGACAGTAATGTTTCTTTCACAGTTCTCCTCCCGTGGGTTCCTGGTGTCTATCAGGAGATGGAGCTCAAAGCAATCGGAGGTTGTGCAATGTCCCCTAGTGACTATAAATGGTTTTCTTCTGACATGGATGTTGCATCTGTATCTGTTTCTGGGATTGTTCAAGCAAAAATGCCTGGAAAAGCAACTATAAGGGCAGTGTCCACTTTTGATCCATTGAATTATGATGAAATTGTTATTGAAGTTTCTGTCCCCCATTCATTGGTCTTTCTGCCAAACTTTCCTGTGGAGACTCCCGTTGGGTCGCATCTTCAAGCTTCTGTAACATTGAAGGCATCAAATGGCGCATACTTCTATGCATGTGATGCTTTTAGGTCTGCCATAAGATGGACAACTGAGAGTAATTCTTTCATAATTGTCAATTCAACTGCAGTTGTGTCAGACAAACAGCAAGCTGCTGTACCCCATTCTACGTTTTACGGTCCTCCATGTGCGTGGACCAACATATATGCTTCAAGTTCTGGTCGCACCATCTTACATGCAACATTAATAAGAGACAATCAATTTTCTGACCATACTGGAAGGGAATCTATAGTTTCGAAAGTGTCCTCATCTATTGCTTCATTTTTACCACTTGTTGTGCATCAGGCAAGTGACGGAAACCAGTTTGGCGGTTACTGGTTTGACATGGTTCTTGCTGAATCTCAGAATCAGCTGAGTAATTTGGATTATCTATATCTTGCTCCTGGCGCTCACTTGGATGTGATGCTTCGCGGGGGACCAGAAAGATGGGGCCAGGATGTTGAATACATTGAAAATGTGGAAGTGTTTACTGAACAGAGTGCTTATGTGAAAGACAGAGTTGTTGTTCATCAAAAGTCAATCAGCTACGGTAATTTCTACAGAGTAGGATGTGAAAGCCTGGGAACCTTTAAGCTTGTTTTCAAAAGGGGGAACTTAATGGGGGAAGACCATAATTTACCAGTAATATCTGAAGTGCAGTTGTTACTTATTTGTAGCTTTCCATCGTCTATTATTATAGTAGCTGATGAAGCTTTGAATAGTCCTCCCATTATACAGTCTGCAGCTAAAGCCGAACGAATGCCTGGAAGAATCCGTACCTCCCCAGTCACAGTAGCCAACGGTCGCAGAATACGAATATCAGCTGTTGGACTCAGTGATTCTGGAAAAGCTTTTGCGAATTCATCTTCCCTCAATTTAAATTGGGAATTAAGTGAATGTGAAGGATTGGCTCTTTTTGACGATGCCCATATTTCAACAGTATACTCGAGTTGGGAAAGGTTTTTGATCTTGCAAAACTCATCTGGGCTGTGCATTGTGCGCTCCACTGTTGTTAGCTTTATTAGTTCTATGAGCCATTTTGACTTTACTACGATGGTTGGAACTTCAAAGAATACTCTAACTGATGCTATCCAGCTGCAACTTGTTTCTTCTCTGAGACTCAGTCCAGAGTTTGGTTTGTTGTTTTTCAGTTCTGAAGCTAGACTGAATATCTCTGTAACTGGAGGGAGCTGTTTAATGGACACAGTGGTAAATGATACTCAAGTCGTGGAAGTAATACAGCAAATACCTGCTCATGAGCGTTCACAACTAATGTTGGCTCCGAAAAGCCTAGGGTCTGCACTTGTAACAGTTCATGATATTGGGGTTGTTCCTCATCTTGCTGCATCATCCACTATTCAAGTTGTGGAGATGGACTGGATTAAGATTTTATCTGGAGAGCATATAAGCATTGTGGAGGGAAGTTCTCAGTCTATAAATTTTGTGGTTGGTGCGGCTGATGGGCGAACTTTTGACCCTTCTCAGTACAAATACATGAATATCCGCGTTCATGTTGAAGATAATATAGTTAAGGTAGTGGGGAATCATGATTTCTCTACACTTGCAGATGGATATGTGCTTGCACCAAATTTCACATTACAGGCAACACGTCTTGGAGTGACAACCATCTATCTTAGTGCTATCCAACATTCTGGACATGAAATTCTGAGCCATCCAGTTAAGCTGGAAGTATATGCTCCACCAAGAATACATCCCAGTGATATATTCCTTGTGCCAGGTGCATCATACATTCTCACAGTAAGAGGAGGCCCTACAATTGGTTCACATGTTCAGTTCTCCAGTTTGGATGATCAAACTGCTGATATTCACAAGTTCTCAGGACGGCTCTCTGCTATTTCACCTGGGAACAGTACCCTTGTTGCCACAATATACGGAGATGGTGATATCATGCTTTGTCGAGCATATGGCATAGTTAAAGTAGGAATTCCCTCATCTGCAATTTTAAATGTGCAGAGTGAGCAGCTAGCTGTTGATCGCAGTATGCCAATATATCCTTCCTTGTCTGAGGGTAATTTGTTTTCCTTTTATGAGCTCTGTAATGATTTCAAATGGACTGTGGCAGACAAAGATGTGTTGAGTTTTCAAGGGGCAAATCGTGCACATGTTACAGGCCTCCCAACTACTGGTTCCTTGAATGGGCGAGACCTCAATTTTATTCAAGTTCTTCATGGAAAATCGGCTGGGAAAACAAGTGTTGCAATTTCATTCTCTTGTGATTACAAGCTCCCTAATTCATTGTTGAAATCGATCTTGTATAATGCATCTATATCATTGTGGGTGGTTCCCGATCTTCCACTTGCTCTTGGAATGCCAATCACCTGGATTCTTCCTTCCTATTATACCTCTTCAGATCTCTTACCTTCATCTGCGCATGCTTCCAGCAGAGTGGATTCTTTGAGTGATAGAGCTATTGCTTACTCCTTGTTAGGACAATCCAAGAGGAAGACTGACGAGGTGCGAGATGATGATATTTACATTGATGGAGCTAAAATTATAACAAAGGAATCTGGCAATATTGTGTGCATTCAAGCAAAAGATAGGTCAACTGGGAGAACTGAAGTTGCATCTTGTGTGAGGGTTGCTGAGGTGGCTCAAATCAGAATAACTACAAATGAGTTTCCAATTTATATGCTTGCTTTAGGTGCTGAGTTTGACCTTCAGATCAAATATCATGACACTCTTGGAAATCCTTTTCACGAGGCTCGTAACGTTATGTTGTTTGAAGTGGATACCAACTATCCTGATGTTGTGTCCATAGACAAGTATGATGGTCATGGAAACATCCATTTTCAGGCAAAAAGTCAAGGTTTGGCTCTTGTTCAAGTGTCTTTCGTTAGTAATCCTCGAAAATCAGTCTATGCTGTGATTTCTGTTGGTCCTCAGTTGTATCCTCAGAATCCCGTTGTTCATCAAGGAACTAGTCTTGCCTTCGAAGTAAAAGGTTTTAGCGATTCAGCATCAGGGCAGTGGTTCAGTGCAAACGAAAGTATCGTGTTTGTGGATAAACTATCTGGAAAAGCTGAAGCTATAGGAGAAGGTACAACCAATCTTCACTTTGAGAGTTCAGGCTTAAAACTTTATACACTCGTTACCGTCTTGAAAGGGAATATTGTGTCGGTTAATGCTCCCAATGAGGTGCTCACAAATGTGCCTTTTCCAGCAAAAGGATATGCTTTCTCTGTACATTTTAGTGACGCGTCTGGGAAAAGTATGATATTCTTGTTCGATTGTGCTGTAAATCCACCCAATGTCGGATTTGCTAAACCGTGGAAGGATCCCCCCACTGATAACTCGTATTGCCTTTTCTTCCCGTACTCTCCAGAAAATTTAGCACGTTCGTCTCCCAAATATGGAGACACTCCTAAGCAGGTTCTTGTTTCTGTTACTGCTTCACTCAGAGGAGACCAACAGATTTCTGGTTCTGCATCTGCTCTATTCATCGGAGGTTTCTCTATCCACGAATTGGACAAAAACTCGTTGCATCTGAACCTTACACGTGGCTCCAACGAGCAAGTCATTACCATAGTTGGGAACACAGACATTGAACTCCACTGGAACAACAAGAATCATCTCTTGGTTCTCCCTATCCAAGGTGAAGATCATGCTGCAGGAAAATATGCGGTCAGAGTTCTTGGAACTGAGAGATTTCAAGATAAGCTCGTGTTCACTCTTCCGGCAACTGGTCAGAAAGTTGAAGTCGGTGTCAGCTATGATCCTGAGGAGAGAAGAGCAGCAGCAAATATGGCATTATGGGCTTCCGTGTCGGGTCTCGTGTTTCTGCTGATATTAACTGTGACTTTCTCCATATGTTATCTGGATCGACCCGTAAGGTCACGGCCCGTTAGATCAACCCCTGTTCGATCCTCACCCGTTGTTTCCAACAGTCCTCCGAGCATTGCAGCGCCTCTCACGCCCGAAAGGAGTAGTCCTGCTATCGTGAACGATCAGTCCCCTCGGACACCACAGCCATTCTTGGACTATGTTAGGAGGACGATAGACGAAACTCCTTATTACAGGCAAGATTTTAGGAGAAGGGCTAGTCCTCAAAATACATTCTAGATTTTCACTTTGTCTCTCTGTGTAACTTAAGTAGTCTCTGTTTGCAGAGAATCATGTAATATTAGTGTACTTCAGTCTTTTGTTTTGTACTGAATAACGGTTATGATGATTTGAGATAGAGAATCCCATGTACGGAAATTTTGTTTTGTTTATCATCCATGGTTTGCTGGGTTGGAGATTTTGTGCTTCATCAACATATACTAATTCCTCGTTCCAGGACAATTTTCATAGTTCCATTCAAAATAATTTTCATACATAAAACAAGAAAATGAATATGTAAATATAAAGTTAAATAATAAGATAAAAATATAGACTTTTGTAAGTGTAAAATATTTTTATCTTTTAAGTGTATGTTTGGTTCGTAAGATAAAAATATATATCCGTAAAAAATATATATGTTTTTTACGGATAGATATTTTTATCTTACGAACCAAATGAGCTCTAAATAAGTAAAACTGTGAAAGTAAGATTGAGACGCAAATAAAATAAATGTAAATAGAGTTGGAACTGAAATAGTATAATATAGGGATTAGGGCCCACATTTTTTTTTAGGTTTCACTTGATTTTTTTAAATTTTATTCTGCTTTTTTAATTTTCCTCTCTAATATACTGTTATTTTTTAAGGCCTCATTTGGTTCTTTAGATAAGCTAAGATAAATTAAATTATCTTATCTAATTTGATATTTGGTTTAATGGACAAAAACCCAAGATTAATAAAAAGCCCAAAACTAAAATTCAATTATCTTATGAATGGAAGATAATATTATCTTAGGGAAGATGTATGATAATAATCCATTGTTTTTATCTTTACTAAAATACTCTCCTTATATTGAAAAGAAGAACCATAATTCACTTTATTTTTGTTTATAATATAGAGGACAAAATTGTCAATTGCATATGTTTTTATTATTAATCTTACAATCCAAACACTCAAAATAGAATTATCTTACCCTACTAATTATCTTAATCCATTAATTCAAATATACTATTTAACTCATAGATAATAATCTCTAGATTATAATCTTATTTAATCTATCTTGAGTTATTTATCTTATCTATTAAACCAAATGAACCCTAATTTTATTCTAATTTTTTTTTAAAAAATCGCATGTAAAAAAATAAATAAAATGGACCATATAACTTGTGTAGTTAATTCGAAGAATTGTCAGTTGGTTGACACGTTGATTCCTTTCCAGTGGCAGTGATATCAGCAACAGAGAGGTAGAAAATATCATCTCGTCCCCTTCAATTTGGTGCAGACATTAATTCCAAAAAAAGAAAAAGGGGAAAACCACAGTGAATAACAATGGCGACGGTTTCCGGCTTCCCAACAATGCGAAAGGTACAATTGCATATCTGCATCGATTTCCATTCGCTCTTCCTTTTTCAGAAATTTCAATTTCTCTTTTTGTAAAATTGTTTATTGTTGGCTAATTGCAGCGTGCGCAGATGCCGCAAGTTTTCTGCAGAAAAAGGGAGAAGGAGAGAGGAGGTCAGAACAATTACCCTTACAAAGTCATCGAAATTACTCCTCCGCCTAAGAGCCTTGGCGTTCGCTGCTTTCCCTGCTCCGTAAGCTCATTTTTTCGATTTCGCATGAATTTAAATAAATATGTTGGAATCGGAAAAGGAATTCCACTATAATATGAATGGATTAGGATTAATTGCAGTTTGAAGATTAATTTCCTGATGGATTTACTGCGTTTCTCCTGTTTTTATATATTATCCGTGTAATTATCTGCTTTGTGGCCCTTGGATTTTGGGTATCAAATAATTGGTGATAGAGTTATAAAAGGGGAAATGAATGAAGGAGATTAGGGGAATAAAGTGAATAGGCAGCTTCATCTTCTAATGGATTGGATTTAGGTTGTATTTATCAAATGATGGCACATTGTGATTAAATTTGTAGGTGCTTGTAGGTTTCTAGCATGAATTTTCATAAATTTGATTGCTCTAGTAGTTGAAATTAAGCATGATCCACAATGTGGTACTGAATATCGCGACTGATATAGCCGTCGATTATAATGGCAGAATCTGCAGTGTGGTGAGAGTGTGACTATAGAAGGCCAAGCTTACATGATTTCAGCTGTAACACATCGTTATCAGCTCAGGAGAGGGAAATATGAACCTAGTGAGAAAAGGCTTGATGTGTTGTCGTCTGGTAGATACATAATAAACTTGTACTACGAGAGTTTGCTCGAACAATCTTGATTTTGATCTTCGTTGGAGACAGCCCTTCTTCAGCTAAACGAAAGCCAGGTTCTTATTTATTATTAGTGTTGTATATTAAACTTGAACCTAACTTATGAAGTAAATTTCGGGATGCATGACCTCGATCATTGTTTTCCATCGTCAGCCTTGTTAGTTCACCTCTAGCATGAGTTACAGTTTCTGGTGATTAGAAGCTTATATTAGCTGTGGAGATTGAGTACTTCGAAATGTACGTTAGAAATTAGCCCCTTTTTCCAGAGTCACCTTATAAGGCATGTTATGTTGTCCACAATTTAGAACGATCTTTATGTGCGTATGCTGCAAAGTCTCGTATAGCCAACGAGACGTTGTACAAAGAGCTTGAAATTCTGACTGAACAGGACTTCTATAACAACGAAACAGTTAAAGAAAAAGGCGATCTTCCCTTCTTTATCTTTTGGCTTGAGATTGTCCCAATGCATTAGTATGTGTGGTCAGTTTTTGGTTCCTTTCTGGCTTTTGCACATAGCTAAGCTCACTGTTCAGGCCTTTTTTTTGGTCTTCACAAGTGGCTATTGCGATGCAATCTCGTATTTTATTTTATCAATAAAGCCCATGATTATATTGCTGCATAGTTAATACTCCTTTTGTTACTTATTATGTGCACACTTGACTTATTCGTCCGTCTCAAGATTTTGACAAAGTTTTTGTATGAAAATGATTAGTTTTAAAAAATCAAACATTTAATAAGAAATACTCTTTCCATTCCATAGCAACTAGTAAGGGGGGGAGCACGCATATTAAGAAAAAAGTGGAATAAAAAAAAAAAAGTGTTTTAATGGGGTAATTTGGTAAAATTTTATGTAAAATGTAAAGAAGTTGGTTGGATTGAGTGTAATGTGAGTCCAAAAAGTAAAAAAATAACGGAATTTATATAAATATGTAGATATTGTGAGGGCGGAGTTTATGAAATGATTTTCTTTTTTGGGTTTGCAAGTTCTTGTCTGATGTCTCAAAAAGAAATATTTGCAAGTTTTTATGGGAGTGAGTATAAAAAATTTTATCAGATGTATAAAATAAATTTTTGATACACTTGATCAAATATTTGATACTTTAAAACAGTTTCATGATAAATTTATTATGAATTATTTTCATATAAAACCTACTTTGAGATTATTTGCACATACTAAAAAATAAAGTATTAATTTGTATAAATACTCAAAAAATACACATTTATTTTGTCATATGACGCTATGTATGTTTGGTTCGTAAGATAAAAGTATCTATCCGTCGAAAACATGCATGTTTTCGACGGATATATACTTTTATCTTACGAACCAAACATACTTAGAAAATGGGGATTAATACCAAAACCATCCCATAACTTTTCAACTTTTTCGATTTGGTCCCATAGCTATGTGATGTTTCAATTTAATCCCATAACAATTCAAATTTAACCAAATTAGCCCCATAACAATGTAATGTTTCAATTTAGTTCCATAACAATTCAAATCTAACCAAATTAGTCTCATAACTAGGTACTGTTTCAATTTAGTCCCATAACAATTCAAATCTAACCAAATTAGTCCCAAATTTGTTTATATAATTTTCGGTGATTTGAGACTAATTTGGTTAGATTTGAATTGTTATGGGATTAAATTGAAACATTACATAGTTATGTGACTAATTTTGTTAGATGCGAAACATTGTATAGTTATGGGACTAATTTGATTAGATTTGAATTGGTATTGGACTAAATTGAAACATTACATAGTTATGGGACCAAATAGAAAAAAAATAGAAAAGTTATGGGACGATTTTGATATTAATCCTTAGAAAATGCGTTTTATGAACACGTGTGCCCATATATATATATATATATATTTTTTTTTTGACATTGTGTGCCCAGATTAGTACGTGGAAATCCGAAAACTTTTGAATATACTTAATTATTATTATTGTTTTAATTTTCTTTTCATTAATTAATTTACCCCTAAAGTGTTGTTAAATCGTAGCCTTTATTCAAGTTGATTGGGGGATTAGTTGATAAGATTTAACGCCCCCTCAAGAACATTAAGATTAATTTTTTTTTTTTTAGAAAATAGAAAATAAAGAAAAAGAAAAAGATAATAATTATATCCATCTGCACTCTGAATATAATTATTTTAAACATGCTTAATTGATGGGTGACATTAGTGGTCCCCTATGAGCCTAAATTGTCTCTTCATTCCTTCACATGGAGGGTTAACTTCCCTAATACACATTTTCTTGTACAAGAAAATTGGTATAACTTGCCTTCTATTTACATATACGTATGTATTCATACGTATTATACTTGCGTTCATTTACGTGCATTGGTACATGTACGTGTATTATAATCGTGTTGGCAGTGTATAAGTATATGTATACTTTAGGGATATAAAAGAGTCGAGTAGTGTTGAGTTCAGATTTGCACTTTTGATCTCACATAACATGTAGTATTATTTTAAAATTGGTCCCAAACATTTTATTGCTGAACTCATATAATTTTTTTCTTGCATTTATAGTCTCAAACATTATAAAATTTGGAGATTTGGTCCCAAAAGATATTACAAATTTTGCCGATTTGGTCTCAAGATTTGTAGATTTGGTCCCATATTTTTTGGATCACATCTACCAATTTTGGGATCATATCTGTAAAAAATTGTAACGTTTGATACTACAAGTATAAGAAAAAAAATTGTACGAGACCAATTTTAAAATATTATATGTCCCGCGGAATATAGTATGAAAATTAATTTTCTTTTCTTATGTTGTGTCCAATCATTTCCTCTGTTTTGTTTGGAAGTTTCCTCTGTTTGGGATACATGAATTAATTATAAAAAGAATTCTTAATAATTCACAGGGTTGGAAAACAGGGGTCATGGCTGAAATTGTTGGTGTTTTGTTTTGTCTGAACATTTCTCCCAGTTGTTTCATAGGTGTCAACTGAATTATAGCATTATTTTTACAAATATTTATGTTAATCAAATTTCGTCTTAAATAATAAATTTTATGAATCAGTCGCACACAACACCACTCAATTGTTTTAAGTCTTAATGAAAATTACAAATTGGTTATGTTCAGGAAAAAAAAACATATTTTTGTGTAAAAAAATATTACATCTCTGTGCAGATATTATGAATCAATTTGTAAATATAGTTACTTTTTAAAGTAATATGTAAATCACCCAAAACTTGTCAAAGAAATAGAACACATTTTTGTACATCATTTTGAATTTTGATTTGGAGTTTAATGTTGGCTCTTACCTCTTTGAATTTTAAAAACCAAGATTTTGATTTTAAAGGTTTAATTTGGTCTTAATTTGAAATTTTAAAAATCGATTCTAAAAAATAATCACACCATATTATACATCTTCTATCACACTATTAAAAAATACACATTCATTACCAATCTTGAATTTAAAACGGCCTACATTTTAAAAATTAATTTTAAAATTACTTAAAACTCACAAGTTAAACATATTTGGTAATAATAATGATTCAATAAGAAATTCAACATTGACTTTCATATTATAATTGTTACGGTATAAATAAAATATTAAATCAACTTTATTTTAGCTCAACTTATTTTCGTTAAATATATTTCCATTTATACTTGAAACAGGGACTAATTAAACACTGAATTAATTAAGAAAATATAATTATGATAATAGAAAACATCAAATAAAAAGGGCTTTATTTGGATCATTGACCTATGTTATTAAATCTATGTTTTTTAATATACATATATACTCACTCCGTCCCAAAAGACATTGCATACTTTCTATTTTGGTCTGTCCCACAAAAAATTTGTATTTTTAAAAATGAAAACTATTTATTAAATTCCACTCTCACAATACACATATAATATTCATAAAAATATACTTTTTATACATTTTCCTTAAACTCCGTGCCCAAAAGACTCCGCAATGTCTTCTGGGACGGAGTGAGTATATATTTTCTAATATAATGAGTCGTTTAATGGGGTGTACGATTTTTGCGCTAGAATTCTACTCCCTCTGTCCCAAAACTACTTTCACACTTTCCTTATTTGGACGTCCCAACTCTTCTTTCACACATCAAAAAAAGAAATTTTTATCTCTCACAAAAGTCAACAAAATACACTTTTTTTATTTTATTATTTAACTTTACACTCATATATTTACTTTTCCTTGTTCGCGTGCCCGGAACTACTATGAAAGTAGTTCCGGGACGGAGGTAGTATATAATATACATTGGCAGGCGGTCCACAAGCCACGGCCCTCACTCACGTGCATGCATGTGACACCTCCTTAATTTCGCTATGCGTGATTTAATGTACATTTACTAAATCTGTGAAATTTGTATTTATTATTATAATTAGTGTTGAGCTTGTTAAAAATAATTATTATAATAAATTTTATTATAATTAAAATATTAATTTTTTGCTTTATTCTATCGTTTAGTTTAATTATTAATAACAAAATATGTTTGATGGAAAAAATTAAAATATAAATTTAATGATATTTATTGTAGTATCAACTATCAAGTTTATTTTTATGCGATTTTTTTAAAATAAAAATATAAATCTTTTTGTATTGAATAGAAAAAGTAAATGTATTTAGATCAAACCAACGTCAGTTTTTGACAAAATGGTAAACTTAAAAAGTGATGTATATACAATATATTTTAGGAAATAATTAATCTTTTTAAAAATAAATATAAAATGCAACCACATTTACTAACCGTCGTGTGACATTACATAATTATAAAGACATGTGTGATCATTGTTGTTTTTTTTTTTTTAAAATTTTGAAATTGTATTTTAAAAAATATCATTCGATTTGGTCTGTTAGTACGTTTATTTAAATTTTATTTGTACCATCTAGTTTATATTTTGAAAAATCATAAGATTCACCTTTTCTAACAATATATTCATGGTATATTAGTATGTGAAACTCGTACAATTCAAAATTATATTAATTATATTTATTATATAATATTATTGAATCAATTTTTAAAATATAATTAATACTAAAACTTCAACAAATAAAAGCCTGAATAAAGTATAAATCTATAAATTGAGTTCCCTTCTGCTTTGAAAAGTTCCCAATTAATACTATTATTAATGTATAATAATACCAAAAAAAAGGTGATAAAAAACAGAGGGAATCTTTTTTCACTTTACGATTAATACTCCATGGTGTATATGTGCCAAAATTCACACCAGTTTTTATACTTTTTCTCCCACAAAACAATGCCAGCCTTCCAACACATACATACTGCGTGAAAACAATGTTAGTGAGAGACTGAGACTAAGAGAGGGAGAGAGAGAGCATTAACTCCATTCATGAAAACCAAGTGCATATAGTATAGTATGTTGTACTACACACAGACAACGAGAAGAGAGCGTCACAAAAACAAGAAAGGATGAGAGAGAGAGAGAGAGAGAGAGAGAGAGAGAGAGAAGACGGCTTTTCAATTTCATATATAAGAAAAAATCCAAGAAGTTCCCCCTAATTCGGCTTTTTCTCCCTTTTCCATATTCTTACTCTTCCTTGTTTGTGGACTGAGTTTCAGTTTTCGCCCTGCTTCCTTTGCATCTCCATTTCTTTAATTAAACGACAGGAATAGAATTTCGGTTCTCTCGCTTATTTTAATCTCCCAATTGTTTCTTTCTCTTTATCCTTTTCTGGGCGGTTGCGCTTCATTGATGTAATCTATCTATCAATATCTGTTTCTTGTTCCGATCCGATCTGAAAAGGACCAGTAAAGCTGTGCGCCGATGCAAAGTCACATTTACTTTCTCCCAGTTTGAAGGGTGATGAAAGATTGTTCTGACATTTCCATTATCTGATCAGGTAAATCAAGAATTTATAGGTTTTATTGTTTTGATTCTTTGTGTGATTTGATTTTTTGTTTTTGTGGTAATGTGAGTGAAATAAGAGAAATGTGCCTCCAGATTGAATCACTTAGCAATTGGGAAGAAGAAGCATTTTGTGTGTGAAAAATCTTGGTTTCTGCTGCTTACTTTGGTTTATGGGGTTTTGATTCTTTTGAAGGGATTTTGCAGTTTGTTTATGCCACTGTTATTATCCCCAAAAAAAGAAAAAAAGAAAAGAAAAGGCTATGTTTATGGTTTCTTTGTTGAATTAATTGATTCTTTGCTTCAAAATTATCTTGAGAATATCCTTATATCATTGAAATAGGCTTAGATTTAGCTCAATTCTGTTCAATTTGTTTGTGATATATTGCAGTTCCAATGCCTCACAACGCAATTGAATCAATTGCCCTGGCAGTTGGTTCTTTACAGATGAGTGCCAATCCTGTTGGTAATGCAGAGTGTACTTCCCCTTCTGCACCCGGTACAACTCGTCCGCCCCACCATCCATCCACCAAACACTATAGATATGAAGGGGGCTCATCTGGATCTCATGCTGTTCATAAGGATCATGTTATGAAGACAGCCCCTTCACCATCCGGCACTATCGTCTCAAAGCGCTCCTATAAATCGTCTCGTCATGTTATCAGAAAAGATGGGGATATCAGCAAATTCAGTGAAGGGAAAGAGAAACCTCATAGCATTGCTGATGGAGATAAAGAAATGGATGAAAATAATGTTAGGAAGCAGGTCATGGCTAACGAGAACAATGATAGTATCCGAAAACCAGTTGAAGATGCCAAAAATTGTGATTCCAATGATGTTCGTTTGGCTTCGTTGCCAGCTCAAGTACAGACTAAATTAGGAACTAGCTTTTGTCCGAGCCCTCAGGGGAGTTTTTACTCAGCAACACAGTACACGGAAGCTAAGCAAAGCTTCACCAATACCGAAGTGAGTGAATGTGCAAGCAGTGCGAGGAAGTCCGGCGAAAGTGGGGAAGTTAGCAATTCGTGTGACTTTGTGGAGAGTAGGAAAACGAGCATATACAGAGGCAGCACAGGCAGTGATGTTAGCGACGAGAGCAGCTCTAGTAGCTTCAGCAGTGCTATGTACAAACCCCACAAAGCTAATGATTCAAGGTGGGAAGCAATTCAGGCCGTGAGATCTCGTAACAGTGGGTCGTTAGAGTTGAAAAACTTCAGGATTTTCAAGAGATTGGGGTGTGGAGATATAGGTAGTGTTCATTTGGCAGAGCTGATAGGGACAAGAACCCTTTTCGCCATGAAAGTTATGGATAAAGAAGCTTTAGCAAGTAGGAAAAAGGTTCTTAGAGCTCAAACTGAAAGAGAGATTCTTCAATCTCTGGATCACCCCTTTCTTCCCACATTATATACTCACTTTGAGACGGAGAAGTTCTCGTTTCTGGTGATGGAGTTTTGCCCGGGTGGAGATTTACACGCACTTAGGCAGAAACAACCTGGAAAGTTTTTCCCAGAGCACGCAGCCAGGTAGAAACTGAAATCCGGTTTTGATGTTGTTTTTTTTGTGAAATTCAGCATCTAAATATGTTTTTGATCAAGTCTTGATCCCATATTCATTACAAAACAGCATTCTTGAACTATGTGGATATTCTAAATCACTTGTTGGGCTGATATCTAAACTTTGAGAAATGTGATTCTACAAAACTGTAAAGCATGTGTTAAAAGTTAAATGTATCTCTTTATTTAATATTATGTCTCCTTTAATTTGTATTGTAGTTCTGTCAGTGCTATACTGAGTTCAAACATGATTTCGACCCGTCTACTAACTGCTATACGAAGTTTTCTTGAGTTGTTATCATTCTTTTCTTCAATTACCATAGTTGAGATATATCATTTATATTGTGATGGTTAGTTCAACGCGTTTTTGCATCCAAACTTTCAGGTTTTATTTGGCCGAAGTTCTCCTCGCTTTAGAATACTTGCACATGCTTGGTATCATCTACAGAGACCTCAAACCCGAAAACGTTCTAGTGAGAGAAGATGGACACATAATGCTCTCAGATTTTGACCTCTCCTTGAGGTGTACCGTGAGCCCCACGTTAGTGAAGTCCTCCAATTCCAACTTGGAACCCAAGAGCTCCGGATACTGCATTCAACCCGCCTGCATTGAGCCATCGTGCGCCATCCAATCAGCTTGTATCCAACCCACATGTTTTGGGCCCCGTTTTCTTGGAAAGTCGAAGAAAGAAAAGAAATCTCGACAAAAGACAGAAGTATTCAACCAAGTCACCCCTCTTCCAGAACTGATGGCGGAGCCCACAAACGCTCGCTCAATGTCTTTTGTAGGCACACATGAGTACCTAGCACCAGAAATCATCAAGGGGGAAGGGCATGGGAGTGCAGTCGATTGGTGGACATTCGGAATCTTTCTCTACGAGCTTTTGTTTGGACGAACGCCTTTTAAAGGGGCAGGTAATCGAGCTACATTGTTTAATGTTGTTGGACAGCCCTTGAGGTTTCCAGATTCTCCGACGGTTAGCTTTGCTGCTAGAGACTTGATCAGAGGCTTGCTGGTGAAAGAGCCGCAGCACCGCCTTGCATATAGGCGTGGAGCCACTGAAATCAAGCAGCACCCGTTTTTCCAGAGCGTGAATTGGGCTCTGATACGCTGCGCTAGTCCGCCGGATGTTCCACCTCCGTTTTCTCCGGCTCCGGCACCTGCACCACCATCACCTGGCAAGGGGCAGGGTCTTGATGTCAAGCCTTCGGGTAATTACTATGAGATTGATTTTTTCTAGTTGCCTCTTTTTTCTCTTTTTTAATGTACTGGGAAATCTATTTCTTCTAGATTTGGTTTCATTGCAAGGAATACTGATCATCTCTTGTTCCTTCCTTCAATTGAAGGACTGTAAATTGCAGCACTTCCATTCATAATTTTTGCACAACATTTGCTCTTCTGCTTGCAAAAGTGAACCAATTTTACAATATGGTAGTATTTATTGTTTTACTAAAATATACTACCCCTTCATCCATGAAAAATGCGCTCACATATTTACCCGTGGTTTATCAGTTATGAAGAAAGATAATATCTTTGAAAAGCACATATGACATACTTTTTATAAACAATTACTTTTTCGGTGAACAAATTTCAAAATACCTCGTAATATTTCCTGATATATTGCATTAAATCACGTGCAAATAAATGAGAACATTTTTCATGGACAGATGTAGTATTAGTTAATGATTATTTTATTTAATCAAAGTTATTTAAAAAAATGTTCAGAATTTTACTGTGTAAAACAATACTCTGTTTTTATTGGATATATCCAAATACTAATTAGTTTTATATTCTTAATTTGGAAGATATATAACAGAAAATTTATTAGATAAATTAAAGCATGTCTACATCAACAATGATTTTGTCCTTGAAGTGGAAAAATCAAACGTACTATTGTGAATTGATATATGGCCCACATACACATTCCATCTTTCACATCACCATCCGCAAATATACTCTTCATAATTCAGATTTTATATCGACTTATGGGATATTCATTGTTTTCTACCTTTATTTATTTATTTATTTTTATCTATTTGTGGATTATTTCATCTCTCTCCTATTAAATTTTAAATTTTTCTGAGTATATTTTTAATATTAAAAATATTTATTAATTTTTAAATCAATAAATAAATAGTATTTTAAAATAAAAATAATATCATAAAAATATTTTATTTTTGCTGATGAAGTAATTCCTCTGTCTCCAATATTTACTTTTACTTTTTATTTTCGTCTGTCTTTCAAATTTATTCTCATTTTTAGAAAAAAATTATTTCATTATTACATTCATAAATGTTATTTTATAATATTTTTATTTTATTTTTTATAAAATGCGTTTCATATAAAGTCAAAAAAATATTGAGAATGGGAGGAGTACAAAATTTATTTTAGAATACTTGAAAATTTTAAATTTATTAAGAGATGGCGGGATAATATATTGGGTTTATATTTTTATATGTTCAATAAGTTGTCACATTTTTTAATTCGGTCCACCTGTTTTATACTTTTTGGAATTAGTCCTATACGTTTAAAATTATATTGATTTTAGTACATTTACCGGTTACAATATGTTGTGTAACTGGATGCCTCCACCTGAGTTTCAAAAAAACTAATCAATCCATCCTTTGCACCTGTAGATCCTTCGACCCAAATTTTCTTCAGTCCAAAAGATGCGTATTTGACCTTCCACCACACAATGAAGAGTGTAATTATGTCGTGCTATGGAGAATAAATAAGTTGTGGACGACATTTTTTAAACCCGAACGATTTCATTCTCTTGGAATGGAGTTACAGTTGCTGCAAATGAAAATGGACGAATTGGTTCTCCTGATTTTGTAGAAGCTGCTCCCGATTTTGGTTCTTGATCTCTAAATGAAAATGATTCCAAATTGTATTAATAAGTCAGACTCATTTTATTATACTCAAGATCACCCCCTTAATAAACTTGACTCATCTTAATAAGCCCCACCCAATGAAAATGATTCTCAATGAAATTAAAAAAAATAATTACACAGTTAACACATATAAAATCAAATACAAAATTAAATTATATTTCTAGGTGGAGACAACCAGGTACACGACCTATTGTAACATGTAAATGTACTAAAATTAAAATAATTGTAAACATATAGGATCAATTTCAAAAAGTGTGAAACGTGTGGACCGAATTAAAAAATGTGACAATTTATTGGGCATATAAAAATATAAACCCTAATATATTATTTATGGATTAGTCTTATATGCATCAATTACACGGTGCAACTCAAGTTCATTTTTTAAAAGTTACACAAAATACTACTGAAAAGTTACACAAAATACTAAAAATTACACATGTTATTACTAAAAAGTGTATCTTTTATAGTGTAACTTTTCAGTAATAATCTGTGCAACTTTTTAATAATAAATTATGTAATTTTTAAAAAATAAACTTAAGTTGCACCGTGTAACTGGTGCACAAGACTTACTCATTATTTATACATAAATAATTGGTACAGCTACCCACAATCAACTCTACACCAAGGCATGGAGGCACGTAGCCCCTATTGCGTATGAATATATAAACTTTCATTTATTAAATAAATCAATCATATACGAAGTTAAGTAACCTAAATTTAGTACAACCTCCACGTGAATCCTAGCCCTATAATTCAGTGACATAGTAAAGACAGAGTCTTTTCAATATTTAAAAAAAATATTCCATCCATTTCAAAATTTATTTCATGATTTACACACATATTAAAAAAAAAAAAAAAATGTGTATTTTTTTTCTTTTATGAGTGTTAATTATTTTATTAAATATATGTATATAAATAATTGTAATTAATTTTCTATATTATACGCCTGATGCATAATTGACATATTTTCACGATAAAATATCATGAGTATCTCAACTATTTTTTCTTTATTTGCCAATTAGCACTCTCACCCTTTTTAAATTTTTATTTCTAATTTAAATGTGTCATCATAAGTAGCCACATATTTCTAACTTAAAACAATCAATGTTCAATGCCAACGCATATAAACCAATTTCTTACCCAACAAAATTAAAAAATATCCAAGCACATATTCTCTCTCTCTCTCTCTCTCTCTCTCTCTCTCTCTCTCTCTCTCTCTCTCACACATCAATAAAGTTGATTACATCCGATACATCGTAAAAAATAGACAGCCATGAAATGAATAGCGTCACAATCTTATAGGCCCAAGTGTTTTTATTTGCTCACGTGGCGTAGAGGCCCGAAATCAAAGCAACCCAGTAGGCCCATTTACACAATTATTGAATGATACTAAATACGTATTATTATATAAATAATATTATATTCCTAATTATCTCATCTTATTATTGCATGATTTTCTATAATTGCGACGCTTCCGTGGAGGGAATGAACTCAAAGTTGGTGGCCACTTCTTCAAACTCGAAACCGATTTTCTGTTTTCTATATTAATCAGATTCTGTTGACGCCAAATGTATGAGTGAGATTCAGTTTTTTGCTTTTAATTGATCATCATTCAGCCGTGTTTGCCTTTTTCAATTGTCGATGTATGATTAGTTTGCTGTTTCAAGGGCTCTCGTTTTTACTCCGATCTCTCTGAAATTGATACATTTTTTTTCTCTCGTTTCTGTTTCGGGTTTGATTTTGTCGAAGCTTCTGCGTGTAGCTTGAATGGACGAAAGGAAAGTGCATCCGATGGTTAGTAATTCTGGGGAGAAATTGGGGATTAACGCTATTCCGCCTAACAAAGCTCAGGATGGAGATGGATCGGGTCGGGTCATATTGTCGGAGCCCACTGGCTCTACGGTTGAGGTCTGTGTATATATGGCTGTATAATTCTTAAGCTGAAAATGTTACGCTGATGAATTGGTTGATGACATTGCTGTATCTCATCTCATGTGATAAAATTTTGTCTATTCTCGTCTGTGCTTTGTGATTTGGGGATTCCGACAAATGCAACTATAAATTAATATTCCGAAAGAGCATATGGTAGCTCTAATCTGTGTGTTTAAGTGTGTGTGTGTGTGTGTTTATTTTTCAAAAAAAAAATTATGTTTAGATGAATTTATTCAAATTTAGCTACTCGCAGAAGATATTTATGGTTAAATTTTGGAAAGAAGTCTAGTCCTAAAGTTTTAGTATTTGTTATCTGTTGCACAGGTGCTTTTGTATGGTGGGCAGGTGTTATCTTGGAAAAATGAGAAAAGGGAAGAGATGCTCTTCACGACCAATAAGGTGAACTTACCGTATAGCATCCGATTAACACGCTTAAAGAAAAAGTGTGATCAAGTTATTGTAGAGTACCTTAAGAATCATATGCAGCTTTAGTTGCTTCTTACTGTGTAATAATGCAGTAGAATTGCTGGCAATGCTTATTAACTCGAGAGATGTATTATCAAATATGCATCTATAGTATGACATTTGATAATATATTAAGTAAGTGTTTTGTGTTGTTCATCAGGCTCTTTGGAAATCAGGTAAACCAATCAGGGGTGGAATTTCCATTTGCTTCCCGCAGGTGAATTACTAACTTAGCTAGCCAAAAATCTATAGCTTGTGTTCTGGTTGGATGCTTATCAATTACATGCACATGTCAGAGTGCAAATCTCGGGTCGCTGGAGCAAGCTGGATTAGCAAGGAACCGGTTATGGTCTTTGGATAGCTCTCCTGCGCCTTTGCCCCCTGCCAACAGTCAGTCAACTGTGGATCTTATGCTGAAATCAACAGAAGAGGATCTGAAGACATGGCCACACAGGTGAGGAAGAGATGGAATGACCATCCCCCAATTAGTAGTAGTAACTAATGTGAATAGGGAGATACTTATCGAACATACAATTTGGTTCTGGTGTTATTTGCAGATTTGAGTTACGTCTACGGATTTCTCTGAGTGCTGGCAAGCTGACCTTGATCCCTCGTGTGAGGAACACTGATAGCAAGGCGTTCTCGTTCACCTTTGCTTTGTGCAATTATCTATCTGTTTCTGATATCAGGTTTTCAATATCAATTGCTAAATAGTCTTCCGCATCCACGGTTGATATGTTATGTGGCATGCTTGATTTTGTTAAATTCGACTGTGTTCGACCTATTGTGCATTGGTTTTTATCGTTTTTATTCATGGACAAACTCTCTTTGTTTTCACAGATACACCTCAATGCATGTGCTAGATATTTTGTCATCCTTTTACAGATAGTTTGAATGATGTTGTTTGATTTGCAGTGAAGTGCGTGTTGAGGGCTTGGAGACACTTGATTATTTTGATAATTTGTCACAAAGGGAAAGGTACACTGAGCAGGCAGATGCAATTACATTTGATGGCGAGGTAATTTGTCTTCTTTTTCAATCTCTTTCTGGTATTTGTTTTGCACGTTCATTTAGTTATTTCTATGACCTATAAAATTGATCAGCCATTCAGTTACTGGTGGTTCAATATACATTTGCTTAGTTGGCTATGCGAAAGGAAACATCAAAACTTTTGTATATGCAAGGAAACTTTTTCCACACTTTTTAGCACGTCCTTTTCTCTCTCTTGATAGATAGACCGAGTATATTTGAGCACTCCAACAAAGACAGCCATAATAGACCATGAGAAGAAGAGAACCTATGTACTTCGTAAAGAAGGCATGCGGGATGCAGGTTTCTATCATTACTTTAATTGCTCTTTCGGTGTTATTATCTGAATATTTTAAATTGATTTTCTGGAAACTTCTAAAGCCTGAAAGGAGTCACCAATGTATGCAGTTGTATGGAACCCTTGGGACAAAAAAGCAAAGGCTCTTCCGGATTTAGGCGATGAGGACTACAAGACTATGTTATGCATAGATTCTGCTTCTATTGAAACCCCAGTAGTCCTGAAACCATTTGAAGAGTGGAAGGGTCGTCAAGAGATATCAACTGTTTCCTCTAGTTATTGCAGTGGTCAGTTAGATCCTGGAAAAGTTCTTCAAGGGTTCAAATACTGAACTTGTGGCGCTCTTGAGGTTCTGGCATATATTTAGCATTCTCCATTGTGTATATATGCTCTCTATCTCTTGTATGTAGACAATCATTTCAGGAATGAATTTCTTAGTGATGTAAGCAATTGCCCATACATTAGATGCATCGATGTTATATCAAACCCATTTGTGTCTTGTTTGAGGATCTTCCTCATCTTTCGTTTGGTAATGTAAGGGATTTTCCACTCCGATCTTCTTAGTTGAGTATATTTTAGTTTTTCTCAAGCATCATATATGACAACTATAGAGATGTTATGGATTCATTCACATACACTAGAATTTTGTATTTTTCTGGATTAAATACAGATGAAAGCACTGAAACTTGAGGTATTTGTGAATTCTCCAGCCATCATCACTTATTCATAAATTATTAGGTGCTACAGAGTAGACTTATAGCATTATTCGTACAGACTTAGTCATTAGACAACTCTAAGTCCTTAGAACATAGAAAGGATAGATGCCGCAAATTTTTCCTTTGCATCTTTGTCGAAAGGATCTTCTCCCAAATACATATATATGAATGCCCTGCAAAGCAGCTCGCTCTCGACTGTGCTCACAACCTCGCCCGCAACTGCATTACCAAAAAATGCCCAATTGAGTTTACCAGGAGCAGTATATTTTAGTATAGAATCAGAAATTGTATTTACCTTTAGTTTGGAGTGTATATCCTGGAAGCCTGGATATCTCAATTGTGGAACCTGGTGTTAGCTTAATGTCATCTGACGCTTCTCCCATAATCCTGAAATCGATAGGTACTGCTAGTTAGCTCCTTTTATTTCATATATTATGCCATTTTTAGGAAGAATTACTTATTACTATGGGGCTTATACATTTTTGTGAGCTCTGGGTTCTTCCCTCCGGTGAGCTTCTTGATGGCAGCTCCTAGGCCTTCGTCAAAGTTTTTCCTTACCATGCTCATTGTTAGGCTAGAGAATACAATAACCAATCGAACCATCATGCCTACATCGCTGTCAATTACCATCTGATACATTTCCTTTGTTGCTTTAGATGGCGCTTTCTCAATTTTCGTCTTTAGGAGATCTTTCAGTTTCTCATTGTCTGCATATATCCCTGCATTTAAAGAATCACGAGTTAGTAAATAAGGGATCAAATAGACCTCTTTTTTGTGTGTGTGTGTGTGTGTGTTCTTCATGTCTGTTTCTTATTCCTGATCAATGTCTGTCTGAATGAATTTATCGTACTATGCTAACAAAATGCATGATTATGATGTTAAAAACAAAGGAGGTGTTTAGTACCGAATCCATATATCTTGATGCTGAGGCCGAGCATGCTCTTCTTTCTCATACCAACGGCGTTGAGCTGTTTCCCATCCTCCAGCACAACTGGGAAAGAAATCCCAGTCTTGGGTTCCACTTCAACTGGTACATTCTCCTCTTTCACACTATCTTTGGTTGGTTCCTTCTGCTCCTCTTTTTCGACAGTTTTGTTACCTGTCTCACCTTCCAGCTTCTCATTTTGTTGCTCGTTGCTCTTACCATTCATCGTCGATTTCAGAGCTTCACCGCTCTTGGCACCAATCTCCAGCATTTCGGTCTTCTCCGTAACATCATTCACAGTGGTAGGCATTCTTCTGTTAATGTGATTGAAGCAATAAATATGATCTGTTTTTGAATTGCTGTGGGGATGGTTGGAAATTGAGGTTTATTGTTGGTTTATATAGGGAGAAGGTTTGGGGTGTCATTTAAAATGGATTCTGCTAGCTCTGTTGCTTTGGGGGGTGGGACCTCGATTTGAGCATTGTGAATTTGTGAAACATCAATGCATGATGAATTGTATGTTGATGATAAGGTGTAGAAATCGAGTATTTAGGTGATACATAAATATGCATGATGGGGTGATGTTGGTGATAAGGTGTGGAAATCGAGTCTGCTCTTATGTTGCCTTCTGTACGAGTTTTTAAAAAGTAGATATATTGTGTGTAATAATAAAGAAGATTGTTGGTCGATTGTGTAAAAATATTGCCATCTCAGAGTGGATATTTTTTACGAACTGACGAATATAGTAATGTGGATCATTTTTAATAGATGGAGGAGTAAATTAGAACGATGCATATGTGTCTGAGTAATATACTGTGAAATTTATCTCATCAGTGGTAAGGTTATGGAATTATCATTTGAGTTTTTACTGCTACAAATTTACTTGTCTGTGCATACATATGTACCCCAAATTACACATGCGATCGTTGAATGTATGTATATTATGTACATTACTTAAAATACTTAATAATATTATTTTGTTAGTTATTTAATATATTCCAAAATTTGCAGTTAAGGTACGAGTCAATTTATGTGTTGCATGGAATTCCTAAACTAAATGCACACAAATTGTTGTCATATCTTTTTCGATAAATTTGTGGGAGACCACTATTTCAAATTCTTCAATGATAATGAGAATGAAATTTCATTTTTCTCCTTTATTCTTACATATGTTGAAGAGTGTTTATGTTCATGGTGGTTACATCATTAATGTTGTGCACCAATTTTGGAAAAGTTGACAAAAAATGAATGTTATTGGTTGTGGTATGGGAATTTGATTCAGGATGATGATTATAAGGTGAGATGAAGGTAATCAAATGGGGGTAATGATTATCTTATTTAGGAGAAAAAACAATGCTATGTGCCTTATTTATTCTCATTACATATAATAATTACTATGTGTATATCTCATTCTTATTACCATTGAAGAATTATTTAACCAAGCGCCCCCTAAGATTATTGGACAAATATTCACATGAGGTAAATTTTCATTTTATTATAGTTTATGATTTATGATTTATGATCTTATATAATTTTAAATTAACAATATATTTTTTTATCAGAAAAAACTGCCTTTTATTGAGGGCATAAGGAATACCCCAAGGTATAAGAGATAATACATAAAAGTCTTTTCCATACATAGGCATTAACCACCAAGACTACTTCTAGTATTTCAAAAACTAATTAACATAATTAAGATTAAAATTGCAGCAGTAAGAACTCGCTCAATCCCTATATGAGATGTGTTGAAAAATCTGCTTCTTCACTTGATTCCAATTCCAAACTCTCAATTTCAGTTCCTCCAGCAACTCCATGATTTGTGAACTCTTATTGTGAAATAATATCATGTTCCTTGTCTTCCATAATATCCATACTCCACATTCTCAAATACATACACCTATAACTTTTCCCCCTTTCCATTGAGTAGACTACTAAACAAGAGTAAGCTACTCGTAGGATTAGATGGTAAAACTGACCTTACTCCCATCCATTTAATACACTCCATCCAAAAACAATATGCAAAAGAACAAGTGAAAAGAAGATGATTCACTGATTCGGGTTCTGAACCGCAAAAAGTACACCAATGGTTAGCTTGATCTACCAGTACATTACTTCCTATGAGTTTAGTATAGGTTGGAATTCTCTCCCAAATCACCCTCCCGACATTGTTTTAAAGTAAAGGGTAGTGTATTTATGATCTTATATCATTTTGGCCCATGTAATTGACACCAACCTCTTGGGGCAATACACTATTTGGGTGGAATTACCTAATATCTTTAGGGTGTGTTTCGTTTAATGGATAAACTAGTCTATCCTGCCAAAACATGCACGTTTTGGCGGAGATTGATTAGTTTATCCATTAAACAAAACATACCCTTAAGGGTTTAAGGGTAGTGTATTTATCATTTTAGCTTGTGTCAGTAAGTTGGGCCTTTAAATTTTATGGCTTGCTTTGGCCCAATTATGTTGATTTATGGCCCAATTAAATGTTGAGTTAAGGGCTTTTTTTTTTTTTGAAAGGGAGTGAGGGCCCATTGAGATTGCATTGGTCAATTTTCCGGCCCGATCAAAAAATACCCCTGAGCGTCTATTTTTTTTTTTAAAATATCAGGACTGAAAATCTAGTACGAAACAATATCATATGAATAAAACTTAGAATAAACAAAAAAATCTATTCATCCTAAATTTAAAAAAGTAAATTAGCCCTATAATGTACAATAGTAACTCAGAATACAAATGAAATCTCAACTAAAGAAATCTCGAGTGCATCACCTCGTTTGACAATAAAGTTTACCCAAGATCTTAATCTTCAGTCCAGATTGCAGGTATATATTTTTTATCGCTAAATATTAATTGTTAGTAGTTAAAAATTAGTTCACAGAGTCTCCCACACACTCCAAGTCAGCCTTATATCTCTCTTAATTCGTTCTCAAAGAAAATCGAACTCAGGTCACTCACTCAAGTGAGGAGCCCGATGACCAGGTGAAGTTGCTCACCTAGTTACGAGGTTCACATATATAAATATCGAAAACAAAAAATCAAGCGCATCATTTGTACACGTCAAAGGCTTACTATAATATAAGAATCGAATATGAGTGATGCATCTATCCAAGTCCTAACACTATCATATCTAAACAAACATGCTCTAAATGTTGGAAAAACAAACAAGATGTGCTAGAAATTAGGTTTCCTAGTAAATGCCCCTTTCATGCTATGATTCTTGTTGGGCAAATTGTGAGCTTGCGTTTTTACATATTTATGGTCTTTAAATAGTTTGAATATGTATAACGTTAAACCTGTTTGTGTTGGAATTAGTTTGTAGTACTTTTTAATAGAATAATACATATTTTTATATTTGATTTATGTTTTTTTAGTGAAAACAATGTGTATTCTTTGAATCTAACATTATTTAGTGCAAATAATTTATACTCGATACAAGCAATAATTCTTACCTTTTAAATTTAGTTATGTATAAGAACATGTTTCACACTATGCTTTACCAAACAATTTTATATTTTATGTCATTTTTGTATTTACACCATCTTAAGATTATTTGAAAATACTATTATTTGCCCAAAAATATTTAATTGTATATCCTACCAAATATAATTACACACAACCAAACAACAACTACATAAATCATAAATGACAAAAACACTAATGTCAAAAATATAGATTTGAGTAAGGGGGTTTTACTTACCTAATTGATGGATGACCAATTCATTAAATTAGTTGAAAACTTTGTTGGAATTTATTAAATTAATGTAATAAATAGTCAAATCTAAATTAATTTCACCAACTATTTTCACATGATTCATCTGCAGCATCTATTTTGAATTTTTTATAATTTTCTTATCTTGCTTTTTCAGGCTAAAATTTGACCAAGAAACTTAAAAAAATATTAGATGAAAATGACGTAATTAATAGGGAAAAAAAAAAGGCACAAAGGTCAGCCTCTCTTATTTATTGTGATGAAATTTGCAGCACCGACGAATAAAAACATCAGCAGTTTCTCAAGTCAACAATTTTGACTCTTATTCGGAAACTTCCTTCAATTCCTTGTGAACACACACATATTTTTAAGTAATATAAATGGATATTCGAATCTTGATCGTGTCCCAATTTCATTATGAAAATCAAATTATTTTTAAATAATAATAATAATTATATTTAAATAAATTGTACTCCATAATATCACTAACCTAAATTTTATACTCCTAATATAATTTTTGATATTTTTAATAAATTTTTTATATTCTTAATCAAATATGTAATACTTTAAAATAATTTGATAATAACCATACTATAAACCCTTTCAATATATATAAAATTTGGGAGGATGAGGATAATAATTGAAATGTTATTCAATTTATTTTAATCATTAATGCAATTATTATTATTGCACTTTTAATTGTTTATTAAATGAGCATATCATGGGAAATGAAAAAGTAGGAGTAAAAAATTAGAGGTGGACTTAATAAATAGGAAAAGAAAAAGAAAAAAAATAAAATAAAATTATAAATGTAGAAACAGAAACTGGTGGGATCATAACACGTTCAATGGTCTTGTCTCTACAACTATCCATTTCCATGTGCACCTAATTTAAGAACTCCAATTACTTAAAAAATAAATAAATTATGCCCATAATTTTTTTTTATAAAATTATATCCCTTCATGCACCAATTTACTTTCTATTTTACCATTTTTTTATTCATTAAAATAAAAATAAAAACATTATTGTGACAATATTCATGATAGATTACTTGTGAGTCTTTAGTGATTTTTATCTTAAATTGAGAGTTTTGTCTTGATTTTTTTCTATTTATTTTGTGAAATTAATACTTTAGATGCCATATTTTTCAAATTTTGACAAGGAGGAGCATTTGTTGTGTAGTAAAATAGATGAATCAACTAGTGTGAGAGTAGCTAATTTTAGAGGTGAAAATTTCAATAAAAAATATCTTTCATATCTTATAAAGCACTCAAAATAATAAATGGAATCAAACTATCAAAGATACATATTATTTTCATGTATGTAGAATTTAGTAGAAATATTAACAATTTCTTTTTATCGGTAAATGTTAGTTCACCAAATTTCCAAATACTCCAAAAATTATCTCCAAAACACCTTATAATAAAACTTACTCCATCCGTCCCATAAAAACTTGCAAACTTTTCTTTTTGGAACGTCCCACAATAACTTGCAGACAAAAAAAAAATCATTTTATAAACTCCACACTCACAATATCTACATATTTACATAAAATGTCATTACTTTTTTATTTTTTTGGCCCACATTACACTCAATCCAACTAACTTCTTTACTTTTTACATAAAATTTTACTAAATTATTCCTCAAAACGCTATTTTTTTTTAACTTTATTCTATTTTTTCTTAATTTGTGTCATTTCTCCTTGCAAATTGCTCTGGACGGGGAGAGTATAATATAATGCTTATACTCCCTCCGTCCATGAAAATTAGTCCACGTTGCCTTAAATAGCCGTCCACAATAAATAGTCTACCTACCCAAAATGGAAAATTTTCAATCATTTTTTTATTTTTTTATACACATATACTCACTTTTACAAATCAAATACTTTATTAATAATTAACACTTCTTTATACTAATACACTCATTTTTATACATCAACATCAACTTTTTTTTAATAACCGTGCACAACTAAATTAGACTAAATATCATGGACGGAGGGAGTATCTCTCTTTAACACACCTGTAAATTTTTTTTGGATCAGCTCAAATCTTTAGTAAGGTAAATCTTCAATTTTAGTTTTTGTTCTTGCAATTTTTTAAGTTGTAAAAATAGTTCTAGTTTTTTTTTTTCTTTTAATAGGACTACATCTCGTAGTTTAAAATATGGATAAACATCATTTTTATAGGCACAATCAAATATTACTATAAATTACAATAATTAAAATAGATCAAATACTAAAGGGCAGTTAACTTAATCATTAGCACATAACACATTATTACTCAGGTCTTAAATATTGGAAAGGAACAAAATAAAATGACCCCACTGTTCTCTGACACGGACACAATTCCCTCTCTCTCTCTCTCTCTCTGCAGATCGACTGTACACAAAAACCCGAGCACAAAATAGTGCTACTGCTACGCGGTGGGAAAAATTAATTCTCCACTACTTTTTCTCTCCATCTTCACGATTTTGTTCCTTCTCTCTCTACTTAATATAACGCAAACTCACCAATTCTATTTTCCGCGATATACTTCTGCGCCTCTTCTTCTGTTCTCAGATAATCACTCATTGATCGATTTTGGTAGTGAAAATCTCTTGATTCTTGTGGGCTTTAATTGTTTAACTTGAAGAAGCTACTACTAAGTGATATCTGATATGGGTTTATGGTGAATGGAATTGGGACTGTGAGAAATTTTCTCATTTTCAACTATCATCGATTTGGGTGGAAGAAATCGCGACTGCGAGGTGTTTTTCCATGTGGGGCTTGCTTGAAAAGTGATGGAGTTGTGATCTTGGTGCTGTTTCAGAGCTTTGGATTGGGATTGGTGATTATTAGAAAATTTTAGAGAGAGAAATTAGGAGAGAGGATTGGAAATGGGATCTGCAAACGGGTTTTACACAGGAGCAGAGTTTAGTTTGGACCCCAAGTGGTTGGTTGATCCGAAGCTGCTTTTTGTAGGGCCAAAGATTGGAGAAGGAGCCCATGCCAAAGTGTATGAGGGAAAGTAAGTTGACTTTTTTGTTCTTCTATTTGGATGGTGATTTCGCAGCATAAATGGTTTTAAATTGAGAAATTATGATTAACAATCAAAGGATTTTTAATCCCAGATAGTTCTGATGTTTCTGTCTTGAATTCATGGGCATTACGTGGGAAATTCTTGAATTTTTATGACCAGATGCTGTGTTTAATGATGAAACCTCTGATTTACTTATTTAATTTAAATTTCATTTCCAGATACAAAAACCAGAATGTTGCTATCAAAATTGTGCAGAGAGGAGAGACACCTGAAGAGATTGCCAAAAGGGAGGGCAGATTTGCGAGAGAAATTGCAATGCTTTCCAAAGTCCAACACAAGAACTTAGTTAAGGTTGATATTTAACTCTGACTAGTGTAGTTTTGATTCAATGAATATGCGAATGAGATATATTTGTGATGGAATTGATAAATGGTATCGATGTTTTTGTTTCTTTGTAGTTCATTGGAGCTTGCAAAGAACCTGTTATGGTAATTGTAACCGAGCTTCTGCTTGGGGGGACATTGCGAAAGTACTTGATTAACTTGCGTCCGAGGAGCCTGGATATACGGGTCGCCATAGGTTTTGCTCTTGATATTGCTCGTGCAATGGAATGTTTACACTCACATGGAATCATTCATCGTGATCTCAAGCCTGGTAAAGCTTTTTCGTATTTCTTTTTGAAGTTCAAATTACATTGGTTGAAGCTATTGATTATACTACCGAAATTTGTATGATTCTTGCTGTTGAACTGCAATTAATTTGGCTTATTTAGAAGTATGAATGCCTGATTTATCAGCATTTCGTTTTAAGTTAGATGGACACGTTGAACTCTCTACGACTAGTGATTGTTCGTGATGAAGTTACAAACTAGATTGATCTGTTTTCAACTATTTTATCGTGCAGAAAACCTGTTGTTGACAGAAGACCAGAAAACGGTCAAACTTGCGGATTTTGGTCTAGCAAGGGAAGAGTCGTTGACTGAGATGATGACTGCAGAGACAGGAACTTACCGGTGGATGGCTCCGGAGGTAGTTTCTAATCCTTTCGTGTAATAATTTGGGGGGGAAAAGGATTGATTAAAAATGTGTTATTTTGTATAATGTGATACTTTGATGCAGCTGTATAGTACAGTCACACTTAGGCATGGAGAAAAGAAGCATTATAACCATAAGGTGGATGCTTACAGTTTCGCCATCGTGCTGTGGGAGCTCATACATAACAAGTTACCCTTCGAAGGCATGTCGAATCTCCAGGCTGCCTATGCTGCCGCCTTTAAGGTTATGTGCCTTCTCTCTTCCTTTGGCTTGACGTTTTTTTCCCAAGATTCCTGATGTCGGGGTTCCTAACTTCTTTCGGGATTCAAATGATCTCTGGATCGATCATAAATCCTTTCGGTTAACTAGAGCTTATTAAACGAGCAAAGCTGGATATTGTGGTGTCCATTGAATATTTGACTATGCAAATTCTCTAATTTCACCCCCTTGAAGTTTGTCTGAGTTACCAAAAGAATGCCCGTGCTTGAAAGACGGAAATTCATTTGACTAACGAGTAATGAAAATCGTGAAATAGTGAATTGATACAAATATGAGGAGAACACAATAAGTGATCAATCAAATTAGTGTTTGATGTTCTTTGTTAGAGGTATATGGTAACTATGCAAATCACATTGCCATTGCTTTTGTTAGTTTATCCTTGATCACATAATTGGTGTACCAACATTTTGAAATCTGTACGTTTGCTTTCAGAATGTACGGCCCAGCGCAGATGACCTTCCGGAGGATCTTGCTGCGATAGTGACCCTATGTTGGAAGGAAGACCCAAGCGATCGTCCCAACTTCAGTCAAATAATACAGATGCTGCTGAACTATCTATCCGCAATCTGCCCACCGGAGCCCATTCTACCACACCGCATTGTCACCTCAGCTAGTAGGAATGCCATCCTAGCACCGGAGTCTCCTGGAACGAGCTCATTGATGAAGAGAGACGAGACGGGGGACACCCCGAAAACTCCAATGGAAGTGGAAGACGAACCGAGAGGGCTTTTCTTCTGCTGTAGTTAGTGACGACGGGGTTGGTTTCGTTCGAGGGAGTCGAAGAATTCGACTGTCTTGAATGTTGATGAAATTCGACTGACTTGGATTTGCTCAGAATGTGAAGCTGGAGATTGGGTTGGTGTGATGCATTATACTTGTAAAATAAGATCCATCCAAAGCCCATTATTAGTCCCTTCAAATGGCACTCTGCTACTAATCAATGCAACTCGGAGATACTTGTTTACAGTGCACTATTACATCATGAGTAACACTCTCGTATACGACGAGCAATATTTTTTGCTAAGATAATTAATACTACTAAATAAACTAATGTTTTTTGCAAAGTAATTTATGTCATTAAAAAACATATTTAAAATTTCAAATAGAAGTAATGCAAGTAGATGCTCCTTTTGTCCCATTATCTTTAGGAGTGAAAATACGGATTTTAAGAAAAAATGGAGTGTGTGGAGAATTAAACAATGTGTTTTATTGATTTTATGAATAAAATATAAAATAAAGAATAAGAAAAAAAATAGGCAGAAATGTCGACCACAAAGGAGGAATGGATAAAAAATTAAAATTAAAGACAAATGTGATTATTTGAGTAAATAAAATAATTGAACAAGTTAAGGCATTAACCATTTTCATTTATGCTTATCATAAAACATTAGCCATGACTTCTAGTCTTAAAGAGCTTGACGAGGATGATTTTTCATCGGATAATGATGAAATAAATGTTGATGTGGAGTTTGAATCTGATGATGAAAAATGTGTACGTGGAGTTGAACAACAATTGTAATTAAATGTTTCTCTTAGTTGAACTACTTATTAATTTATCCGTATGATATATTTTGTTATTTTAGTATTTTATTTAGAAGTTGAACAATGTCATTTTGTGATAATTTTTAGCATTTTATTGACTTGTTGTGTTTTGTGAAAAATGCATTTGGGTATTAATTATGTTTTAAATTTATAATTTATTGTATAATGTACATTTTTATTAATATATATTTAGAAAAAAATTTAAAAAATAAAAGAAATCTTGGCCCCGCTTAGGCCTCCTTGGCACTTGGCCGCACTCGACCATCCGACGACCGTCAAATGTCATTTACACCCTTGAATACTTTACCAATTTAAAGCCTATTTAAAATTAATAATTTATATATTTTTTAAATAATTTATAAACTATTTCAAATAAATTTAGGCAAATTTTATAGAATTTACTAAATCATTAATCAAAGGCTCATAAAATTTTGGTATCAGAGCGTAAGAGGTAGAATAAAACTATATGCGGCCCAAATTGGATATAAGTAAAAGTATAGGGGAGAAAAGTGTAAATAAAAGAACTGCTAAACCCCTAACAACCCACCACCACCCCCAAAACGACAATAAAAAACCCTTGACAGTCCAATTCGATTCGCGGCCATTTTCCGATTTCATCTGCCGTAAAAATGCTCTCCGTCTACGCTAGGAATTACCGGAAACAGTCTCTTCGGACCCTCTCCTCCTTGCTCCTCAATCAAAGGTAATTCCGTTTTTGGTATATTTCATTAATATTTCTGACTATTTTACCGATGAATAATGCCTATCTGTGTTAATTTAAACTTATTTGTTTATGCAGGAATGAGATTCAATCGAAAAGTACTTCTTGTCTAACGCCTGGCATTAGCAATGTGTGTTTGCCGGCTTCAGAATTTCCTTCTGCAAAAATGTGGGGGTTTAGCTATGGAGTACGGTGTTTTTCAGCGAAGAGTATGAGGAGTAAAGTTGAAAAACGGATGCAAAGGGAGTCCGGCAAAACCCTAAGGGAAATTCGAAGGGCGAAAAAGTTGAGGAAGAAGTTGATGACTGATGAGGAACGGCTTATTTACAATCTTAGAAGGGTATGCTACTATTTTTACTAGGAATTTTTGTTTGTGACCGTTTTGCTTTAATCTTTGATTCAATTAGCTTTTCATTATGTCTGCTGCTTTCTAGTTGTTGGAATTTTAGTTGCTTGGAATTATTTTCAAGCTTTTGTATTTGATTCTTTGATCAGTATGTTCTTCATTTTGTTTGCTTTTTGTTATTGGAATTGCTAAGTATTATACTTTGTTTCTTTGATTCAATGTGTACTGTTTTATTTACATTCCTTGTTCAGATATTGTGCCTAATTCAATTGAAGTAGTTGTTAATCGTCTCAAACTAGGTGCGTATGTATGTACACACCCTCACCTTGCTCACGCTTCATTGCTGGCCTTTGGTCCTAAGTTTACTCTCTGATTTGCCCATGGCTTTTCGATTTTGTTGGACTTGGCTGTTATCTCATTGCTACTTCATATCTGATTCGCTCGAATAATGATCTGGTGGTTTATAATTGGCTGTGTTTCTCTCTCATTATTTTGCCTCACTGTTTTGGCCTCATCCTTTTTTCCTGTTGGACTAGTCTAGGCAAAGAAAAAGGTTGCTTTGCTTCTTCAGAAGCTGAAGAAGTATGAATTACCTGAGCTTCCACCTCCCCGCCATGACCCCGAGCTGTTAACTGAGGAGCAGTTGCAGGCATTCAAGAAGATTGGCTTCAAAAACAGAAACTATGTGCCCGTTGGTGTTCGTGGTGTTTTTGGAGGGGTTGTTCAGAATATGCACCTTCACTGGAAATTCCACGAGACAGTGCAAGTATGTTGTGATAATTTCCCCAAGGAAAAGATTAAGGAGATGGCAACCATGCTGGCAAGATTGAGCGGTGGAATTGTGGTGAACGTACACAATGTCAAAACCATTATTATGTTTCGTGGCAGAAATTATCGTCAACCGAAGAATTTGATACCCATCAACACCCTTACGAAAAGAAAGGTTGTGGGCTCGTGCATAATCTTCCCCGACATATTTACTGTGTTTTTTGTTTGTCTAAAGCACTTTATTATCACCAAACCATAATTATTGGTTTGTTTGACATGCAGGCATTATTTAAGGCACGTTTTGAGCAAGCCCTTGAATCTCAGAAACTTAACATAAAGAAAACAGAACAAGAGCTTCGAAGGAAGGGTGTAAATCCTGATGATCCAGTTGCTATGGCAAGCATCCAGAGAGTGGCCTCCACATTTTTCAATGCTATTGATAAGAGAGAAGGAAGTCCGTACATCTTTAAGGAGGACAAGAAAGAAACTCAAGTGGAATCTGAGGGCTCTCGACAGCCACAAGATGCTGAAGACGACAGTGATCAGGAGGAGCTCGATCGCTTCATTGCTGAGATAGAAGATGCAGCTGATAAAGAATGGGCTGAGGAGGAAGCAGCAGAGAAGGAAGAATTTGGACGGCTCAGATACTGGAATAGAGATAATTTTGGTGGTAGATTTCGAGGAGGACTTGAAGGTACAGGACATGATGACTCAGATGATGAAAATAGAGAAAGGATTAGTTACAGGAATCAGACACGTAGGAGGTCGACTTCTGACAGTGAGGAGGAAGGTCTGAATGATGATGATGACTCTCATGAAGCTATTTATAAGTTTTCTGGAAGAAAAGGTGGAAGAGGGCTGCAAAATAATACTGGAGAGACGAACAGCAGACATTTTAAAGGAAATGAAATTGAATCCACGAGTTTGAATAAAACGTATACTCCTTCAAGACATGCATTAAGTGATTTGGAAGATGAGGGATGGGATTCAGAGGGCGAAGGACGAAATCTGAAAGACTCTGGAGCATCAAATTTCAATTTTAGGAGTAGTAGTGATGATGATGAGTATGAAGTACTAAGTAGAGGTAGTGCAGACAATTTTATGGCTGAAGATCTGTTTAGTGAATCAGGAGAGGATGATTATCATCATAAAAGCGGTGGTGAAGGCAACAAATAATTGAAAACATAATGGAAAGCTCAAAAAAGTGGGATGAACTTGGGACTAGTTCAAGCTCTCCAAGTTGCACATTGGAAGAAATGAATCCAGAGTAGGGAGCAAATTGTTTCGAGCTTCATCGAACACACCTCAAATTGTGCGTTCTTCATTTCTGCATTCTTGGATGTTGACAAATTTTGCGAAAGTGATAAACGTTATGCTGCCGTCAATTCTTCCTTTCCCATGTTGTGAAAATTGTACATGCATTTACTTGTGGAAACTTTGATAAATTTTACCTAGGATGAAAATATCTCGAATATTTTCAACATAAGTAGTAGCAAAATTCTGTTGAAATATATACATCCTTGTACCTGGAGATTCTAAGTACTTTTCACTTGATACCTCTGAAAAGTTACTTATTCTGACAAGTTTTGGCACATCATATTTCATCTTGTATTTAAAATAATAGTGGCACATCATATTTCATCTTGTATTTAAAATAAGAGTAAGTTTCTTGTGCACCAGTTACACGGTGCAACTTTAGTTTATTTTTAAAAAGTTATAACTGAAAAGTTAAACAGTTTATTACTGAAAAGTGTATCTTTCATCGTTTAATTTTTCAGTAATAAACTGTTTAACTTTTCAGTTATAAACTATTTAACTTTTTAAAAATGAATTTGAGTTGCACCGTGTGACTGGTGCATGCAAGACTAATCCTTAAAATAATAGTAATATTACTAAAAATGGTTAAGTCTTGCATCATACAAAATTTTCTCCACTGATTGTAGACTACATCAACCAAACAAACAAAAGAGATGAAAATGATTGATACGAAGTCTCCTATGAATGAAATTAGTATCATTAGATACTGATATCGTATCAATAAGTGTATCTAATAATATAAATTTTGGAAACGGATCCTCAGCTGGCAGTGAAACTAACAAATGGTACTGGGTACTATAACAATGTTGTATATCATTTTTTTTTTTATTTACCCCATTTTATAGCAAGGACCAAATCATGAATTTTTTTTATACCGTGCTAATAAGTTAAAAAATGAAATATACGCCGCCATTTTAGTATCCAACATCATATGCTGATTTCACTATCCATCAGATGATCCATATCCATTTCTTACTATTAACAAATATCTACTCTACAATTGAACTCCAGACAGAAGCTCAGTGTTAGCATCATTAATGTTGCTATACATTGTGAGCTCATGATACAAAATTCGATTATGTAATAAAATAGTCTACAAAAAGAGTTAAACCTGAAAAAGAATCATAGTGATCACAATGGGAAATGCTGGCCAAAAAAACATAAGCAAAGCCAGCAAACAAATGAGTTCTTCTCTGCACTTGTATAGCCGGATCAAAGATGAAATCAGTGTATCCACATGTCCTAGCTCTTGTCTTAACATTTATCTACATTGCTGTAATAATGCTAATTGACCATATATCATCAATCTTTCTCAGGTTAACATTGTAAAGGAGACCTGAAAGAATATGCTCATCGAACCTCAGCCACGTTCTCTTATGCAGTTCCCCGGCAAGAGGTACTTGTACTCCTCCGTATTTTCCAACACGTACGAGGGAAGATGAACGGCTGAATACGAAGGCGGGATGGGACCCATCTTCCCGATAATCTCCCTGAACGTGTATTCCTCGGGTATCATATCGTACAAATCAGCCCCTTTGCAGATGATATCTTGAATCCTTTTGGGGCTTAAATAATTTGAGAATCTAATTCTGTCTGTGTGGCTGTATGCCTTCATCTTGAAGATGAAATCGCTGATATACCGAAAGCAGAAGCTACAATGCCAGCCAGAATCCGACAGCAGGTAGTCCGTCTGGCGGTAATGAGCATATCTAGTCTTCGAACTTTGATATCTGTGAATCGAAGCTCTCCAACTTCGTTGATCATACAGAAACTCATACGAGTAGAGATAATTCCTCAGCTGAAGATGAAGAATAGGCGGAATGTCGTCACACCATCTTAATAGATTGATTGTATGCCTACTTGGGATCTCATCAACATCGGACATTATAAGCAGATCATCATCCTCGATTCCTGCAATTCGTAGCAGCTGGTCCAGTGCTAGTCTCTGGTACGCTTCCTCGATAAATGGGTTCTCACCTCTCCTAAAACGGCCCCTAATCGTCCCATAAGTCAATCTAGACTCGACAAACTCAAACTTATCACGGTTCACTGCAAAGTTGAGAGGTTTGGGCAATGCCGTGAAGGTGGAATTTGATTCGAGGAGGACGAACTGTGTGACGTAAGGGTAGATCTCTTTCCATCGGATTTTAAGCATGTCAACCTCATTGCTGAACAGAACAGCATCGTACACTCGCCTAGGGAACTCCCGGATTTGCCAGCCATGAAGCTTACACAGATTCTCCATGGTGACATTTTCATGGTAGTAGTGAGTGAGGATGGTGAAGGGCTTCGGCGGCGATTGCCAGAGCGGCCGGAGGAAGTAGGTGACCTTCTGACCATGGAAGTATATGCCAACTATGGTGGTCGGAAGGAGGACGAAAAGAAACAGAAACGCCTTAAAATCGAGGCCACAGAGAGAGAACCGGAACCTCGGCATGCTTGGATCCTTCTGCATATTCAAAACAACACCATTTCATCACATTCTAAAAAGAAAATCAAGAAATCACAGCATTCTTCTTCCACAACTGCAAATCTTGAAATTATTCAGCAGAATCTAACAACATCCATGGGCATGATCAAATTCATTACTACCTTTTTTCTCAGGAACTTTTGTGATATTATCTTCAAATTATGCATGTAATTGTTGATTTTTTTTATCTCCTATTGTAAACTATGCATGTATTTATGCAAACAACAAAATATTTGATCCTAATTATATCAGGAGAATTGAAGCATAATATGATCAAATTTTTATTTGTTTCATACTTTCAACTTTATTGGGCTTTAGTATAAACTAAAATTTTGGCTTAATACAATAATAATAAATCCAAAATTGCTCTCGGTTATTACAAGGGGCTCAATTAAATCCAGTTGTACCTTAAAACTTCAGAAGAAAAGGGGAACTCTAAAGCTTGATATTGCAGAGAAAAAAACAAAGCATCACCATTCCTTGGAATAAAATACCTCTAAATCAACAAGATCATGATTAAAATATTCTAATTCTTCAATCTTGAAAAGGGCATTTTTAGGAAATGTATGACAAGAAATGGAGCTTACCTTTGTGCCAAAAAGTTCAGCAACAGCCTTATTTTTCATTCAATTACAGAGGAAGAATGGCACAATGCTCTTCACTCTTCAGTTCCTTTTAAGCAATTGAAAACCAGAGGAGAGAGAGTGAGAGAAACAGAGAGGAGAGAGAAAAGGGGGCGTATATGTCAACAGACGCTTTCAATTATGCATCACAACCCTAACAATCATCATATATCATACATGGCAAGAACCCAATTTCTCATTCTACCTCGAATGAGGGGAAATTTCAAAAAAAAAAAAATCTCTTTTCTCTCTCTATTTCTCTATAGAAATCCCTTCCTTGTCATGATTGCACACGCATCAAAATTCCCAGCATATATAAGCAGAAGAAATTGAAAAAAATGGGATGAATTCAAGTGTTGTTCCAAGGAGAAAAGGACAGAAATTTGGAGAGAAAAACAGGGGAATAAATCTGTTTCTTGATGTTCCTAAAAACAGGCAAGTCTTTTGCAGAGAGGGTTGGTATTGTATATCCCACCAGCCCTTTCTCTCTCCTCCTCCTCCTCTTTCTCTCTCATAAATTTTGCTTTTGAAATCAGAAGGCAGAATTGATGTCCATGCGCACAACAAATATATTTGAAGTGGGAATGAATTAATGGAGGGTCGAGATTGCATAAAATTGGAGAATATTTTGTGCCGTTAAAATTAAATAAACTTCCTGATAAGAACAATTAAATGAACTTTTCCTTCAATTGAAAACCAGTAAATTCATTGGTTATATATATAGCGTAGATTTTCTAGGTCGAAATTTGGGAAATTGCTTTGAATTTATTTTGAATCTTTCGTCTACCAAGAAAATAAAAAGGGATAAGATTTCTCGCGTCAAAAGATTAATAAGATATGATTAGTTTTCAAAATCATCTTTTTGAATGAGTCATTTGTATTATCGGGAGATTGATTTAATCTAAACTAATTTTTCGAAAATAATCATATATTTTTACAAAGAATATAATAATGATTTATGAATAAATTTAAATATTATTAGATTTTCTATTCGGGTGTTATTATTAAATTCGCGAATATATTTTTCTTGTATGAAAAAATTACAAAATAATTCACAAAATTGACATTAATTACAAATTGATTTTGGATAAAAAAAATATGTTTCTGTATAGAAATTTTTTTTACTTATGTGTAAATATTATAAATCAATTTATATATAATGACTTTTTTGAATTAATATGTAAATCACCCTTATTATATTAAGTTTGTAATTGTAGATTGTTTTGGAACAATGTCAATTTAGGATTTGAATATATCAATTTAAATCTGAAATATGGTAATCTAAAAATAAATAAAATTCTATCGATTCAGTGTCTAATAGATAGGAGTTAAAACGATATGAAATATCAATTTAGAACTTATAAATATAAAAAACATATTTGACATCTTATACTCTATATTCTTATTTTTGTATACATTATTATACTTTCAGTAGTAATATTTTTTTTTTATATTTTTTAATCACATGAAAGTAATATATCTTTTATTTTTTTGGAATTGATATTCATAAAAATATAATCGAAAATTAGATATTGCAAATGTCAAATATGGTTTTAAAATGTGTTTGTGTTAAATTGAATTGATAGTTTCTACTACCTCCGTCCCACAAAAGTTTGCATACTTTCATTTTTAGTTTGTCCCACAAAAGTTTGCATACTCCCAAAATAAAAACATTTCTTTAAATCTTCACCTTTAAAATCTCTACCTCACAATCTCCACCACACATTCTATTCATTACATTTTTTTTTAAAATCTATGTCCAGGAAAGTACCGTAAATTTTTTTGGGACGAGGTAGTATCTTTTAGGTCTTGAATTGATAGGAATTTTTTTTTAAATCTTAAATTGATGGTTTTTCTATTTTTTGAGCACCAAATTAATAAAATACCAAAAAAAGAGTTTGAGATGACCCGATTAATATTGTGTATTTTAACAAATTCCCTGATTATCTCTTATCCAAAAATAAAAAATAAAAAAATTCTCGTTTATCTTTTATTGAAAAAAAATTATTTAATTTAATCATAATATTGATTACTTATTTAGATTTTAGGCAACCATCAGCATCGATGTTCTTGCTCTTGGTGTGAAATCTATCTCTAGTATGACTGTTCAAGTGCTCATCATTAATTAAAAGTACAATTTTTAATTTTTTTTTATTTGTAAATTAAGAAATATTAGCATATTTCTATTGTGGAGTGCTTCATATTCATCAAAATCACAAGGAAATATAAAAACAATAAATAAATCTTTATTGTGTAAAATTCTTGAATGTGAAAAAATATGTTTTTTCACTTCAAAAGCAAAATTGCCGATTTAATAAAGATTTTTTTTAATTACTTTTTTATGAATGGTCACCAAAGATTAAGTCAAAAGATATATAAAGACCGTTTCACTTTGGATAAAACTTCATTTAACTCTATTTTATCATCATATAATGAAAAGATTTTTTTTAGGAATATATGTGACAACATTATATTAATTCGTTGTGGTAGTGAAAACATTATGAATATAAATGTACAATTGATTTATGAATTTGAATTGATAGGATTTTATATATAATTTAAATCAATTTTAAAAATATTGCAGGATTTTTTGGATTAATTGACATCAATAGTTATAATTTATGTCAAATATTTTTTAAATAAATTAATAATATTTCAATTACCACCAAGCGCCCCTAAAATATGTATCAAGAAATAAAATATGTGAAAAAAAAATGCTTTCATGTAAAAAAAAAAAAAAACTTTCGTATAAATATTATGAACTAATTTATAAATATAGTAATTTTTTTTAAAAATATATAAAGCACACTAAATATATCTTTCTCTCCACAAATTTCTCACTTAATAGGAGATCATTAATAGTTATTTAAAGTGCATTAATGTATTTTTAAAAAATTGTGTTTTTATGTAATGGGTATTGAACTTAATTTCCATAAGTTCATTAAAAACATAGTGGGATATTTTTGGATGTAAATATCATTAATTATGATACTTTATATTGAATATCTTTAAAATGTTTTAAATTTGGATAAGTGAACTCATTAATCATTATTTAAAGTTCATTAATGTTTTCTTAAAATGTATTAACGGATAGTTCTTTTTTCTTTACTTTTTTTTATGTAATTTTTGTCTCGACTCAAATTTCAACCATTTGAGCATTTGTATTCTTTTTTCTACTTTCAAATTTAATAGTAACTTGCAACGCGTGATCAATACTAAGCAATTAATTTAGACAAAAAATTATATGAAATATTTTATAGTGTAAAATATATCATATGTATCAAAAATTCATGAATCCATGGTCAGGTCAGATCGAAATTGAGTAATTTTCTCAAATTCTCTCGCAAGCACAATTTTCAGATTTTTCGCTCCTAGATATGTTACTTTTTAGGTAAATGCATGTTATTTTAAGTTAAAATATGTGTTACAATCAGACCAAATGTTGATTTTTACCAATATATCACTTGTTTTTGTAGAAATAACATTTTTTTCCATACAATATAAGAGCAAGATGTGTGTTATTATAAGAAAAAACATTACATTTTCATAAATAAATTTTTTATTTTATAATAACTCATATAAAATAGTAAAAAGTGTGTTATTATATTAATATAGCTTTAAGGGATGATGATTAAATTTGAAAAAATATATTTGTTCTTAAGCAAAATACATTTTATCCTATAGTAACACATGTTTGCGCATATAGTAACACAAACTGGGGATCAAATATGTGTTACTATTAGAGCAAATGTGTGTTACAATCTTATAAAATGTTGTTATTTTGCATATATTCATTTGTTTAGAATAAATAGTTTTTAATATAATATAAGAAAACATATTGATTTTTCATAAATATTTACTCCATTAATCCCAGAAGATATTGCGTCATCTTTTGAACACAGAGTTTAAGAAAAATGTATAAAAAGTACATTTTTATGAATATTATATGTGTATTGTGAATGTAGAGTTTAATAAATAATTTCCACTTTTAGATATGCAAACTTTTTGCGGGACAGACTAAAATAGGAAGTATGCAATGTCTTTTGGGATGGAGGGATTATTTATTTGTATAGAAATAATTATATTTTTATATAATAACACATATAAAATAGTAAAAAAAATGTGTTAATATATGAATCAATATACCTAGATTTAAATGAATGATGATTAAATTAAGAAATATATATTTATTCTTATAAAAGCACATTTTCTCTTACAGTAACACATATTTGCTCATATTGTAACACAAATTGGGAAGCAAATGTGTGTTACAATTTTATAAAATGTTGTTCATTTTATATATATTCATTTATTTTTATATAATAAATAAATTTTCATATAATATAAGAGAAAAATGTGTGTTACTATAATAATGTAATACTCGAAAGGGACACTCGAAACGAGACTATTTAATTCATAATTCAACTACTTTTACAATACCTTGAGACGTCTATTTATAATACTAAATAAAATCTAACAAATCTAAACAAATCAACTAAATATCTCAATAATTTTTTTTTATAGGTAAATGTTAGTGGTTAGTAGTTAGTTCACCAAGTCTCCATACACCCATATCTCCAAGCCAACCTTATAACTCCCTCCTATTCGTTCCCAAAGGGAATATAACCCAGGTCACTCACTCAAGTGAGGAGCCCGGTGGCCAGGTATCTAACTCACCTGGTTACTAAATATCTCAATAAATCCAATCAAATATATTAAAATCTTAACAAATCCTATTAATACTATATATAATATTTTATATATTCTTATCTCCATCATTTTCTCATAAATATTTATAAAAAAAATAATATTTTTATAGTATCACACATTTTTTATTAGATTGTATAAAAAAATGTTATTTCTACAAAAATAAATATATATATATATAAGGAAAATAATATTTAATCTGATTGTAACACACATTTCGCCTATTTGTAGAGTAGGAATTGTATGAAAATAGTTTATGATAAGCTTATCATGAAATTGTTTTAAAGTATCAAATATTTGATCAAATGTATCAAAATATGTATCAAGTGTATCAATAGTTTAGGTCAATATATAAATTTAATTGACCTCAGCTTATGATACACCTGATGAGATTTTTATACACCTGAATATTTGAAACTTTAAAATTGGTTCATGATAATCTTATAATGAATTATTTTCATACAAAACTTTGTTTATTAGTAACATGCATTTGTCCAAATCTCTCCGAAATTTACAAAAAAATTATAGTAAGGAAATGGAGAGGATCCGTGAACTATATATGACATATTATTTTGACTAAAATCATAATCACCACAAGAGAGGGACCACCTTAGAATTATACCCAAGAATCGCACCCCAATCTCTCTTAGAGGAGAGCCACCACTCCAGCACAAGAGAATGAATTTTTTATCTTTATATTTTGAATTCAAGATCTCAAGATCTTAGTTGGTGGAGCTCAAATTGCTCAATCTAAGCCGCATTTAACATGTTATTTACTATTTAGAAACAACTAAATGCAAGTATATTTAAAGAATTTATCTTTCTTTTCACCCTAGATATATATGGTGGATTAATCTATGAAAATGCAATGGAAAAGTGCAGCATCTTTTTGCTCAACCTTTTTCAAACTTTTTTAAAGATGTAAAGTGAAAAAGTTAAAAAGTTTGGTGAAAAAAAGTCCAGAAAATGTGGATAGAAGGTGGGACTCGCGGGGCTCTAAATCTAACAATCCAGACCAGAAAAAATGAAACATGTGTCCTTGCAGAGGCAGCTTCTTACACACTAACTTATGTCTTTAATTGGAATGAGGACATAATTATCCTCACCTAATTTTCTGTTTATATCCATAGGACAAATTTTTCATCATTTCCACGAAATTTATAAGAAAATGGTTGATAGTAAATTTATTATGGAATTCATAAATTACTTTTGAGCAGCTATCATGTGAAAATTGTTTATGATAAGGTTATCATGAAATTGTTTTAAAGTATTGAATATTTAGTTAAGTGTATCAAAATATACATTAGGTGTATCAGAAGTTGGGATCAATATATAAATTTAATTGACCCCAGCTTTTGATACACCTGAAGAAATTTTTTATACACCTAATTAAATATTTGATACTTTAAAATTGATTCATGATAAGTAATTATTTTCATACAAAACTTTGCCATTACTTTCTAGTTGAATGGTGTGTTGGGAACTTGGGATTTTTATGTTATTATGATTTTTAATGCATATGTTTTGTTTGATCTTCTTACCAACCAAAAGGAAATATTATTTATTAAAATATAGATTGAATATCAGTTTTATAAAAGTAAACCTTATACTTATGTTACATGTTCACACACCAAAAAAAAAAAAGTAATATTTGTAATTTATTAATAAAATAATAGAATTTTTATTAATTTAATATATAATTATAATAATATATGTTGATGGGCAATTTAGTCATCTCATATAAATTCATACATTATGAAAATTATTAGAAATGACCTTTAGATATTGTTTGTTGATCAGTTAATGTGATGTATAAAAACTCAATTAATAGCAAATGTTAAAAAAAATGTGCACTACAAAAAAATTGGATCTTAACCAAAATCAATTATACACAATTCACAAGCTAGTATGAACTGCTTTTAAAAATGAACTATAAGTAATGAAAACAGTAATTGTAAATACTTTAGTTCTTTTCATAATATAAATAGTTGTATTTTTCGTACCAAATAGAGTTTGCAAACAATAACTCAATTTACATGAATTGGATTAAAGTGCAGTTAGCTCACAAATTTTAAACTTGTCTATTTTATTGTGATTTGCAAAGTATAGATTTGCACAAGAGACTTGTTTGAATATATTTTAATTTTTTTTAGATACATGAAGGTTAATTTTAAAAAAAATAATTTAATAATACTCCCTCCGTCCCAGGGGTATTTGCACCCCTATGATGACACGCGGTTTAAGAAAAATGTATTTTTTAAATAAAGTGGTGGTATATGGGTAAATGTGTGGAAAATTTTGTGAGTGTGCACGCAAATTGATGTTTTTCTTTTAAGTCGTGTGTAAATTGATATGAGATAACCCAAAATAGAAAGTGTGCAAATTGATCCGGGAATGGGGGAGTAATATTTTTTGTTCTTCCTTAATAGGGGACATTTTAAATTTCTTTTAGTTGACCTAGACGAGACCAAAACTTACCAACCTTGTATTGTATGTATGGTGGAAGAATAATGGCCAATATATTTGTCCCATTAGAGTGGACCCTACGCGCAAGCGCCAATAATTAACTACGGGCCTTTACATATGGTTATTGGGCCCAAAAATCCCCAAAATCTAAAGCTAACTTAGGCCCATTGGACCAAAACAGAGGAAATTATACATATTAAAAAAGGACCCATTCGACATTTTTTTTTCAAAATAAAAAAAAAAATTGGCAAGTTTTTTTTCAACATTTGTTCATTTTTGTACCGCAAAAAAAATATTGAAAAAACAAAAATTTTACAAAATTTTTTTGAACAAAAAGTAGGTGTATTCGTCCTGATAGTGTATTTTCTAAAAAGGCTAGTGCGAATAACCTGGGCCATAAAAAAATATTTAAGCGGATAATTAATTTCCGAAGGATTTGAAGGCACCACCACACATTAATTTCATTCATTAAACTAGTTTTATATATTGAAGGGTTTGAATGATTTTAACTTTTTTAAATGAGCTTTTGTTGTTAATATTATAAATTTAGTGTTATTATAGCATTATTATTCATTTGATATTTTATTATTGCAAATAATGGGTATTGTTTATACAAAAAAATTTTCTTTAAAAACTAACTCTAAAAATTTTTATAACACAAGTTTTAAGAACACTTACATGTACATATGAAGAACAACTATTATGTATCAAAACTATGTTAACAAAATTGAAAAAGGCTACCAAAAGATATGGGACCAAAAGCAGTTAGCAGTGAGTTTTATCGACTTGAGTTGGGTTAAAAACACGGAATGTATTTGCACCATCATCATCTTCAAATAAAGTAGCCCCCAATGTGTCAGTAACTCCCATCATATGAAATGGGTTCAGCATCCAATTATGAAATCCTTGAAAAACACAAAAAAAATTCTCTTTATTCGAAATTTTTTTTTTGCCAAGAATTGAAGAGTTGAAAGAGGGTTTTGTTCAAATTCAAGATTTGTACAAAAAGGAGCGAATTGATCTATAAATTGGATAAATATACTTAATGCCCGTTTGCAAGTGCTACAAAATAATTTTTAGAAGTATTATTTTTCAAAAACTGTGAAAGATAATTAAAAAATACTTCTAAAAACTATTTTTAATATTTCAAAACGACTAAGTCTCTTGTGCACAAGGTCCGTACAATTCAAATGTATTTTTAAAAAGTTACACCATTTATTATTAAAAAGTTACATAAATTATCACTAAAAAATTAGACCATTAAAGATACACTTTTCAGTAATAATATGTGTAACTTTTCAATAATATTTTATTTAACTTTTTTAAAATAAATTTGAGTTACACGGTGCATACAATACTAAATCTTTCAAAACTTTTATTTAAAGAATATTTTTTTTAATCTTATTTTAGGAATATGAAATAGAAGCGGGAGGGAAAGGTTTGAACAACATAGGCATAAGGAGGGAAATATCCAAATGCCAAAAATATAACAAATTTGAGCATGAACCACTAAGTATACTGTGTAATTTAATTATATATTTTTAAAATAATATAAAATATTATTAATATTTATTAATATTATTATTAAAAAATATTTAAAAAATTCACTTTTTAATAAAAATATGTATAACTTTTTAATAATAAATAATATAATTTTTTTTAAAATATACATAAATTGCTCTATTTTATGGAATAGATTCACTGATATCAATGAATATATTTATTAAGGTTAGTGTAAATTCAATTCGATTTCACAGTAGATTTTTTAAATGAAGAGTTGATTTTACAGTAGATTTTGAAACGAAGAGTCGTGTTAACTATTTCCGGATTTCCATGGCAACCAGCGTTGTGGAGATCGTAGATGTGCCTGATGACCCGCTCGACGACGATGAAGTCTGCGTGCTTTACTCCACGCCGCCTGCTTCCTCCCTCGCCGCCGGCACCAGCAAATTCAACGCAATTCCTGTCGATAACTACTGCCCTCGCAGACCCAAACCCCTGCTCATCGACTTAACCCAATCTTTCGACGATGCGATGCCCATCCCCAAAATTCCGAGAAGGTTTTACAGAGGCGAGTGTTCAAACTCCACCAGAGAATCCCCCCAAAAACCCTTCCCCTTAATTTTCACCTGCGAAATTTGCGTCGAAGAGAAGCCAATCAGCGACGAGTTTCGCGTCCTCGGCTGCGATCACTCCTATTGCACCGAATGCACGGGCAAATACGTCGTCTCCAAGGTGCAGGACAACGTGACCGCCATTAATTGCCCTGTTCCCAATTGCGAGGGTTACTTCGAGCCAGATCAGTGTCGTTTCATCCTCCCGAAGCGGGTGGTGGAGAGGTGGGGGGACGCCCTGTGCGAGGCGGTGATTTTGGGGTCGGAGAGGTTCTATTGCCCGTACAAGGATTGCTCGGCTCTCCTGATTGACGATGGTGGTGAGGTCATCAAGCGATCGGAATGCCCATCGTGTAATCGCCTTTTCTGCGCGTCGTGTAAGGTCCCCTGGCACACGGGGATTTCCTGTGCTGATTTCCAGAGGCTGAATAAGGATGAGAGGGGGAAGGAGGATATAATGCTGGTGAAACTTGCCAAGAGTAAAAAGTGGATGAGGTGTCCCAAGTGCAATATCTATGTCTCCAGGATTGATGGCTGCTTGTTCATCAGATGCAGGTTTCCTCTCATTTTCACTATTTCTTGGGTTCAACTCTTGGATGGCTATATAATTGGGATTCTGATGTTTTGATTTTCTTTAGATTTGTGATGATCATTGTGCTTTTCTTAGCCATTAGGACCTAATTTGAATGGATGAGACTGACCATTTTGATAAAGATGGAGGACGAATTTGGTTTAAATCCGGATTTGTAATGATCATGCCTCCCCTGCAGAAAATTATTTCTTGATAAAGTCAGCAACTTTCACTTCATTTGTGGCATTCTATTCTGATTGCTATTTCTGCTGCAGTTAATTAATAGATGATGAATGTTGTAAGTATTGTTATATTATAATACTGTAGTACTTCAAATGATTAACTATCAATACTTTTAATATATATTTATTTGCCTTGTGAATCAAATCAAGATTTAAGAGTTTAAATAGTCCACCTAATCAGGTGTTGTTTCCTTGAATGCAAATGCTCCAACACACTTGTTGCAAAAATGGAAACACTGTGTGCGACGGTTGAGTTTGAAATGATGTAAGATTAGATGCTGCTAAGTGCTAACATTCTCTCATGTTTATGTTTTAGGTGTGGACATAATTTTTGTTATAACTGTGGATCCCCAATCAATGGGCCGAGCCATTACTGTGCTAATTGCAAGCACTGAGTTCCCTACATTTATGTCTTCTTCGTTGTATCTATGGAAACTCGGACTGGAAACGGTGGTGTGTCAATCACTTCTTCCATTTTCACTTGTGAATATACTAATATGGTGATTAGTTTCTGAGAGAAAGCTTTGCTCCAGTTGAAAACCATGAGATTTTGTGGGGGTTTTTGTCAACTTTGAATTGAACTATTTATAATTATTCAGAGAATGCACTTGCATGTACAACAATTTAAGCTATTTACACTTAAATGCTTCTACAAAATGAATTCATTGAATTTTACATATAAATAATTATTAATTTATAAATACTTAGATTTGAGTTAGATTTAAAATGGAGGAATTCCAAATTATCTTCAAAATCATGTCATTTGAAATTCCCCCTTTCTACATCTTTCCTTCTCTCCTATCCTTTTATAATTCTTAACTTGAAATATATGTTTTTTTACATGTATTTTTTTTAATACATTCATTTTCATATTCATCCATCCAAATGGAGTCTCAATGTTTCATGGGTGTCAATAGTCACATTCTAATGATTTCCTAAATGAATTATACTTGAGGGCCTTGTTTGCTATTCTTTCCGTTTCACGAAAATTTGTACCCTACGAGATGATATATTTTTTAAGAAAAATATATTTTATATATAAAATAATGATATATAGATAAATATTTATTTAATTTTGCGAGTGTGTACGTAAATTAATATTTTATTTTTTAATAATTTGTTTAGAATATTCAACTAAAAAAATGTGTAAATTATGACAGACTGACGGAGGAATTGCATCACATGAAATGTGTTAGCTCTGGTATAGATTGCACCATACACGAAACATTAGCTCATGAAAATTCATTGTTTTATATCTCAAATTAAGTGGTTAGATATTATAATTTTAAAATAGTTAGTTTTTTTTTTTTTTACCTGTGCATGTATTTATTTATTACATTTTTTTAAAATTAATTGTTGATCTCTTGAAATATTTGACAAACCGTTGATATATAACATATTCGAAATAAAAACTGTTGTACACATTAATCGATAATGAAAAAAAAAAGTAGTAAGTAAATTTTTGATAGATATTTTGATTATATTTTATGTATGAAAGAAATAAATAGGTGGAACTGAATGTAATTTGGGCACAAAAGTAATGTCATTTATGTAAATATATGAATATTTTGAAATTAAGTTAATAAATTTTTTGGTATGCAAATATTATGGAATTTAAAAATAAAATTAATGCTCAAATAATTGTTAATTTTTTTTTAGTAAAAATAACTGACAATTGGACGTTATTAAAAAAAATACACTTTTTACACAATGTATTTAATTCACAAGATTAATATTATTTTTTAGTTCAATTAAAATCTAATTCGTTTAAATTCCATTTATGCTTGGCAAAATAAATCTAAAGCTAGAGAAAAATTGATCAAATAATAGTGGTCTATTATTGACAAAAAAGAAATTTGTTAAGAGCATAAAATGGTAACATTTATTTAGTATAGTTATTGTTTTTATAAATTAATATGATAATACTATTTTATGTCTAGAATTAAGTCAAAACTTTATATGTGAATTTGACTTATTTCATGATTTCTCGTCTAAAATCTATATTTAGAAGGAAGCAAAAATTCAACAGAAAAAAAAAAAAAAAAACACTAGTCCAACAAATTTTACTTTAAAATTGCACCTTCTCCACACAACTATATTTTTACAGCAAAAAATATTATGGAAGGAATTTAAAAATGTGTTACACTTTTCAATAAATATCAATTCCTTTCTACTACTAGTGCCACTGTCTGATAACAAATACAAACAAAAGTAAAACACATAAAGAGAATCGAACCCGGGTCACTCACTCAAGTGAGGAGCCCTGTGAGCTAACTCACCTGGTTGCGTACTGGTTAGGATTTGAACCCTTTTCGCTTACTATGTGCATGCATGTTTCCCCTACCCTACTGTCCACTAGTACTATTATAACACAACATTAATATTTATAATGTAGCATCATAAGTATATATATATATATATATATATAGTATAGGTGAGAAACATTGACATAACAGTCGTAAGATAAAATCACTAATAATGTAGTTGTGATCACCAATTTGCATAAGTATATACTCCCCCTGCCCACGATAAATGGTCCACGTTGCCTTTAATTTTCGTTCACAATAAATGGTCTACTTACATAAAATGAAAAACTTACAATCATTATTTTCATTTTTATATACATATACTCACTTTTATCTATCACATCAGGTACTTTTTTAATAATTAAATATTTTTTTATATTAATACACTCACTTTTACACATCAACATCAACTTTTCTTAATAACGGTGAATTGTCGAGGTAGTCCAATTTTTGTAGATGAAGGGAGTATATATTTATAGTACTGTAGTGCATGTACCCGACATCGTCTCCAAGTGCAACCAATTTGCAGCCCTCTCTAAAATTCTTGGCACAGCTCCTCACAACTTGTGTGTTTTTCTTTTAAAATTTATTTATTAATTTTCTTAATTATATATATATTTAGCAGAACTATACATCTGAAATTGAATTTCGATCGGAGACAAAATTAATACTCCCCTATATAACAAGTTTTATTTTTTTGGATGGATAAGAGTAAACTACTTCATTATATATCTTTTTATATTCATCCAGCTTGCCATTTCATATATTTATTTATTTCTTCTGAAATTACTTGATACTATATCAGTATCTTTTAAATATCTGATTAAATTATTTTAAAATATATACAAGTTATAGGATAGGAGTTTCATCTATATATGAATTGTTAGGGGACATCTGGACCTTGCTGTTATAATTAAGCTGCATACTCTGTACATCTGTGCAATGTTCTTTTTTTAATGACCAGTGATAAAAAAAAAAATTTCTTGATAAAAATAATTAAAATTTTGGAACAGTTGAGATGGTAATGAAACAGGTGGGGTTTATAGGGAGGTTTCATTGGATAATGAAACTTCTTGATAAAAAAAATTTAATTTGAAAATAATTAAAAGTTAAGTTTAATTAAAAATGCATACTAGTGCACAATTAGACACAATTGCATTGGAACTATCCAAAGCTAAATATCCCTTTTTAATTATCATATTTTAAATTAAGAATAAGAATTTTATTCTTGTTTTTTTCTAACTTTTTTTTTCTTTTTTCTAACTTAGATTGGTTGTTGATTTAATGATCAAGGTTATATATATATATATATATATATATATATATATATATATATATATAATAAAAAAAATCTCACAGACAATGAGCCAGAAGCTCTGCAATTAACAGATTACCATGGCGGCGAAATCGTTGCACCTCCATCTCCTCCACCACCTCCGCCGCGTCAAACCCATGTTCGCCTCTCCGGCGACGCCATTGCGCCTCCTTTCCCTTCGCCCAAAACCAATAGAGCTCACTTCACCAAGATTCTTATCCACCACTGCCACTCCATACCCACTCCAATATGATATGGTTATCTCCCGCCCTGCAAACCCTCATCAGCCACGGTCCTCCCGCCGCCGTGCGCCGGCCGCCGCTCCTAATTCCCTGCCCGAACAGTCGGGGACCGACCCGGAAATGGGTTTCGAAGAATGGGTCGATAAAAAACTATCCGGTAAAGATGCCGATGGTAATGGTGGTGAAGTAACGATGGACAAGGCCAAGAGAAAGTATTACAACAAGAGGAGGATAAGAATGTATGGGGAATCGGAATCGGATGAAGAAAATGGCAGCCGCGGAGACGACGGCGATTTTATTGAATTGAAACAGGAGGTGGTTGAGTTGCGCACTCTGCATAAGAGAGAGGAAGAATTGTACTTCTACGACGCGTTTGCTTATCCATGGGAGAAAAACAAGCACTACAGAATGGTTTATCAATTGGAGAAGAAGTATTTTCCCGATCAGTGTTACGATAATGCTTTTCTTGAGCCGGGAAAATCGAATTCGGAACAGGGGAAGAAGAAGAAGAAGAAGGGATTAAGGGGTGAGAGCGTGGAGACGAAGGGAGGGGATGATAAAGGGTTGGTGTTTTTTGATGACAGCCAGAAGGAAGTGAAAGCTGAAGATGTTACAGAGAAGAAGGTTGAGGACTTCTTCAAGTGTTTGACGAAATTCCCCAATGAAAAGGGCGCCGCGGAGCCGTTTATTTCGAGGAGGAGCGTCGGGCTTCCACCCAAATGGGATGGTCCTAATGGGACTGTGGTGCTGGTGAACAAGCCTAAAGGTGAAATCTGCTTTTACATTTCTTGATTTGATGAGAGATTTTTGGTGTTAAATTGATCAGATTGGTATGTAGAACTCAATCTTCACATTATGCTTACTGGGGTTAACCATAGGTTGGACTTCATTTACTGTGTGTGGAAAGCTGCGGCGCCTGGTTAACGTAAAAAAGGTGATTGATGTCCGTTGTACACGAATGTGGTTTCACGATATTCATTCCACGAACTATCCATCTTCCACAGGTCGGGCATGCTGGAACTCTGGATCCTATGGCAACTGGTTTATTGATTGTATGTGTAGGTAAAGCTACCAAGGTGGTTGATAGGTAGGCTACAATTAAATTAGAGAATAATTGATAGTATTATTTTGTATAGATCAGACATGTAATGTGTGTACTTGCAGATACCAAGGCATGATTAAAGGATACAGTGGAGTGTTCCGTCTAGGCGAAGCCACATCCACCTTGGATGCTGATTCACCGGTGTGTGTTTTTCAGTTGACAAGAATAGGTAGCAATATGATCGATCATATCAATGATTTAAGTTTTACGCGAAATGAACAGGTAATCCAACGGGAGTCCTGGGAGCATATTAAGGATGAGGATATAAAGAAAGCCACGGCGTCCTTTTGTGGAGATACATGGCAAGTGCCACCAATGTTCTCTGCTATTAAAGTAAGAATTCACAGCTTATTTTCCGTTTCTACAATATGCAAGCTCGATATCAAGACCTCATGATTTCCAAAAATGTCGAATGCACATCACATTTTTTTACCCCATTATACATTGAATGACATGACATACTTTGAACTCATATCTGGAAGTATTTCCTGTGAACTGCGTAGTTTCTTTAAGTTGTCGAACGTAGGTTTCAACAGCTTATTACTTTGCTCTCGCGTTATTTCTGTATATGGTGTTAGGTTGGAGGAGAGAGGATGTACGAGAAGGCTAGAAAAGGAGAGAGCGTTGAACTCTCCCCTAGACGCATCTCAATCTATCAATTTGAAGTAAAACGAAGTTTAGAAGACAGGTTAGCTCTTATACTCAATCTAATGTTGACATATGTTTTATAGCCAAAATTAGTCTGATATGCTTTCTTTATACTCCATTTCAAACACCGTATAGCTAAACATTCCGCCCATGCTATAAGCAACATATAATTTAGGCTCGACCAGTCACTAGTATTCCGTATTTTCTGACAAAATGCTAATGTTATTCTCAGACAAAATGTGGTTTTTCGTGTGACTTGCTCGAAAGGAACTTATATTCGATCTCTTTGTGCTGATTTCGGCAAGAGCCTTGGCAGGTAGGCTTCACATTATATCTTCGTTGTTTTGTCAATCGTCGACACATTTGATAACATTCTTTGCATAATACAAACAAATCAAGCCTTTAATACCAAATAACTGGAGTAGGCCATTGTCATCTATATATTTACTTATTTACTATGTTGCAGCTGTGCACATTTGACAGCCCTACGCAGAGATTCAATCGGTTAGGCCTTGAACTTGTCTCTTTGTTTTTTCATCGTTTTTATTCTGTAGATCGAAATCAAAATGTATATTCAAAATTTTAACTCCTTTGCTGGTAAACGATCTCTTACAGGAGAGTATTCAGCTGATGATGCATGGGAATTCCAAGAGCTGGAAGAAGGAATTAACAAAGGATACATATAAATTTATTTTTTTGTTAATAATTCCTTTGCATGCTAAGACATATTTTTTATATATCATTGAAATGCCATTTCAAGAATAGTTTGTTTTATTTAATCTTGTCAAGATCTTGGCCGGATGTGAAAATATTTTGACATTTTTTTTTTACATGTAAGTTAGACGTTCCAACTCTATTTTTACATTTATCTTATTTGGTAAAGCTACTAGGTCTTTTCCGAACCTTTTCTTTTTCGAATCGAGCCTCCATATTTTGTGAATGACCTTCCGAATGTTCGTTTTATCTTGTCAATTATGGAAGAAGTTCGCTTGGCATAAATTATTAAAGGACATTCCACTCGTTACACAGTGATGAGTACTAAATTTCTGGTACTATTATGTAACTAATATTTTTTTTTACAGAATAAAGTTTCAGTTCAACACTAGAGCTAATACTACATAAGGCAGAACTTGGCTCATTTCTATGAAGCAAGCAGAAACATATAAAAGGTAAGGTTATGTCCTTGCGTGTGAAACCAAAGGCAGTGACACACGGCACTCAAAATCAGAACGGTGGTTCCTCTGCAACGACAATTGGCCTAACGAGTTGTCGAGTTTGGAGGGTCGATTCCCATAGCCTCGAAGTAGGCTTTCTCGGCTGCAGTGACGCGATCCTGAAACATTGTCCATTCGTTTCTACACCTCTCCCTTACCTAAGCCCAACAATTATACCAAACTAACATTTACTATAACTCTGATGTATGATGAGTGAGAGGCAATAATAATGCATGGTAGAAGGGAAAGAAAGAGGATATAATTGAAAATACTTCATTACCCCTTCCCATGCCGCCTTGCCTTTCTCTGCCCGACCCTGATTCCCTAGTGAAGGAACTGTTTGGTGCACTATCCATTGAGCATCGACTACACCTATTTTCTCGTGAGCAGGCTGTTTTCGAAAGAGATGCAGTTAATAGACAGAAATGACAATCATTTGGTGCAAATGGTAACATACCTCTACACATTTTCTTAGAGCAAAATCGAGACCCCACCCATGGACCAAGTCATTCTGCACGATTGCCATAAATATTTCAGATTTCACCATCTCTAACTGCAGAGAATGTAGAAAAATAATGTTGTACCTGAATCATGTGCCAAACACAGCGCCATGCATCTCGAGAAAACACTGGGGCCATGATCTCAACAAATCTGTACATACAGGAAACATGTTGAATGATCAAACTGTAAAGAAAAAGCAGGCTTACAATCATAATGGTTAACTCCAACGACGTACGCTGCACATGGTGGCAAATGAGGATCTGTGCACCAGCCAGGTCTTTCCTCTGTGTCCCTGTGAGTAAATAACGATTATTTTAAGGTTAAAGCCATCAACAACCATTAGCAGTAGGTTTAGACATGAGAGTTTTGTTGTTCCTACTTGTGAACCTCAGTGTCGTCTCGCCTTCTCGTCATCTGCCACGTCATACCACTATCTGGGGATAAACCAGGCTGTGATATAGCTAACCCATGTTTCTTCACCAGTTTTATGTATCTATCGAGGTGTGTAATATTTTAGCAATGATAAAATAATTTATAAAGAAAAGAGAAAATATATACACTTACTCCTCTGGGTCGAAATTCTCAACCCCTAGGTCTTCATCCCAGATAAAGATATAATCATAGGGTGCCACAATGTCAGGATGCAAAAAGCGCTTTGCATACCACCTAATAAGATGGAGCATGATGTAACTTAGGTTTTGATCGTAAATCATATGTTGAGAGCATATGATAGTATATTACCATTTAGTCTGCTTTAGCACGCTAATATGGATAGCATGTTTTGACCACTCAAATTCATCCCATTCACTTGTCCGACCATCATAGTGAAATAACAAAATTGTGAAGTTCTCTGTCAACTGTACAACTTTGTCAACGAGAGTACACCGTATACTTACAGAGAATCACATATATTGCCCAATTTAGCAGGAGATAAATAGTCCAGTTTCAAGTTACCTTCTTTACAGCATTATCAATGTTTTTCTTCTGTTCGATTCCAACAGTAAAGGTGATAAGATATCTTGGTTTAATGATTAAGTCCTGCAATGGACACTCAATTCTGTCATAAGTTGTGTAAGAATGATGCACAAATAAATTGGATATTAGCATGTTGATATGCACTCCCGGCAGGAAATAGTATACTCCCTCCGTCCCAGAAATACTTGCTCACTTGCCTTATTTGGACGCCCCAACAACACAAAATATTGACTTGGGTGAAAACTCACAAAAATATACAAATAGTACCCCTTATGCCACTAATTTACTATAATGGATTTTTCATACTTTGTGTGTAAGAAATCCCAGGATGGAGGGAGTACATCATTATCTGCCCATTTTAAATGTATCTTGAGCATTTGAAAAAGTTAACATGAAACTTTGGCAACAGAGACACACCTCACCAGGAAGACCCCACAATCTGCGAGTGTAAAGATCGGACTCAGCGGCAATAACACCAGGAGGTAGTCTCTCAGCACCTCGAGGATTAGTTGGGACCCATATCTGTGTAAAATCACTAAGAATTAAGAATGTTCTAATACTTGATATTTTTGGTCACCCAATATTAGAATCCAAAGGACATAACTAAATCACATGCGTGCACCTTCATTTACTGAATAAACCCACAAGCAATCATCTAAAAGCAATGAAAATATACGAAACAGCTTACTTTAGTATTGTTAAACTTGTGTGAGCCTCTGCGACCTTTAAGAGCCGACCATACATTTAATAGTGCTTGAGTCGAAAGACCTGAGTACTTGTCCTCAATGTAAGTAAGATCAACGGAAGGAAATATGTCTGATGATAGATTAACCTGGAAAGAAACAAATTATGCAGCAAAACAAACTTGATAAGTCTTTAATAAAGTGAAATATTAAACCTAGAAATTGGAGAGTGTGATCAAATTCCCTTGCCTTTGTCAATGAAAGTGTGGGAAAAGATACACCTAAAAAGAAGCCAAATATAATCCCCACAAAAGTTGTTATGATTAGCCTCATCGTTTCGTTTGTTCTTCGTGTGTGCCACATGCTGTTAAACACAAGGAATTCTATCATCATTGTTGTACCATTATCAATAAACTTAATATTCCATCAATTTAGCTTAGATGAACAATCCTTGAGATGTAGAATTACTTTGGATTTGACGACCTTCGCATCGGAGTACCCATTAAAATCAGTCTCTGCAGCAGATGAGCAGGCAATGTCCACTCTACATATCAATTCTGTTAAGTTTCCATTACTTCAAGCATTAATATACACATCTTCAGAATGGATTCATTTATCTTATAGCCCAGAGTATGATTATTGTATACACGCGCAGCATCCCATATCCAGTGCAGCAAAAATTCAAAAAACACCCAAAAAAAAACTATCAACAAAATCGCGAAAAATGAAATCGAGTGAAGTAATAAATGTTCGATTCGTTCACAGATGTGGAACACTAAGTCTCCACTACTAATAATTTATTACGCAACGATAAGGTAACTGAAGAATCCAGCAAAAAACACTAAAATTGCAACTGAAGAACAAGATTTAATAATTCAAAAATGAAAAAATGTGTGTTGGATTTAACTGTTTACCTCACACAAGAATCTGGATTCGCCTTTAAAATCGGATGGGCCCGAGTCCGAGGTTTCCAAAACAATCAAATGATGCCGAATTGATGAACGGAGAAAAAGTAGAAATCTGAAGGGAAAAAGGCGGAGCAATGATGGAATTACCAAGGATGTTGATTACGCCGGTGGAAAATGGCAAAAACCACTGCAGTTATTACGATTTCTAACTATAAAAGTGCTGGAATAAACAGGTTTTATAATTGAAAATTGGAAAGAAGTATCATTACAATCCTAAATTATTGCTCTGATACACAACCAGCCAGGATCATACCCTCGAATTTTAATTTTAAAAAATAAATATATTCTTTAATATTTTATTAAGACAAATAAATCAGTTTTTATCTTAAAACTAAATAAAATGTACTTCAACTGATTTAAAAGGTAAGAATATTTCTTCTTACTTATAAATTTTGCTTTAATTTTTTTGTTAAATTATAGTGTGTTAAAATAAGTCAAAAATTATTTATATTAAAAGAAATAGTTATGCATTTTACAGAAAACTATGAAATATTATTCTTTCCATCTCAAAATAATTAACACACTTGCGACTTGTAAGATATATATTTTTTAAGAAAAATACATTTTTTTGGTAAAGTAGTGATTTTTACCCAATGTATGTGTATTTTTGTACGTGCTTAAAATTAATGTTTTTTTTTTGGAAGTGAACAAATAATTTTTGGACGAATATATAAGACAAGTGTGCGAATTTTTTTTTATGTGGCTTGAATTTATGAATTAGGTATTGTTATATATTTTTTTCTCAAGGTTAAAAATTTTATCATTTACTTACATTAATTTTATTTTATTTTATTCATGAAAGTGTGTCTTGCAAATATGAAAATAATTTTGGAATAGAGAAAATACAAATTTTATATTTTTTATAAGATGCATAAAAGAATTAAATTATTATAACACACTAAATTAAACAGAAAAATTAAAGCAAACCTTGTGGTATATAAGTAAGAACAATGATTTTATTTTTAAATTAATTAAAGTGCATGTTACTTAATTTTAAGATGAAAAATAATTTATCTGTACAAATAAAATATTTGAAGATCATATTTACTCCTAAAATAAAATTTAAGGGCTTATCTAAACTATAAATTAGTTTAGGGTATTGATGTACCTAAAGCAGTAGTTTAGGGGACTGGTTACACCTTTTTATTTGAAAATTCAACCAAATCAATAAATGTACTCGTCTAATAATTTTCTTATATTTGAAAATTCACTTCCATAAAATTAATTATACTTACATTATACAATATTTTATACATTTTGATAATCAGAAAAAAAAAATACGTTTGGAATTTTCATATGTGTACTATACTACTATATGTAGCATCTTGATATTTTCAACTCTATTTAAGAATATTAAATATAGGATTAGTCTTGTATGCACCAGTTACACAGTGCAACTCAAATTTATTTTTTAAAAGTTAATAAAAATATTAGTGAAAAGTTAAATTGTGAAAGATACATTTTTCGGTAATAATATAACTTTTCAATAGTTCTTTGTTTAACTTTTAAAAAGTGAATTTGAGTTGCACCATGTAACTGTGCACTAGAGACTTACTCTTAAATATAATATGGAGTAAATAATTTTGTAATTAAGGCGATCGAGCTTAATATGAGGCTTTAATTGGTACACATAAATGCATATTAAAAAAGTCAATATATTTATTGTTTCTGAAAAGTATGCCTAGTTAAGAGCATTGTTAATACTTTGAAAAGTCCAATGTATTTATGATATGTTTTTTCTTTTTAAGGATAAATTGGCGAAAATCCAAAATAAAAGTAATTTTATTTTCAGACTACATTCATGTCTTAATTGAAAATAAATATTTGTCTCACTCTCAACATATATAGCTTTCATACAATACACATCGATCTCCCTAATTATCACATGCAGCATTCACTGCATCTGCATAAAATATGGCTGAATATCGAACCACACAATTAAAAAAATTAAATTTTATGTGAAAGTTATTTATGAACTACTAATTAACAAACCCATAAAAATGAGTTCACATAAAAAAAATCTTATATCACAAAATAATTCATATTATAAAATTGTCTCTATAATATTTTATCTTAAAAAATAAATAAAAAGAATAAATATAGATAGTAATCTAGAGAGATATAGGAATAAATATTTTTCTAAATTAAAAGAGATTAAGTTTAACCTTATAAAAAAAAAATTAGGACATTTGTTTTGATATTAGGTAGAGATATGATGTAAAGCAGAGCGAGTATTTAAATACCTGTGTCTGCTCTGCGTTCTCGCCGTCTTGTCCCATGCAATGTTGTGGGGCAGCATATTGTATATCTCATATCTGTCATGTCCCCCAATATTATACATACAAAAATATAATATTATGTATAAATGTAAAATTTTGACAAATAAAAAATTATATTAAAATAAACAATAATGCACCAAATTTATCAAATTATATCCAATAGAAATAATACTAGATTTATTTAGATATAAAAAAAATTACATTTTAGAAATACCAGTGTTAAAAATATTAACTTTTATTATTGAGTGAGACAACTTTTTCAATTTTATCAGCACATATCCTTGGAGTATATAGTTATTTTGAAGAATAGAGAATAATAATAATACATTAATTCATTTTAAAGAATCATTTTCGGTGTCTTTTTTCGAGGAAGAACATGCAAATGGAACCTTTTTAGACAACAGCATTTGGTTGGAATTTGGAATTAGCGCTTGACCTGTGACTTTTCCAAAGATTTGAATTTTCGCAGGCGGATAATGACTTGTGTTTTAGAATGTTTTTGTTTTGCTACGTATTAAAAATTAGGACTTTTTTATTTTATTTATATTTAATAATATTTAAAATTTTATTTTCGCATTTCATACTCTATTCTATTCATATTTAAACTATCTATAAATTCTAACGTCATAATTTTTTTTATATTTATTTTTTTCTTTCATATTTTACTTTTACACAACATATTAAAATAATATAACACCAATCATTGTTCAATATTGATTTGACATAAAATAAAATTTCACTCCACCAAAATTTTAAAATAAAAATATATTTTTACTATTTATTAAAGATTTCATTTAAAATCATTACTTCATATGGCCACTAAAATCCGAAAAAAAAAAAGAGCATAGTCTTGAATGTCAACGGAACAAGAAGTAGCGGGACAAGAACGGGGCCAACCCCATCAATATTTTCACGGTAGCAGAAAATCTTGTGTCTTGACTAGAGATGTTAAACGGGCTGGCCCTAACCCTACAGGGCACCGGGCCTAAACGGTCTCGGGCCTTAGCGGTTCATTCTTAACGAGCCACTATATGCTCGGACCTAACCCTAACCCTAACCCTAGCGGTCCGCGGGCTAAACGGGCCACTAACGGACTCGGGGTAATTTTTTTTTTACAAATTTAAAATTAAATATAAAATAGAACTAATGATTTAATAATTAAAGTTCACACATCCCTAAAAGTTTTGAATTAATTGAGATCTAACTTATTTACTTATTTTTCTATTTTAATCTGTAGTTAAGTTATTAGTTAATAATGAATTAGTAATTAATAATTAATAAAAATATAATTAATAAAGTTTACAATTACGAACACAAGTGAGGAGAAATCAGGTCAGCCCACAGCCACAGTACATAGGCCCACGGCCCACAATCACTTTCAAATTTAATTAACTTATATTATATATTAATTATTTAATTTAATTAAAAAAATCGGGCTATCGGGTCAGCCCGGTTAACCGGCGGGCTAGCCCGTTTAGCCCGCGGGCTAATCGGTCCGGGCCGCCATATGCTCGGACCTAACCCTGTAAAAAACAGGGTTAAACGGGCCGGGCCGCGACCCGTTTAACATCTCTAGTCTTGACCCATCTCCATTCCACCGGAAAACTCGCTTCTTAAAAATTCTCAGGCCATCAATTCTCAATAATCATCATTAATAAATATAAATATATTAATATAAGATGCATAAAATGTTTAAAAAATATATTTTTAAAATTAAAAGTATAAATTTAAAACATGTTTAAAGTTTAAAATCCAAAAAATAAAAATATGTTAGTTAACTAATTTATTTACTTAAATTATATAGGTGGAAGTTGGAACCCGCGGAAACAGTGTTAATTTTCGACAAATAAGGGCCCAATTTTATTAATTGGGCTTAATGGGTTGTGCAGGCGTATTAGGGCCCAAGCTATATTGATTGGGCTTACACAATTTTTACAAATTATTTTCATATAAAATTAAGGGATTAATACCAAAATAGTCTCATAACTTTTTCATTTTTTTATTTGGTCCCATAACTATGTAATATTTCAATTTAGTCCCATAATAATTTAAATCTAACCTCATAACTGTGTATTGTTTTAATTTAATCCCATAACAATTTAAATCTAACCAAATTAGTTCCATAACTATGTAATAATTCATTTTAGTCCCATAACAATTCAAATCTAACCAAACTAGTCTCATAAACGACGTCGTTTCACTCACGTGTCGTGTCAGCCAATTTCGTCGAAAAATATAACACGTGACCAAAAAGTAAGTAAAACGACATCATTTTATGTCATTTCCGACGATTTGAGACTAATTTGGTTAGATTTGAATTATTATGGGACTAAATTGAAACATTACATAGTTATGGAACTAATTTGGTTAGATTTGAATTGTTATGGGAAAAATTGAAATATTACATAGTTATGGGACTAATTTCGTAAGATTTGAATTGTTATGGGACTAAATTGAAATATTACATAGTTATGTGATCAAATTGAAAAAGTGGAAAAATTATGTGACGATTTTGGTATTGATCCCTAAAATTAACTTCATATCTTTTTATTTCTAATTTTAATTATCTCTACTAATGGTGAGAGGAAGAATACATTTTCCAAAAATGGAGACGTGCAATTCTAGATTCTATAGATTCATTTGGTTCAAAAAGCCCAAAAGAGTAGATAAAATAGCCCAAGATAAAAGGCACGCCTTAATAAGCTAGATTGGTTATCGCGCACCTATAAACCGATTCAAATCAATTTAACCCGTAAAAATATATGCGGACCTAATTCATCCTATGTTGCTAACCAAATGAACTAACCACCCTGATAAATTTTTTAATATGCTCTATTAATGTTCAGTCGGGCCAACCAAACGATCTTTTAAGGCTATGTTTGGTTCAGGGGACTAAATAGTCAATCCCCCAAACATATGACTATTTCGGCCAAATTATGCATGTTTTGGCCGGAATAGTCCTGTGTTTGGGGGATTGACTATTTAGTCCCCTAAACCAAACATATGATTGCTTTACGGAGATAAATAATTTTATCGCTTAAAATAAATACTCTCCAAATGTTATTTTATTTATTAAAAAACTTTCAGTAGTGGTTTTTTTCAAATAAGATCCACGTCATGTGCATAGTGAAGTTTCTTTTATATAGTTTTGAACACCTGAAATATTAATATGAGTGCCTCAATTTTTATAGAGTTTATGATCCCTTTTGAATGTTACATTTTTAAGTATAAAAGCATGGAGTATCCGTTTCAGTCAGTGATATCTAACTTTGAGACCTTCATTTGATTTGTTATGTCTAAACTATTATTGTGAAATTTTAAATATATCTAGTGTTAAAATTATTTTATTTAAATTTTTTAAATTTTAAATTTCTTATTTTAAATAATTCTATCCAAATGCAATGTAAAGTTATTTTAATTGAGCTTATACATAGGCCCAACTAGCAAGGTTTTATAAGACTTATCTTGTCTGCAAAATACACACACATTTTCTTCGTGAATTAGTCTTGTATGCACCAGTTACACGGTGCAACTCAAATTCATTTTTAAAAAGTTAAACAGTTTATAACTGAAAAGTTAAACAGTTTATTACTGAAAAGTTAAACTATAAAAGATACACTTTTTAATAATAAACTGTTTAACTTTTCAGTTATAAACTGTTTAACTTTTTAAAAATGAACTAGAGTTGCACCGTGTAAATTGGTGCACAGGAGACTCGCTCTTTCTTCGTTATTTTGAAACAGGCATAACTCATTTCCATAAATTAAAATTTGGTCCTCTCGATTGGATCTGTTAAATCAACCATAGATTTAAAAAATATTTATGTTGCATGGGCGTGTCACAAATTTATAAAAAAATTAGAATGAGATTGGTCAAGATACATCTATTTAAATAAATCTTATCCTATATAATACTTACAAGATACATACAAAATTTTAAAAAATTTATAAATTCAATATATATTATTCATATTCTCTATCAACCGAAACTTAAACATATTCAATATTAAAAAATTATACTCCCTCCGTCCACGAAATTTATGCTCACTTGCCTTTTTAGTCCGTCCACAAAATTTATGCACATTCCATTTTAAGTAAAAACACTATTCCAACAATTATTAAAATATTGTACATGGCCCACCACTAACTTAAATAAATCAACTCAATTAAAACATTAATTATAATTAAAACATCATTAATTTAACATAATATAACCCTATAAAAATTTATTACCTCAACTACCAAAAACCCTAACTATTCATATCTCTCTCTTCAATTATTCTCTCTATCTCGATTCTTCTTCTAAATTAATCATTCATCACTCTCTCCTCATTCATTCATCTTCTTCATTCTCCACGAACCCTAATTTCCGCCGCTCTATCTCTCGAATCCTCCATCACAACTCAAATCTTTACTCCATCCCTATCTCTCTCTCGAATCATCTCTTCACAACTCAAAGCTTTACTCCTTCTCTCCATCTCTCGATTTGTTTTTTCACAACTCGTTGGAGTGAGTTCACTGCATGGATCCGATTCAAGATGGTAAGAACTCTACCAGTGAGGATGACGTTGTGTCTGATTCGAGTGGCTTTGAGACTGTGGGGTCCGATTCATGTGGTGTTGAGAAGATGGAGTTAGATTCAAAGGTTTTTGAGAAGGCGCTGGGGTCCGATTCGAGAGATATTGAGGAAGTGGTGCTTGATTCATGTAGTCCCGAGGAGATCGGGACCGATTCAGGTAATCTCGACTCCTTTCTTCCGATCTGTGCTTCTTCCGACTCATTTAATCCGATCTGTGATACTGACTTTTCTTCCGACACTGTTGTACCCGAAACGATGGTGCCTGAGGTCGGATATGGTGATGATTATGCCAAAATATTTGGGGATTTTTGTGGTCCAACAAGCCCTGATGTTAGTCAATTTGTTGTGGATATGTATGTTATGTGGTGGCCAGCCTTTCGTCGGCTTCTATGAAGGTCATCTCTGATCTTGTTCTTCTTGTTTATTTCTGTGCACTGTTGGTATGATTGATTGAATATCCGAGGATTTATGTATATGTTGGTATGATGATTGAATATCTGAGGATTTATGTATTTGTTGGTATGATGATTGAATATCTGAGGTGTTCAATACTGAATTTAATGTCACCACTAGAAGTAGGAGACTTAAATCAGTATTAAAACCCAATGATGATTGAATATTTGAGGGTTTGTGGGTGTCCAATACTGAATTTTATGTCACCACTTCAAGTAGGAGACAGAAATCAGTATTAAAACCCAATGATGATTGAATATCTGAGGGTTTGTGGGTGTATTTCACTGAATTTAATGTCACCACTTGAAGTTGGAGACTCAAATCAGTATTAAAACCCAATGATGATTGAATATCTGAGGGGAATTAGGTGTATTTCACTGTTGTTGGTCAATTAAATTTTTGAAGATATTTGAAATCAATGTTAATACCCTATGATGATTGAATATCTGAGGGTTTATGGGTTACTTTCACTGCTGATGGTCAATTAAACATGATTTTTCTTATAAAAACAGTCAATTAAACATGATATTCCTTACAAAAAGAGTCAATTTACAAGCCCTGGAGGTTAGACATGATATTCTTTACAAAAAGAGTCAATTTGCAAAAAGATTGACTCATACTACTTGTTTACTAGTTAAACATGACATTATATGTCTAATGTTTATACTGTAAACAGCTGCAAAAATAAGCAAAACGATTGACTCATACTACTTGACTAGTAGCCCATTGCTTCCACTAAGCTTTCCACATCATAGTCACAAACAATGTCATTTTCAGGCTGCCTTAGGTAATCAATGCATTCTTTGACTAGTAGCTCATCAACTTGTAGGCACTCTGGTAGGTTTTCTTCTCTAATGAGCTTCTCTTTGTACATGTGTGGAGTCTTGAATCTGTTGTGACCCTTGCATTTCATGATCTCAATCATGCAATTCTGCAAACTAAGAAAAACATTGTTCAATGTTATGTGTGTTAGTCCTTCATATGCACTCATTACATTGTTTACAAGATCATCCACATTGTATGAATCTGTTTGTACTTGCAAACTCTGTATTGCTCTAAAAAACCCCAAGTCATTGATGTTTGTATCAGGGGAATTAGGTGGCTGACAAATCAGATGGATATTGAATCCATCTGAGGTTGCATCAGCCCTGAATTCAATATCATCATTGTTGATATGTGGCTTAGCATTGTCCTGTTGAATGAATATCTCCCTTGGTGCATTTGCTGGCCATTTTTCTTTGATAGCTGGTATAATCTGATGATACAATGTAACCCACAAATAGATGATGAAAATTTAGTTTGTTTGCAGTTTCAGAATCACTAAATGATGATAATTTATTGATAGTGAGTAGGTAAGATTGTGTACCTTGTTAATCATGCACTCTCTTATGACAGTTTTGTTGACTGCATCAATAGGTTTAGTCTCCAATGTGCCCCTTCTTCTATTCTTTGAGTTTCTCTTTGCTGCCTCTTTTTTGGTGAAGGGAAATAACCCTATTTTACCATCAAATATGAGATCTCCATTGTCTGCATATTGTGGTCTAGATACAGCACACATAAACATCAATTTTGTGATGAATCTCTTGCTTTGACATGATCTGTATGGATCTTCTTCTTCAGGAGCTAAGTAGCATCTGTCTGTTTCTTGTTTCATGTAAAACCATTTTTCATCTATGTGAACAATGTTGTGCATTGGCTTGAACTTGATAGTGTGAAGTGCTCTATCATAATGTAATGAACTCAAACAGAATTTTAACCTTACAAGCTTGTTTGCAGCTGTTAGCTTAGGCTTGATGGCATTAGTATGTGGTCTGAGCTCACCATTTTTGACCCAATTGCCCACTTGACTTTTGCTTACCTCCATTTCTTTAGCTATTCTTCTGTATGTACACCTTTTTCTAGTGGGTATGCTCATTAGCTTTTGAATATCCAACTGATGCTTGTCTGCATGACTCTTCCATTTTGTTTTTCTAAATGTGACAACTTCTCCAATGACTATTTGTTGCTTTGTTACAGCCCAAATGTATGCAATAGATCTTCTGGAGATGCCTAGAGATGAAGCAATCTCCTGTATTTTGCCCTTCTTCAGCTTCCCATCAATGGAATTCTCAAGCAATAATTGACTGACCTTGGTCTTCAACTCTGGTGTTAGATTAGTTTTTTTGTAAGATGGCATTTAGTGTAGATTTTTGTGTAGTAAACTAATGAAGGAATGCAATGAATGCTTGTATTTATTGTGGATTTGTAAAGGGTGGGGAAATTTATTACTGTTGATCTGGGGGGAATTTCAACTTTTTGTAACTTTTCAGACTTTTTGCATGATCTGGGGGGAATTTTCCTGTATTTTGCATGTTTTCCCTCCATTTTCATGTATTAACAGCAGGGCGAGAGTCATTAGAATTTTAAGTAGAAGCTGCTACTTTTAGCATTTAATGCAAGTGTGTCAGATGGTACATTATTTTAATATATTCCTTAATGTGTGTGCCCAGCTCATTTGAGCATAAATTTACTGGACAGAGGGAGTATAATATAATATCAATTCAAGTTCCACTAATATAATACATAAATCATAATAGTGAATTCAATAAAAAAAATATTATATTATTAGTTTAAATTATAAAATTAAATTAAAATAAATATTTAATTTAGTGACTAAGAGAATTCGTTAATTGAATTTGTTAAATAGTAGTTGGATTTATTATATAAAGAATCACAAATCGTACCATTTTTTAAAATGTCTACAAATTTAATAATGAATTACAATTTTTTTAAAATAATTCATGAATGATAAGTTACAATATTAGAAATCGAAGGACAAGAACACGACCACATATTTGGTAAGGTTTTATGAATTTTGTTTGTAACCCTATCAATGTGTCTAAATTCAGTTTATAAAAATCAAACTTTACCAAAAGTATTTTTTGGTTGTAAATTTATCATACTTACCTAATTCGTTCTAGGACAGATGTGGTTGACCACCGAGTGTCAATTTGCAGTTAAAATTGTGGATTAATGTGTAATAATGAGTAACACTTTTCTTTCTTTTCAAAATTTATGTTGCTTTCTGTTTTCTTATAAATAAAAAATAAGTAAAATAAAAACAAAAGACAAATTTAAATTAGATTCTAAAATAAGAAATACATACTTACTCCGTCTCATAAGAATTTAGACACTTTTCTCTTTTGAACGTCCAACACAAATTTACACATTACTACAAAAGAAAATATCGATTTCTAAGTTAAATCTCTAAAATGTTGGCATTAGGAATCAATTCATTTACTTTAAAAAGGATCCTGAATTTTTTATCATTTTGAAATTAATACTATCATGATAATATGTCAGACGTAAATTTAAATATACAAATTCTAGAGGCAAAAAAAAAAAATCTCATCTCTTCGCCTCTAACTCGATCAAATAAATATAGAATATCTGATTCAAGATATTCTTATTTCAACAAATAATCGTGTTTGAACTTTAGAAGACATTTATTACTTCATTTATATTATACAAAATTATTATAAACCCTAAAAATAAACACACCCAAATCCTAATGTGTCATGTTTGTAGTCATGCCATGTAATAAGTATTAACTTGCATACCAATAATTCCTCTTCTAAAAAACACATTGATAAATCATAAATTGTAAGTAATATTTATATATATATATATATATATAAATATATATTTCCTCTGCATTATCATATATATTTTTTTTTCTCAAAATAAAAATATGATAAAGAAATCTATCATTAAAATCTTATATTTACAAAATTAAAACCATAATCCCATGAATCCTCTCCTGGTCGTCGTTCAAGGGTCAACGACTTGGTCGCATCCACGTGACAGTTCATCCCTTGATTTCCTTATATCGGATTGTCTATTCCAATTCATGTTGCATCTGATATTCCACTCACCGGATGATTATCATGTGCTAAATATTAAAATTACTATTTAATTCCTCTTAATATATACCGTGTAATATATTTAACACATGACAATCATCCGGTGTGTGAAATAGCAGATGCAACATTGATTTGAATAGGTAATCTCGTCAAGTGATTTCCTAGTTTAACCCTCAATCCATATTTAATATCCAAACTAACACCCGAAAAAATCTCTGTCTAAACTAAAATAAATGCACCCCCTTTTCAAATAAAAATCCTTCGAAGAGTACCAAAATTCTCGATTCCCCAGCAGATGATGAATATGCAGAATTAAATTCGGATTACTTTATTGAATCTGTCGGAGCGGTTGAGTTTGCGCGATCTCAGGGGAGGACAAAACGATGTCGTCGCAGGAATTGGCCGGAATCATGGAGAACTCGAAGGAGCTCGATCGGTTGAGGAAAGAGCAGGAAGAGGTGCTCCTCGATATCAGCAAGCTGCACAAGAAGCTTCAATCCAGTGAGTCGCGGTTTACCGTATTTGTCTGTTTGATTTTTGCTGCATTGTCGTTTTTCTTCAACTAAATCGCCGTTGATCAGAATTATGGATTTTCTGTTACCGATTGTCCTGAATTGGAAAGATTGATTGTAAAGGTGTGAGGTATTGCTGTCGCAATTAAAGCCTGGAATTTCTGTGGTTGGGATAATATGCACGGGTTTTAATTATGTTCGTCTTTATTATGTTTTTTTCTTTTCTGTTACAGCCATTGCTTTTGTATCGGGAGTTGTTGTTCTGACCTGACACTTGTGGAATTTTTGTTTTGGATGAGGTGCAATTTATTATGTGGGGTTTAAAGGAGCTCAATGCCCCAATTTTCGTGCTCTGTTGAATTTATAAGCTAATTTCCAATGATTGGTGTTAAATTTATAAATTGGGTGAGCTCTAGTCGAGTTTCATAAGCTAAGAGACGATTTCAGTCCTCGGCAAGAATTGGATATGTCACAATCCAACAAAAGTTAGAATATTCACATAAAGACGATTAGTTGATATTCAAGATTTTCTTCACTCGGCAGGTACTGATAAAGATAACGTTAGAAATAACCCAAGCTACTTCGATTTATTGTAATGATCTTGGTTTAGTAAGGTAATGAGTTGAGCTCGAGCTTGTATTGGAACGAACTAGCTTGGGGTATATCTAACATTATATATATATCAGTGTTTGCTGAGTTTAGAAAATCTTGAATTGATTGCAAATCGTCTTTATGTGAATAGTCTAACTTTTGTTGGAATGGTTTATCTATTTCTTGTTGCGGACTAAATTCGTCCTTATACACATGTGGACAGTTTGGGTTTTATAAGGAACTAGAGAACTGTCATGTGGCTTATTCAGGGAGTTATACTCATTGGTGCATATCTCTATATGTATATTAAATAGTATTTTGTAAATCCGCTCCTTGAAATTTTATTACACAATGACGCACTATATTTTCATAAATCTTAATTTAGGGAAAATGATCCGATGTCTATGCTGCATTACCAACATTAATAAGAAAACTTCATGTAATGATTACGTCTTGTGTGTTTGTGATGTCATTCACATCTTATATATATTTAAAAATTACTGTTGGTGCACATAGGTATAGATGCAGGGGAAATATGAGATATAATTCTTTATCATATACACTTTTATGGTTGATGAACTATTTCCGTAGTCTTGGTCTTGGTTGTGTATTTATGGTGAAAAACTCTTGATTCCTTTACATCTTTTGTTGGTATTAGAGATCATCTAGTAACTTTACATTCTCTGATGCTTTTGGCCCTAATGCTTATGCATGCAGCTCCAGAGATGGTTGAAAAGCCTGGTGATAATTCACTAGCAAGGCTTAAGACATTATACATTCAAGCCAAAGAACTTTCGGAGAATGAAGTGACGTACGTTTTGAGTCGTTCATTGATGTTTCCGAATTTTATATTATATAGTTTCAGCTTGCAAAAACTCCATTTTTTTCCTATTTAATGAATACAAGTCCGGGACTGCTGAAGTTAGTGTCTTGAGAGTATGTGTATTCCTCAAGACACTTCCTATAGCACACTCACCATAATATATTCCACATATATTAATTACATTTAATTCTTTTCAATAAGCCATGGTCTACTTATCACTATATATGATGAACCTCTCAGCTACTTCATCTTTTTGTCTTTGCAGTATATCCAGTCAATTGTTAGGACAACTAGATGCATTAATACCTACGGGAACTCAAGGACAACATCGGAGAAGGACAGGTTTGTATCTTCTGTGCTGAAATTTTTAGTACCCTGTGCCTGTCAATGTGGTATCAAAAGTTTTCACGACTGCAAAAGCTGTATACCAGTAAACCTAGTTTACAAGCTTGGCATAAAATGCTTTCAAATTTTAAGCTTCTTCATTCAGTTTCCATATATCTTTTACCTTTTTAAATTGTTCGAAATATGAACACGTGGATTCACCCCTTTCCCAAAATAGAGAAGCTATTAAAGTAAGTAGGTTATGATGCAGGGGTTAGATTAGGTTTGCTTAGTAGTGATGTCTGGAAAATGAAATCAAGCTCAAATTCGATGGCATCCATAATATGACCTTTTATTTTGTACATGTAACTAATTCCATCAAGATAACTTGCAAAACTTCATGACTCACAGAAGGTAGTGAGCAGAAAAAGAAGAGGGCGAAAGCTGATTCTGATGTCTCAAGATTGTCCCCTTCCATGAGACTTCAGATAGAGTCTTTGGCGAATTTGAAGGGTGAACAAGTACGTACTCATCTTACTCTAATTTCCATTTACTCAATTTCCATTCTCTTTTATTTTTGGAGGAGGCTCTTGTTCTCTACTGCGCACCTTTGTATTATGGTAATTTTAATGGCTGTAGCTAAATACATCCTTCTAATTTAACTTTCAAATGATCTAGGTGGCAGCTAGGATCGCCCAAGAGGATGCTGGGAAGGACGAATGGTTCGTTGTTAAAGTTATCCATTTTGACAAGGATACGAAAGAGTAAGTGTTGAGTTGTTAACAGTTCCAGTGAAAAAAAAATCTCCTTTCTCGTTATATATATTACTTGAGACGTGGAAATAAACAGATGATCTAACTTTTTATTTGTATCTCTATGTAGATTTGAAGTCCTGGATGAGGACCCAGGTGAAGATGAAGAGAGTACTGTGCAGAGGTAAGCATGGTTTTCTATCTTTACTAAACATTTTTCTTATTTTGGTTCTATTTCACATAACTACTCTCAAGTTTGTGCACTACGTTCTTGTAAATTTTAATGATCACATCTTTCCTTTATGATCGAGTGGTGGGTTTTATCATATAGACTTATTACACCACAAATTTTGTGCTTTCAGAAAATACAGGCTGCCTTGGTCGCATATTATACCTTTTCCCAAGCGGAATGATCCATCTGGTGTCCCCGACTTTTCTCCTGGGAAACATGTTCTGGCTGTTTATCCAGAAACCACGGCACTATATAAAGCAACTGTTGTCCAGGCTCGTAAGGTATGTATTGCTGCTCTTTTATGATCACGTATATAAATAAATATAACAATGTGAACTAACTATTGTTTCTTTTACATACGCAATGCTCGTGGATTTCAATCGTGTAGAGAAGAATTGATGAGTAAGTTGCACCCCCACCCCCCAAAAAAAACCTTCTTTATGATGTTTTTTGCAGATGATATTAGAAACAACATCAATAGGTTTAATCACTCGTTTTCTGTTTTGATGAACACCTAAATATGATTATTATTTTGCAGTTATGTTTTGGAATTTGATGATGACGAAGAGGAAGGAGCTTTACCTCAAAGAGTGGTGCCATTCCACAGGGTCGTTGCTCTGCCCGACGGCTTTCGCCCATGATTATATTACGATTATTATTGTAGAAAATGAGTTTTTTCTTTTTAGGAGGGAGGATGAGGTAATATGTATGCCTAATGTTAATGTGAGCTCATAAGGCATAATGACAATTATCAAAACATGTATCCACTTTAATCGCCAGATACGTTATATCTAGTAATATAATTAATTTTGGAAATGTGGTTATTCTTCCATAACTAAGATTGAATTTGCATTCTGCAAATCTTGTGATTTATTACAGCTTAGGTAGTTCAACAATGTAAGATCAGTTTGATGATTTACATCGAAGTTACGCCCCACGACATGCTTCTGAGATCGACACTGGTGGATCCGAATGGGATCCGTTTATAACACGTGTAGCGACCCAATAGTTTGCAGCTTCCGAATAGTGGACGCCGTCCCAACTGATGACCCGAGAAGGATCCGAACAAGAACCCGAAAACACTTCACTTCCGTTCACTGGTCCTGTATTTCCACACCAAACATCATACCCTATTCCATGGTGACCACAGCAGATTTTGAAAGGGTCCTCAAATCCTGTTAAGAATCAAGAATTCAGACCAAGGGTATCTGCAGAATCACCTGCCTAAATCTTTTCTGATTTGTAGAATATTTGAAATAAAACAACCATGTGATACTCGAGTTAATTAAAAACTGGCAAAACTTAGCATGCACTCTTTGCATGACATTTATTTGAATTTTAAGTTTAATTTTTATTTTTAAAAAAACATACATTAATATAGTATGCAGACGCTGCATGCTAGAATGAATTTCCCAAAATTTAGTCTTTTCTAAAAAGCAAACTTTATATTAAGAGCATAAAGATAACAATATGCAAAAAGGTCTTCCAAAATTAAAAGATGAGATAATCCTAACAAACTTGTTTAAAAAAAAAAAAAAAAACTTTCCAATTAAGAAAAGCTATAATCTTTTTCAACCAAAATTTTATATTCCTTTCATTTAAAGTTGTAATCTTATTCTTTACAAAAAAGTTAATTACTCAATGTAACATATGACTTTTTTTTTATATAAATTGTTTTTTTTTTTTTTGAATTTAAATATTTGTGCATGTTATCAAAAGTGAGAAAAAAAATCTCTTGGAAACACTTTTGCATTTAACTCGTAATACAACACTACCTTGGTTCTTTGCATCAATGATCAAATCATGCTTGGCTTTATACATATCGACGTAGACAATCACAGCCCCTGATAATTGTGATCTTAGCTTGAATATCTCATCCTTTAGCTGTTTATTATATTCAATAGCTATCTCATTATGTCTCTTGACACACCCATGCTCATCGAGAGCCGTCCGATCTTGCTCCTTAACGACGGCCACGGGCAAGCACCCGATGGGCCCCGTGTTGTGTATCCAGAAGCTTCTCGCCCCTCTTTCGTACAAATTCTATATACATGCAAAATATCTTCAACAAATTATAGAAAAAGTGCACGTGATTGGTGAATGCAAGCTCTTACTTTGATTTGTGTCGTAAATTGCATGACTATGTTAGGCACGTTCGCCTTCTGTTGATCGAAGCTTAGGCTTCGTATGCCAGAAGCGACGTCGTTCTGCCCTATATCCATTGTGAAGAGAGACTTTGAGAAGTCTTGAGGTCTAGGCAGCCTTTGTTTAGAGCACCCTTTCTCGGCTAAAAATAGAAAGTTTCAGTTTTTATTAAAAGTAATAAATAATTGAAGAAAGATGGGTTTATATGCATATCATATCATCTTTATGTATAGCTTTTTTATGTTACACTTTGTGTTTTACTATTTAAATAACTGAGACATACTACTTTCGTCCACGAAAAATACACTCAGATATTTGTACGTGATTTAATGCAATATGTCAGAAAGTATTATGGGATATTGTAAGGTCCGATATGAATAAAGATAATATTTTTGAAAAATACGTCTCACAATATCACGTAATACCTTCCGACATATTGCATTAAACCACGTACAAATATCTGAACGTATTTTTCATGAACGGAGGTACTATCATTCAAAAAAAATTACCTTATACTTTATAAATTTGAGATATGATAGATGCATGAAACTAAACTAATTACCTTTATAGAAAAAAGATGTTCTGTTTTTTAACTGTGTGTATTGCTCCACTTGGATTTCAAGAGAAAAAGGGCTAACCCCATTTACGAACCAAGACTCATTGGGGCGAAGAACGGTTGCACCTCCTGTTGCAAAATTTGTACCACGGTGATAACCGGATCCTAGTGGATCCAAATAAGGACTCAAATAGGGTAACCCGAGTTTTTCCACTTCATTAATACATCAAGGAAAAGAAAGTTAGATAACCACATCTATATATCCATTGATTTAAAAAAAAAAAAGAATATAATGCACCAAAAAAAATCCTTATATAATTTTTGTATTAAAATGCTCATAGATTATAACATTCTTGTTTTATTATAAATTCGAACTATTTTTTTAAAAAAACCCTTAAAATAGTACAATCGTCTGATACTTTGATTTGCAGTTACACTATAATATTATAATTATGACAAATAAAGATTCTCTTTTTACTTACCGATAAAGTCAATGACGAGACGACCATTGGAGGCCCTTCCGGCTGGTCTGCCGAAGTACGTCTCTCCGGAGGGTGATGCCGGTGGATAAAATGCTGCTGCAATTCCACCGGTGTCTGAATTGGAATCACCAAAGTTGTATATAGCAGGGTAGTTACAAGGTGGTGGCACCTTGGCATTGCAGAAGGGTATTGATTGGATTATTATGAAGCCAAGATATACAATTCTTAGTAACTCCATTGATTGTTCTAACACCAACACTACTAGTATTAGTCTATATATAGGGGGGTATGATTTGTTACATAGCCACACGAGTGATAGACACAATAATTCATCATACTTTTTATTATGGATTTTATAAATTTATATTTTTATTAATTAATTATGTGTCTACGTTTCTTTAAAATTTACAAAGGAAAATAAAAAAAGGAGAGATGTATGCCACAAAACAACTGCACGCCACAGAATTGGTGAGGGAGAAAGTGATTGGAGTATGTAAAGAAAGAGAGATTATAATCAAGTGGTTTGACTATTGTGCTCCTAAAGTTTGAAGGATAGTATGGGGGTAGATTATGTGCTATTTCAGGAAAATACACCCCAAAAAGTGAAGATTGAGAGAGGGAAAATGCCTACGTGGATGAAGACACCAACAATTTACATAACCACAAAATCTTCAATAAACAAATTTCATTAGTGTGAAGTTACTATTATAATATATGTTGATTGATATCATTGGAATTATAAATTGAAATCACAATATAAAATAGTACGGTATCAGTACATACATCTTATAAATCAATAAGGGTACGTTTGTTTTGGGATTAAGGGGGTCGTGGGAAGTCATGACTTTGAAATCCTGAGATGTGAAAATCTTGATGAATAGTAAAAGTGTGTGTTTGTTTTGGGATTTTAGTAGGGTATGATGTTACTTTATGTCAAATCAAAGTGTGATAATGATTGATTTTATAGGTATATTAATAGATATAATAGGTATTTTATGAGTGTTGTGTTGGAAAGAGTAATAATAGGTTTAATAGGTATTTTTAGGTGTGGATTGAGTTTGGGATGTGAAATCCGGATGTTACATCCCAAACTCGTGTAGAGACGTGATTGCAAAGTCCTACGTCCATCCGTGCTAGTCCCAAAACAAACATACCCTAAATGTATTACTGGTATAAATTTCATATTATTATTAAATTTCAATGAGGAGGAAGATCTACGGTTATTCTACTCTCTTCGTCTTAATTTTATTATTTTATTTGATTTTTCAATAACTTCAATGAGATTGATTTGCAATATTTGAATGGGTATACTAATTTTTTTTTTTTTTGAAAGAGTACTAATTAATCAATTTCAATGGTTGAAACTATGAGAATATATTTTAATTAGTAATGGAATTATGCATGATATAAAGATAAATGAAAGGAGTGAATAGTGATTTGAGAAAATAAAATTAGAATTTTTTTTTAAAATAAAACTATTTAATGATATGAGACATGTTAATTAAAATTTTATCACTTTTTGAAAAGTAGTAAACTTTTATTAAAAATTGATATATTTCATATAAATATTTTTTCATCTAATAATATTAGTAAATATACTATGAACAAGTTGTATAAGAGCCATTGCTCAAATAATTTTCTCTTGTGAAACTGGCTGGGCTGGACAAAGAAAGGGAAAAGAATAGTGGGCCTAATAATAAAATAAGTGGCCCATATTAAGCTAAAGCCCACATTGATAGGCCCAACACTCTCAATTTCTGTTTTTCCAATTTGGTCCCTGGTTAATGTCATCAATTACATTTTGTACTACGTAATCCTGTGACTCGCTAATTTGAAAAATCGTTTTACAGTGGACTTTTGCGTGCCCTAAACATGGGGAAGAATAAAGGAGAAGAAAACCCTAATTCAGCTGAGCAAAAAGAAGGGCATAATTTGCTCGGCGCGCCCAAGTTCAAGCAGTTGGAAAATGGCCGCTTCAAATGCGTGGAAACTGGCCATGAACTGCCGGCGCACGCCAGAGACTCCTACGCGGAGTCCAAGCACTGCCGACTCGGCCTCATCGACTCCGCCCTGGCTCGGAATAAACCGCCTCTCAATATGTTCAATCAGGACCCCCTGTCTAGGTAATTTCTTCCTTTTTGTATATATACTTTTTTTGGTAGGGGACTTTAGCATATGTGAGGGTGTGGATCTAGCAAAGGAGTTGTTGTTATTATGAAATGAAAATAAATAAGTAGAGAAGATTTTAAATATCAAATTGTATTAGTTTCTCTTTGGAGATTTATATGATTTTTTTGTGTTGTGCTTAGTCTATTAATTTTGTGCTTAATGAAGGGGGATTATGCATTAAAGTGATATCCAGGTCCAAAATAATGATCAGGTTTTATGGAATTTTGGCTGAGTTGGAATTCTTAGCTTTTGCTTTGGTGATTGTTGCAGCTCCAAGTTAGTGTGCAAATTGACAGGCGTAACGATTAATAAGTCGGAGGAGCATATATGGAAGCATATAAACGGGAAGCGGTTTCTCAACATGTTAGGTTTGTCAATGAGAGAAATCTCATCAAAATCTTTGTGAATAGCACTAATTTTCATTAAAAGTTGGGGTAGGTTTAATTGTTGGATGTTTTTGTGTTCAATATTTGTATTGATTATGGGAACAGAGAAAATGGAAGCTGGAGAAGATATTCCAAATGGTGCAGTGGAGCAGCAGGATGAGGAAAAGGTGAAGAATAAGAAGAAGAAAAATGATGATGGGAGTTTGAAGAAGAAGAAGAAGATTGCAGTTGAGGAGAAACAAATTGATGAAGTTATAAATGAAGTAAGGGATTCTGCTGAAAAGAGTAGTGATGCGGAAAGTGAAGAAGACTTCTGGATGCCTCCTGAGGGGGAACGGTGGGACCATGATGATGGGGGTGATCGATGGGGCTCTGATTCGGAGTCAGATGATGCTGGTGAAGAAGGTATGTCGATTCTGTTGATGATTCCAGAAACATCACATTACATTGAGAAGTTGGATGGGTCACATTGAAAATGCTCCACATGAATTTGTTTTAAATGCTGAAGAAATTTTAAGCTTATGCTATACGATAAGTGGATTTCAGCCGTTGCACGTGATGCTCTTAATGCAATAGCTAACGTTTTCTAATGTGCCTTGTTCTTAAACAACATATAGGACAGAGATTATAGCTTTTGAAAATCCGTAGTTTCTTAGTAGCTCTAACTTGGATATTATTGCATCCGCGAATTGCTAAAGCTCAAGAGAATATAAAGCTTGACGAAACTATTTGCTTCTTTTGTTCTAATAACATTTCTTTTGTCAGATGTGGGAACTGAAGAAGATGCTAAGCTTGAAGCTGGAGAGCTTTCCAAAAAGTGAGTTTCCTAGATAGATGCCCCTAGTTTTCGATTCTCAATTTCTGTGATCATGAAACGAGTTTCTTCCGTTTCTAATAAACGCATTTTATTGTTTCTTAACGTTCAGGACCAAGCGGATGTCCCTAGAAATTGGACCTAGTAGCTTTGCCTCGAGGAAGAAGAAAAAGAAGACCAATGATGTGCATGAGAATGAGTGAGTGCAGTGCCTCAACGGAGAGCAGTCATCACAAAATATGTGGTTTCATGGATAAAGAAAGGTTTCCTACTAGTTGCTAAACGAAAAAATCAATCTTTCTGTTCTTGTACTCATAATTACTGTTTCTTCGGAGAGAATTTTGTTTGTTATCTCTGAATTTTTTTTCAAAAAAAATATTATTAAGTCGTGGTGTAGCCACATTTTTTTTTTTCTGAATCAATTTCAGTTATTAAAATTATAATATATGTTTAAATTAGATAAAATATAAATTTGATAGATTGAGTATACTTTATACTCATTTTATTTTTGAATAAAATGTTTCTTTTCCTATCAAAATAGGTATAAATTAAATTTATGTTATTCATCTATCAATTAATTTATTATTTTTTTACTATTACTATTTTTAATATAAAAAGATTATATTATATATAAGTGGATGTATTTAGTACTAGATTAATTATATAATTTTAATTATGCACCAAAATTCATAAAATGATCTTATTTTAATACAATTTATGTAATCTAAATAAAAAATATTTAAATTTAAACAGAATTAAAGTCAATAAATAACCAACTTAAAAATAATAAATTATATATTCTGACTTTAAATTTTATCTTTGTACATGCAATATATATGTTAAATCAAATATTTTTAAAAATAATTAATTTTAAATATTTTGATTGTAAGTTCATACTATAAAATATTATTATTATTTAAAAAAATTTATAGTAACATAACATGAGCCATTTTTTCACGAAATGGAGGAGGTATGAAGTTAACTTCGGACTGATCATGGTGCAGAGTATAAGTGACAAAACAGTCTAATTTCCTTGCGTTTCCTATCATTCACATGTCATATTTCATTGTTATGACAAAATACCAATAATATAAAGTGACTACATCTCACTCACCCACAAGGCAATGTAGTTTTAATTTCAACCACCAAAATAACTAATAAAAATTATTTGTTGATTTGAAAAGCTCAGCAACAAAAATTTCTTCACTGGGATGTCTCTCTTCTCTTCACTCTGCCTATCAAAGTGTCAAAAAAAATGGTCCTATCGACTTAGGAACGGCGATTAGCGCCAGTTCCAAAATAGCGATCACCGAACTCACCCATGCCGGGGATGACTTGCAGATCTTTGTTCAGCGACGTATCTATCTCTGATGTAACAATTTTCAGTTTTGGATATTTTTTGCACACAGTATGTATTCCTTCAGGAGACTGTACAATTCAATTATGAATAAGCAATGCATGCATGTCATACTCTAAACAATGTGTGTAGAAAACTAACTCACTGCGATTAGGTTGAGGAAAACTATGTTGGATTCTGCAACACCCTTGCTGATCAGCACAGAAACAGCTTTCACAGCGGAGTTCCCTGATCATTGTTTTTCGTCAACTTTTAGAAAAGAAAAGAAAACAAAATGGCCTAACATGGGTAATTAAAGATTTGTACCTGAGGCGAGAACAGGGTCCAGCAGTAACACATGGCGGCTCGCAATATCTGATGGTAGCTTTTCATATATTAACTGAAGCATTTTTTGCAGTGATGAGAGATGATGTGGAGGAAAAGAGGTTGGAGTTGTAATATGACATTTGGTTGGATTCATATACCTGTCGACCGGTTTTACCTTCTCCGTGGATAAGGATTTTGCCAATTTTGATACCTTTGCAACAAGCTCTGAGCGCATTCTCCATACTTTCTCCACTGGCGCCATGATATTCAATAGAAAATGTAAAACGATGAGCTGATGCTTCATTGTCTTTGATGTTTAAAGCTTCAACTTGGAAAAATGTATTAATGGATATAGTAAGTGTTTCTTTTGAGGCATTTTTACCTTCTAATGATCGAGACACCGCACAATCTCTTGCAGAATACAACTCCACTATATACCGAACCTGCAGGTAGATCAAGAGGGGTGATTTCCGATGCTAGAAGAAAAGAATCTTCATTAACTGTTGAATATATGGGAGGGGGGTTAGTCCAGCATCAGATATTATGTTTTCTCGTGTATTTAGTTATCAATCAGAAAGTATATTGGATGTACTCTGTTAGAGAATCAGTGACTCAAAACATTCTGCCTTTGTCTTCTGCAAGAAGATTTATATAGCTAAATGGTTTATATGCTGTGAAATTATATTGATGCAAAGTCTATCAATGAGCCAAATAGGTATGACCTCCATAGTGATAGTAATATTCATGTACCAGAAGAAACGTCAAAGAGCAGGTCAGTTAATAATTACCTGTAGGAGTTATAACCTGTTTTTCGGTGAACGGAAGGTGGCCAAGACCATGTTCGACAACCTTTAATATTAATGAAGAACTATGTCATATCACATGCACAAGTAACAGTACGTTAAAATTAATATAGTTTAGTTAATATACCAAGCGAATAAGGCGATCAGCATAAAAAACAAAGTCATGCTTGGTAGTTTTTGTGTCCCTTACAAGCGTGTGCATCCCCCGTATCTATGCAGAAGATTTAGTACGAACAAGTTTAATCTCTGTTATTCTATTCCAAAAGAATACCTAAGTGAGAATACCTGAAATGTGGATAATATAACAAAAACATTAGGATATATTTTGCAGAGATCATGTTGGCCAAGCTTTGTTTGAATATGTTGTACTATCAAGTCGATTGCAACATCATTATCTGCTCCACGAGGAATTATGACATCGGCATGTTTCTTTGATGGAAGTATAAATTCATCAAAACTTGGCTTTACGAATTTTGCATACTGCAAAGGCACAGTCCTTGTTAGTTCTAAACAGATGAGAGAGTGAGGTAAAAAAGTGACTTAATGACTGCAGTATGATGATACTAACTTGGTCAAGAACATTCTCAACATTTCTGCCTCTCTGGACAGTATCACGCTGTATCCTCCTTGCCAAACGAACATCCGAGTCTGCAATGATCAAAAGTTATTGACATTTATAAAGCAATTGAAACCACTGACAAAATGATAATTTCCTTGTAAGTGCAGTATCTGAACTTGATCATGTCCTATTGGAATCAAATTTATTGAAAAATAGCTTTCAAAATTTAATACCGCTACATTCACATTGATGGTTCATCATATCACTGGCACTTAACATTTTGTATGCTGGATTGTAAGAAAATAATAGATAAACCAGACAATATAAGAACTGGAAGATATATATATCCATTTTAGGAAATTCTTTCCTTTTAGGGGAAGAGGATGACAGAAACAATATGTATATCCTTCAGATGAAGGACTAAGCTACAACCAGACATTGTCCTCTATAATTTTGGAGTGGATTATAGCTAAGAAGGCACAAAGTAAGGAACCTGTATCAACAAAGATCTTCATGTTCATAAGATCACGTACACGAGAATCATGAAGAACTAGTATTCCTTCCAAAATGATGACATCAGAGGGGTTCACCTGCAAAATTTCACCAAATCTGATTATGAGAAATAAATGAAGATATTATCATTCAACCAGATATAACATTGATATGGTGATGCTCAGTCCTAAATCAACACTACATAGACTTTATACAGGCATGAGGTACTTGATCATCAAGATAAACATGGAACCACAATATAATTTGTGTTTCAAAAAAAAAAAAAAAAAGCCGGATTCTGTTAATGGTTTGTCGACAAATGTTATATTGCACAGAACTTGCAAAGAAAATAATAAGATGATGAGACAAAGCAATAATATTGCTCTAAAAGGAACTGATGATTAGTAATGATGTCTTCTTCAGGGCTTTCAGGCTACTTGAAGAGTGAAATTAAGGAAGATTTTACTAGTGATGAGTTGAAAAGTACCACTCGGGATGGTTCAACGCTTTTGTGGGTCTTGAAATCGTAATTGGGAATGCTAACTGGTTTTCCATGTTTCAATTTTTCCATGCATGATAGCAGAAGCTCTGTATCAAAGGCATCTGAAAAACAATGCATATAATTATTATATGAATGAGATACAGCTACTGTATGATGAAATTCTACCAGAGTAAGCTTACCAGGATGATCAAAGTTGTACTCACTCACTTTTTTTAACTGCTCGTGACTCAGGGAGCGATAAAATGCATCCTACACATCACATACAACGCAAATAATCTCTAAGTATACGCAGATCTCATAATAATAACATTACCACTCCAAATTAATTCATAAACAGTGTTCTTAACGTAATAAATCATTATAGAAACAATGAGGACAATTACTTGATTAACAAGAACAACCCGTTGATCATGGAGCTGTGCGATAATCATATCACAAACAGTTGTTTTTCCTGATGCAGTCCCACCGGCAACACCTTCAGTTCATCCAAATACTCCAAACATATGAATAACAGTACCAACACTCGCACAATAATTTATAACAACAGCTAAATCTACTCTAAATAACACAACGAATCACAGGTAATGCGCAGAATTCGCTACCGATTATAAACGGAAGCTTGAGCGTAGTCTGCTCCGCGCCGACATTCGATTGCTGCGCAAAATGATTCTCCACACATTTATTCAGCTCGGAATCCATAATCGGATCCTGAATCCCAAGAAATGAAAGATAAATATCGCAAAAAAGGCGCGAAGTTCAAATCATTGGCACATATTCTAAACAGAATTCAGCGATTCTTCATCCTCAATGCCGAAAAGTGCGAACCGAAGTGGACGAATTCAAAGCTCCACGGTTTCGGTTTTCGATGAAGAAATCCTTCTATGGAAGCTATAATTTAATGTAGAATAGTGAAAATAATTTATTTCACTTTTCTTTTTCTGCTGAAGGATATTTGCGGGAAAATCGCATTTACTCACACGTGCGCATCCCTTTACTGTGGGCTTGGCTGCCTCGTGATATTGTGGGCCCAAGCATTATACAACAATTTATTTATTTTTGAGTAAGTTTCTTGTGCACCAGTTACACGGTGCAACTCAATTTTATTTTTTAAAAGTTACACAATTTATTACTGAAAAATTGCACAAATTATTACTGAAAAGTTAAACTGTAAAAAATACACTTTTTAGTAATAATATGTGTAACTTTTCAGTAATATTTTGTGTAACTTTTAAAAAATGAACTTGAGTTGCACTGTGTAACTGGTGCATACAACACTAATCCTTTATTTTTTCCCCCATTTGCCATTTTTAGTACTTCGCTCCCTTCATTCCTTTTTCTCATTTAAAAAAAATAAAAATATCTTCTAAGTATTTCTTTTTTCTATTATAAAACATGATTTGGACTCAAGAAAATAATAGTTATCCATGTAACTGAATTTATTATTTGTTTACAATTTATTTTTGAAATTATAATTTATTTTAAATTCATTTGATGATCTTTATATTTGTTTGAGTCTATTTATTAATTTTTAAGCATGTAATTTTTGAATATTATATATGTGATAGCAACAAATATATATTATCCAAACATTGTTCTTGCTATTATTTTCATGTTATTCATTCAGTTTGTTTGAATCTGCCTGGTTTAATAAATACAAAATATTTGATTTTTTAAAATAAAATACTATTGTTCAAAAAATATTCAAACAAAATGGAATATTTTTTCGAGGTGCATTTAATATAATTGTAAGGAATGAAAATATAATAGGAATGGAAGAATAAAAGCCATAATACTCAAATAGCTGAATTATGATAGACTGCTTAGTCTTTTAAAATCAAAATAATAATAAAATTATTCCAAACAGTGCATTATGACTTTGATTACCATTACTCACCTCCAAAAATTTACAACCAAAGACCCGTTAAATTCCATACATTTTAAATGAGTCGGAAGAAAGAGGAAGATTTCATTCCGGTACAAAACAAAGCACAGACAATCGAGCAACTGAAAACCTCCTTCCACCGAGACAATCATCATCACTCAGACAAGTTAATTGAAAGACAAAACCAAATCAAACATGATAAATCATAGTACAAAATTCCTAGCTCAATCCTTGAGGATTTGTTTGTCTCGGTTATCGAAAAGTTCCAATCTAAAAGAAGACAAGGTGACTATAATGCATCTGCATATGCTAAGTGATAGGAGGAGCAAACGAATGAGACCTTTGACAAACATTAAACTCTTGCAAGATCATAGATACCAGAATTGATCGGTCCCAATAATCGTTATGAACCTAACGATACAAAAAAGACACCGACATTAGATCAATCAAATTAGTAGACAGAAACAGAATCTATGTACCACTCAAGTGGGCAGGTTTGAGTGTTTCAAATTTCTGTCCATAATTGTTTTCTTGCAATTAAAACGCGCTCGTCGCTTGTGGAGACAGCATCGGTGCTAGGTTCAACTTCTAAAGACCACTTGTCCCATTTCAGCGGAGCCAAGAATTTATGCACAGAATCAATAATAGAAGGTTTGTCTCTGATGATGACAAAGCCTTCTGGCCTTAGCATGCGGTCCATTTCTATTAATAGATCCTCCATGCCGCAACCTCTCTCCTCGACCTCTGAGAAGACTAACCATGCGTGAAGCAAGTCGTAGGTACGTGGATACGTTGAAAATGATTCACACCTGCAAGAGATAGTGAATGAGGGATCTTAACTTTGTAGGTTTAGATGCAGTTTTTTGAATGTTAGCATGAAATGTATGTGTTGGCAGATAATAAAGATTTTCATACATGACAATATCAAATACTTTCTTTACATGTCTGCTTTAGTCACACGGTTTATTATCGCTCCATTGTAATTTACGTATCAGAAACATCACGTGGCCATAGATGATTAGATGAATATGTCTAGATTTATATAGTGGATCTGTTGAATAAGTCAATGATATAAGCAGATGATAATTGATAGTTTTTGATGAAGCTAGAAAGGTTTCTCAAAATGGAAAAAAAAACGTGTACCAGTCATGAACTGTTCCAATCAAGCCTCGGTCATATATTATCTTCAATCTGGACGATGCATTAACAGGTGATACGTTCATTACCCAAACATCCTTGTCTTTTACAGCAGCAGCAAATCCCCCGAGGTCTGCATTCATGTCCATGATATTTCTGAACGAGTCTCGATGTATAACAGATTTCATCTGTTTCCAGTATTCAGACACTCTATCTTGCCATATTTCCTGCACCATCATATAAGCATCACAAGTTCAGGCTAAACATAGAAGGCACAAAAATTTCAAGCAGACAATTGCCAAATGGGAGGATCCTCACTGTGTCCTTCTGAAATTCCTGAACACTTGTACCAATTTCTGTCAATCGGGGTGGCGCACTTGTAAGCCTCTCTGGCCAGGGTTTAAGACCGCTCCATCTTTCTCGATGCATTTCTGTTGTTTCAACAAGAAACAGGGGTGGAGTATTAATTGTAGGCCACATTAAAGGAATATCAGATTACCCTTCAAATATATTACTATCAAACAAATTTACCAGGAGGGTCAAAAGCGTGAGCAATTAAAGAGATTACATGAAATGTTGCTAACGTGAGCTTGTGATTTAGATAACCCAAAACAATTTACTCAATATAAATACCTATAACAGCCTTATTATGAAATAAATATATTAAAACAAGTTCCATTTTCGATTTTATATGTCATAGAACCCACATTTTCAGGTTTTTACTAATCCCCATTCAGCTAAAATAGTCAGAATATCACTAAAATATAATTTTTCTTGTGAAGTAAATAGCCGAGGACCATAAATACATACCCAACAATCTTAAAGGTTAAAAAATATTGAAAAAAGAATACATACTTGCTGAATATGGGGTGATGCATGCCTTCATTAGTACATTCCATGTCGCATCTGGATCATCATCAGAACTACACAAACTTGGGAGAGTTCCACGGGGTCTTTTCATATAGCAACTATTACTTAACGGCTTAGCCCATATCACTGTTTGATCTTTCCTTGCAACAACTCTCCAGCACATTCTTTTTAGAAGGTCGTACATAGAATTCCAAATTCTACGATTTTCCACATCGTGAGCATAAGCTTCTGGCGATGAATAAACAAAATAGCCTCCCGGTCTCAGCAATCTATCCAATTCTAACAATAGAATGCCGTCTCTCTGAAGCCAATCAATCCGGCAACGGGAACAATGGGCCAATTCAAACGACCTGCTTGGATATGGTAGTCTCATGGTGCCCAAAACACCTAAAGTTGCTGGAATCCCCCTCTCTAGTGCAAACTGTATTTGATTCTGATGAACGTCATTAGGAGCTAAGGACATGGCTATGATGTTAAGTGGGAGGAGATATGCTCCAAAACTTGCAACCCCACAACCCACATCAAGAACATTCCGGATACGTCCACCATTATCTAGTCTCTCACCAGGAAACTTTAGCATCTAGATAAATGAAAATGAAAAGTTATAAAAGATTCAACAAAACAATGAAATCATATTGTAGAAGGCATAAGATCGATAAAGTTGTAAAGCGCACCCCTGCAATAGCCGCAATGTATTTATCAGCTCCATCATGAAAATGAGTTCCACCACCTGGAAACGTTATCTTATCCCCATCAACAATCATCCAATTCTGGTCCGATTTCTCCTTGGCAAGATGCGTATGGGGTATGTTCGCCTTCCAAACATGGTCCCTGCTCATTGGCCATCTAATTGGGATCTGGAGTTCTAACCAAAAACCCATCGGAATCAAAACAAACAAAGTGACAGACGAAAAGTATACCACTAGCATCGATAAAAACAAGGTAGATCAAAGGAACAAAATAAGTATACTTCTAATATTATAATTCCAAAGCAATCAAGAATCATCACCCTGCCAAACAATTTGATCAAATGAAAGATAATTTGAAATTCTAATTTCCAAATTACAGTTTTCAAGTTTAAAGCTCACTAACAAACCTTGTAGCCAACAGGTGGAGGAATAAGGCAGTTGAAGCGGAAAGCTGGAATAGGGCAATGTCTTTCGTAGTGCTCCATTAAGCTCAAATTAAGCTTCAATTTCATTTGGTATATTAAATTCCTATCCAAACATGGAATCAATTCCGAATATCTCAAATCACAGACCTACAAAACAGTGGAGCAATCACTCGAAACGAAAGAAGATTCTGCCACTGAATACTTAAACAGCATAGCGCAATCATATACACCAACGTAAGCTGAGAAATTTGCAATCCATAATTGAATTCAGAATTCCAACAATTTCTTACCGGAATGCTTTGCAGCTCTTCAGGATTGTGCTCTTCGTCCTCAATCAATTCATCAAAATCCTTCTTCTCAACAAATCTTCCGGTGACGGGATCAACGCCATCCTCGAATGAAGCGTCGCCACGTGGCAAACCGCCGGAAAACAGTGAGGCGTTATACAAACACACCAATCCGAGAAACAATAACAATCCCATAAACACATACTTCCGCAGCCATCCCGAGCGAACAGCGTCATATTTTTGCTTCATTTTTTCAAAAAAAATCAACCAAACAAATTGGGAAAACAAAAATCAGGGTTCTGCAAGCAACTGTTGAAAAGCTAGAACCCTGTTGGCGGATCCATTGCCGGTGGCTGAAGTAAACGGATTAAAGGGAGTGAAGTGAAGTGATTCTTCTTTCTCTCACTCACTTTTTCATTGGGAGATGGATAAAGTGAAGAGAGGGGGCGTTGAAAATGGCGTTGATTGGCGAAGACGGCGTTGAATGCCGCCCCTTTTTCTGGGGATTTTTCAATTAAGAAAACACAAGCTCGATGCTTACTCTGTGTCTGTGGATGAGTGTGTTCATTTCCACGCTTTTCTCGGGCGAGAGTTATAGCCTGTGTCCAGTCTATAGAACCTAGATCGTGTGGAGGGCCTGTTTGGTTGGAGCAATTATGGTGTTTAGCAGTTTTAGGATTTTTTTTTTTTTTAATATTTTTGGATGTTGCACTTCATAGAATATTTTTAAATTTAAATTGTGGTGTTCAATAGTTTTAGGAAGTTTGTTATTTTACAATTGTGTAGATTTTATATATCTTGTCGATGGATTATTTAAATCACTATTTTTGTAAGCGAATCTTGATTAAATTGGATAAAATATCGGTTTTCGATTCAATCCATAAATATGAATTAAAAAAATTCATATCAGATATCGATGTAGATAATCTTTAGAAGAGTACGTAGTGTGTGAAAATAGTTCATATAAGTTTATTATGATATTTTAATGTATCAAATATTTTATCAGGTGTATCAGAATATTCATTAGGTGTATTAAAAATTGAAGTCAATATATAAATTTTATTAATCTTAATTTTTTATACACCTGATTAAATATTTGATATTTTAAAACTTGTTCATGATGAACCATTTTCATACAATACTTTGTCAAATTAGAAAGTTATAACAAAGTAAATATTTGATATTGTAGAGTATATCATATATTCCTACGTTGAACAAATAAACGGAATTATTCTACAATTCTTCGTAGGAAATATAAGTAGGTTAAATGTAATTGATACCAGATCAAATTTATCCAATAGCACTAAACATTTGAAGTAGAAGGGCGTGTTTGGTAATTAATATTAGACTACAAAAGTCATGCACTATTTTTAAATATGTACAAAATTTTTGCATAATAGTGTAAATATAAGTTGAATAATATAGTAGTTCTTTTTGTATATTGTACATATTTGAAAATATTGCATTATTTTTTTACGAATTTGTGACTAGCCCTTATTTAATTATTCTATTTTCATTATAGTTGAGATTTTTATTGATTTGATATGATTTATTAGGATTTTTGTTATTAATATGTATAGATTTTTTTGTATTGTAAGTCATTGTTAAACAATTAATTATTAAATAAAAAAATCTTGGATTATTTACCTTTTTCGTGTTTATTCATGTTTTCACGGAAAATCCCATTCAAATAACACAAGCGACTGCACGTTTTGTTTGAGCATGTCACTTTACTCCCGATAGCATTGGGAGATCATCTGATCATCATTTACATGAAAATCATTATTGTTGGTATCTATGTTTGAAAAATATCTTTTAGTGCTTATTATATTTGCAAATTTGATCCAAGAGAATTTTCTTTTGCTTTGTTGGGTATTACTGGAAAATTAAAAATAACTATTGCAATGATTTTATTGTTGTGGGATCATTTGTGCAGTAAATACATAATAGAGGTTTGTGAGATATTAGAGAGCTTTTCACCTATGGAGTCATAGGGTGCATTTGCAAACTCAAAATGAAAGTGATAAAAGCATTTATTTTTAAAGTTGTGTTTTGTAATTTGTAAGTCATTGTTAGACAATTAACTATTAAATAGAAAATCTTGAGATATTTTTTTTTTTTGTGTACTCACGGGAAACCTCATTCAAATAACACAAGCGATTGCACGTTTTGTTTGAACATGTCATTGTAAAACTTCACTCATCTGACCATCATTTATATGAAAATTTTTATTTTGTTGTTTGTACCTGAGTTTGAAAAATATCTTTTAATGCTTATTATATTTAAGTTATGTGACTTACTTATGGAGTCAGAGTGTATTTGCAAAAACTCAATTGAAAATGACTAAAGTATTTATTTTTACAGTTATTTTTTCACACCATGAGAAAATTACTTTAAATGAGATTATAATGCGTGGTCCACTTGAATTTTACAAATACTATCTTAATTTAAAAAAATAAAAATGATTCTGAGCCGTGAGTAGAATGTTGCCCAACATGTGTTCAACTTTTATAAATAATATAGAAGAATTTATTTTTTAAGTTGGTAAGATACGACTAAAAAAAAGTGTTTCTAACTATTTAACAGTGATTGAATTAGGGGTGACATACCATACCGTACCGTACCATACCGTCCATACCGTATACCGTATCGAAATTTTCGGTATGCATTTTTGCATACCGATACCGTACCGAAATTTTCGGTATACCGAAATTTCGGTATACCAAAAATGCATACCGTATGCCATACCGAAAATTTCGGTATACCGTACCGTACCGATATTTCGATATATACCGATCTATACCGAAATACCGGTCCATACCGAAATACCGACTATGTCGGTATACCGCCCATACCGGTATATACCGCCATACCGGTCCATACCGAATAATTTAAGTATAATTTTAATTAAATAAAATAAAATTTAATATTAAAATTTAATATTAAATTACAAAAATGGTATATACCGGTATACCGAGATACCGAAATATTTTCGGTATACCGAAAATAATCGGTATACCGGAATATTTCGGTATACCGGTTTATACCGAAAATATTTCGGTATTTCGGTATATACCGGTATACCGAAAATTTTAAAATTCTATATCGATACCGTACCGAAAATATCGGTATGGTATCATACCGTACCGAAATTTTCGGTATACCAAATTTTTTGATAAATTCGATATTTTTCGGTATGATAAGTACGATATATCAGTATTTTCTGTATTTGCTCCACCCTAGATTGAATACAGACTTGTGTCACTGTAGATCGATGAGTGGGAGACGTAACATGTGGGCATGTTTTGAACTAGAAACTGGGAATAATTCTACTATATGGACTCCAACAAACAATTCCAAAACTCAGAGAAAATGCATACCTTTTTCTTTCTTAATATAAATAGGATACAAGTACACCCACATATTGGTGTGTGAATCGTGTAGATCCATTGACACTTGATAATGACTTTAGTATACTTTATGGAGATCGATAAATTGGGCTCATCTATCGGTGTGTTTTCGATCAATTAAAAAAGTGTAGAATCACTTTTTTTTTTTAAGAAGTTGATGAGACTCAACTTCTTTAAAAAAAAAAAAAAAACTCTACACATTTTTAATTGTTTGAAAACACACACTATGTTTCCTTTCTCTTTAGACTCTATTCATTTGTCAATCATAATTATTTAAAATTTATTTATTCAACGACTCCATCTAGAGAAGTAAACTACGAACGTGAGAACAATGTGGCTATTTCGATCATAAGATGGTAATTAAAAAACAATAACTTTTTTAAGAGAAGATTTTCTTCTTTTTTTTTTATTCGAATTTACCTGAATTCTCACATATATTAATAATTTTTTTAAACATCAACCATGGTTAAAAAATTCCTGAATTAATGTCAACTCGGGTTAACAAGATTTTTTTTTATCAACTTTAATCACCAAGAACTCAACATAATTGATATGAGTGGGCCAAAAGAAATTGCACAGAAATATTTCTTTTTTTCACATAAATTTATTTATAATTTGTGTCAATTTTGTAAATCATTTTATAATTTTTTCTTGATTAAAATATTGTATTGAAATGTCCTTAACCGAAAGTTTTTTTTTTTTTGGCCGGGACAATTACATATTGGTACAAAAATAATCACTATTTTCAAATAGGTATAATAAGCAAAAAAATAACTATATTATTCAACCTTTATTTACACTATTATGCAGAAAATTTGTACCTATTTGAAAATAGTGCAATACTATTGTATCAATCCGTGATTATTTCTTTTTTATATTATAGAATATCTTATTTTAAAGAAAAAGTAAAAACATAACTTATCTTTGTTAATTGTGATCCACTGCATTTTAAGGATTAAATTTTTCTCTAACAATTTTAAGAATAATATAAAAAAAAAAAATTAGTCTCATAATTTATTAGTGCCCGACTTTCACCCAACCAATATTAACAATTCTAATTACATTCCATAAATTATTAAGTAAGTCCAAATGTTTCAAATATAAAATTCAAAATTATAATAAATGTATTTGTGAATTGCATGAATTGAAAGAAGAATCATCTCTAATTTTACTTGGGAAAAGATTGGGGGTCGTAATTCGATATGATTTCGTGGAAAAAGGAAGGAAATCCTCCGGTGAATCGTCAATCAATGCATCAAGATGCTTCATATTATAAAAATTATTTGCCATTTATTTACAAATAATTACGAATTATAGTAACATAATTATGCCACTTTTTGAACTAGAGTTCTTAAATCATTATTGATGGCAAAAGAAACGAAGTTTCCATGTGCCTACATATTCAAAAAAAAAAGTTGCATCCCTTTTCTACTTTGAAGTATTTTTCCAGAGAATTTTGAAAATCTGCAACAACTGGGGTGATGAGATTCTGTTTGTCGCAACTTAGTGCATCTCAAGAATAATCTTCAGCAATTCCCCTCACCTGCTTATATATTTCCAGATAATTTCTTCCTGCTAATGGAATCTGAGCAATGCAGTTGAATAATTTGGGTAATTATCATCCTTGAGGGAGAAGAAACTTATTTTTTTGGCTGAAATTTCAAGTCCTCATTCAATTTACGAAACTTCTTATCCCTATTTAATTTTCCTGAATTGTCTAGAAAATTCAAGTGTTTTTGGTGTTACAGATAGATTGCGTGTTGCGTGTTTTGGTTGAATTTTCGTCGGCCGGTATACGTCACTGTTTACAATTTTGTTTGGATTTAAGTCTGTTTCAGATGATACCGACACGCATTAATCTGAATAGCTGAAGAGACTTGGTCTTCACAAGTCTGTGTGAAGTCGGCGCCGCCGCCTTTTCCGGTAATTGTTGTGGAATTTACTCGTGATTGAATTTTCAATTAGGCGGCAGTATATATCTTAAAGGTACGCCACCGATTAATTGAGTTGAATTATATACTTTACAATTTCGAGTGCGAATAATTTTTCAATCGAGGATTTAGTGTTTTGCAAGTTGAATTGCGGGATATTTTGCTGGATATTTGGTCTGATTGGATTATTTTTAAGCCTTTCGGTATCGCCGACTTTGATTCTGCAGATTTGGTAAAAAGAGATCGTTCGATTTAAAAATAAAATAAAAATCGGGTGTAACAGCTAACTCCATTGATGGGAAACAAGAGCTCTAGTCCTAGGGATGGGGGAAGTTGGAGGAGGCAATCTTCAATGCCTCAATCTAGTCCTGCATCTGGTTGGAAGCATGATCGTGCTCAATCATCTGTTTCTCAGTATGCTCAAAACTATCCGGCGCAGCATCCTTATCCAGCCGGTTATCCACCACAGAATCAGCATTATTCTCCTTCTCAGTATTATGAGAGTCCATCTTCTTCACAAGTACCTCCCCGCTATGAAGGGACTCCAACTCATGTGCATACACCACAGAAAAAATTCGAGAGGAGGTATTCGAGGATTGCAGACAACTATAATTCATTAGAGGAGGTATGTGTGTAAATATATTGGCAGAGAATCAAAGAATCAGCACTTTTATCTGAGATTAGATGATGAATATTTAATATTGGGACCACATTTAAATTTTAAATAATTGCTAATTAAGTCTCCTAAATGATAAAAGGGCATACTATAATACTTATCTGGTGTGAACAAAGTTACGAAACTAATAATGAATCTTTTTTAATGTCCTCAAAGGGCAGCCAGGTGATAGTTATGGCAATGCCATTTTATTCACACAAGGAAAATACTTACTTCAAATGAACAATTTTGATCTCTTGACAGCATAAGATGTGTGTCAAATCATTAATTAATTGGGAGCTTTATTTTCATCTGTTACTTATCATTTTGTACACAGGTTTGTGCTTGCACTCTGTTATTATAATATTAACTTGCCTACGATGAGAGGTTGACAAACCTTATATTGCCATAAAACTATGGTGCTTGGTAGTTTCTATAAGTTCATGTCTGTCTATAAGTTATGGTTTTCCATTATAGTGTGAAAAAAGTCAAGTGCTTATAGATATACAAATGGATAGGTAGATATGGAGTTGGCACAAAGTTTGCGAAGAGTAATTTATAGAACATGGTAAAAGTTGAATTAAAATGTATATTTAGAATTTGAAATTGAATAATAGACGTGGATAGTGAGGTTGGCACAATAATTATTTGGACAATTTGAAGCGATAGTATCTAGGCTGGAGAGACCTCTTCGAATTTTGCAATATGTTGCTATGTCTGATCTAATAGAGTCGCTCTAATGTCTTGCACATTGCGAAATTCGCCTTTTTTTGTGTGTGTAATAATGTTTGTCTGTGTTTGAACTTATGTAATACACTAATACTTATGTTTTTACTTCTGAATCTTTTCAGTGTTTATCTCTTAAAATGCTACTTAAGAATGATGAAAACTTTTCTCTTTAGGTTACTGAAGCTCTTGCACGTGCTGGTCTCGAGTCTTCCAACCTTATTGTTGGAATTGATTTCACCAAGAGCAATGAGTGGACAGGTTCAGTTAATTTTTCTCTTTTTGTGTGTGTGTGTATGCATGTGTATCTGTGTATATATATCAATTCTGTAATAGAACTTGTAGAGAAATGTCCTAAACTTGATCCTCTCCTTAGGCAAGAGGTCTTATAATGGTCGCAGTTTACATCATGTTGGAGGTGGTCTGAATCCCTATGAGCAAGCAATATCCATTATAGGGAAAACCTTGGCCGCTTTTGATGAAGATAACTTGATCCCCTGTTTCGGATTTGGAGATGGTTAGTTCAAATAAACCTGTGGTTGATTATGAAGTTTCTAGTTTGCCTACCCAGAAATTTATATCTTCTTTCTTTAAAATTAATCTTGGCAGCATCAACTCATGATCAGGATGTGTTCAATTTTAATCCTGATGAGACATATTGCAATGGATTTGAGGAAGTCTTAAGTCGATACAGAGAAATTGTTCCTAGTCTGCGACTTGCAGGTTAATTATCAGCTATCTATTTAATCCAGATTAGCATTCCTGTGTGTATTCATTTTTTATGGCTTACACTTTTACTCATCTCTCTTGCAGGCCCAACATCTTTTGCTCCAATCATTGAAATGGCTACGACTATTGTTGAGCAGAGTGGAGGCCAGTATCATGTTCTACTGATTATTGCAGATGGACAGGTATTAATAATCTTCTGTACTGCATATTTTTACAAGTGTGTTTTCCTTGTATATTGGGTTTGTTACATTATTTTTCCGCAACTTTCCCCGTATTTGTAGGTTACCAGAAGCGTCGATACTGAAAATGGTCATTTAAGTCCACAAGAGCGAAAAACTGTTGAAGCTATTGTTCAAGCTAGGTAAGTTTCAGCAAAAAATACTTTTGAATTATGTTTGTAACTTTGCATAATCTTAAAACTAACATTTGTGTAATGTTTGCAGCAAGTTTCCTTTATCTATTATTTTAGTTGGGGTTGGAGATGGCCCCTGGGACATGATGAGGGAATTTGACGACAACATCCCTGCTCGGGACTTTGACAATTTCCAGGTCAGTTTCACCTAGTACTTTTTGATTAGCACATGTCTTTAAGTCCCCAATTAACTCTCTTTATTGACTTACTCTTTGGGTTCCTTAGTTTGTCAATTTCACACAAATTATGTCCAAAAATGCACAACAATCCCGAAAAGAGACAGAATTTGCTCTTTCAGCATTGATGGAGGTTCCATCACAATATAAAGCGACAATGGAGCTTAATTTGCTAGGGTAATCCTTGATTTACTTTGTTCTCTTTCTAGAAATGACATATTATGTGAATTATCTATTAATTTTTAATCATTTGGATGACTCAGCGGACGGAAAGGAAACGGTCCCCAGCGAGTTGCCCTTCCTCCTCCTGCCTATGGTGCTGCTTCTGGTTCATTTTCGAAGCCTTCTCGGGCGACGAGCTTTCAGCCAAGCCCAAGTCAATACTACGAGCAATATGCTTCTGCCAATTCAGCTCCTCCTGCTGCAAGCTCTACAGCTACTTACGAAAACCAGGTACGAATCCATCCATATTTTCATATGAAAGCTCTTAACCTGCAAAAGTTTGTTATCATCTTCACTTATCAATATTTGGGTTCTGCAGATATGCCCCATTTGCCTTTCTAACCCAAAAGACATGGCATTCGGTTGTGGTCATCAGGTAAATTGATTTTATCAACAAATATATTACGACTCATATGGTGTCTGCTGTGAATGAGCCTTAAATATGTCTTCCATTTGTTAATTTTCAGACGTGTTGCGAATGTGGCCAGTCACTTCAGTCGTGTCCGATATGTCGCAGTCGAATCGAGACAAGAATAAAGCTCTATTAAGCTTCTTGATTGCTTCCCTTATATCAAATTCTTTGGTTCTTTTGGTAATAAGGTGGTGGTTGGTAGCTAGGTTTTGTACAGTTGAAGCTTTGTGCATTATTTGGTTGCCATTTATTTATTCTTTTCGGCTGATATCAAATAGATTGGTGAAATCAAAATACTCAACACAGCGTGGATTTTGGAGCTTTTATTACATTGATTTTCTTCTGTACATTGCAAGTTTCGTGCAGATTGTTATTACATTGAAGTTTAGTTGTTCTTGTGGGTTTCATGGTACCTATTTGCAAACTCTATTTTTATTGTTGGAATTGTTTTTTTTCAAAGCTGGTGTGACCAAGCTTTTAAAATATAGAAGCACTTCTAGCTATAAAGTAGAGATTGAAAACATACCTGTATTTGCTAGAAAATGGTATTCTTTGGCCTTCTACTTCTTTCTTCTACAAGTCTTTTCAGTATTTTTTATTTGGGGTACCTACAAAGAAAAACAATTTTTTAGACTTATTACAAAGAGAGATAATTTTTTAGTTTTATTACAAAGAGTGACAAGTGTTCAATTTTTATAATATTTATAATTTATTCATTCTACTTATAAAATTTAAAATTATGGTTGAGGGTTCACTTATTCTTTTGGTGCTAGTCACTTGCAACATGTATAATGTTTCATTATATGCATTTGTTTCTAAGGGGGTTCTTTTTACCTTTTCATCTACCGCCAAATAAATACAGCAACTTATATTAAAAACATCATACATTGCGGACAACTACTGATCATTCAGAATTAAATATTAGGATATGTTAGAAAAGTAAAAAAAGTTGAATACCTTTATCACTTTATTTTTTGTCAATTTGACAATGCTGCCTAATTTGTTTAAAAATTACTAACATAACTCAAGTAGTTGGAAAATTAGAATATAAACCTCGATTTCTCTCAAAACACATCTCGTGATTCATTATTGTAAATCTCTAATAATATTAGCGTTTAGTGAAAAATAACTTATATGTATTCATTCATCCATCAATATATTTTTTTTCAATAAAATAACAAATATACATAAACATATTTTAAATCATACTATACGAACTGATGCATAAAGATACACATATACCTCGAAATGACAAGTGACCAACCTCTCATTATCATGAAATTAACATCCGATGATTCTTGGTTCAAACTCATCACCCCATCCCCACAATAAATGCACTCAACCAACCATAAACCTAACAACCATATCAATTATAACAATCTAGCAGGCAACACAACATCTTCCGCAACATCTTCCACAACATATAATTCTCTTCAAAACAAAAACCACAATTAAATCCTTCTCCAATTCAATGGCCTCAAATGCAAACCCCATCTCCTACCAGAGGCTGAAACACGATTCTTGGTTCGACGATGACGACGACATCCGAGAGAAGGTGATCGGACGGCTGCGAAGAAGCCGGAGATCGTCGTTTCGTGTGAAGAGAAGACTGCGTGTCAAAATCCCAAGTCTGAAGAGATTCCTTAGACGAAAGACCAAACAGATGATAAATGCATGGGGGAAGGTTTGTAGGAGATTGAAGGAAAGTCAGTCACATTTTGGTGACCTCTTTGCTGGCAATTACCTCTTCCTGCAGGTCACCCCAGCAGCCTTAAAGTATGGTAATAATAAGTCTTCTTTTGGAAAGATTAAATATGAGCTGCCTTCTATTCACATTAATTAATTAATGTAATATATATCTTGCTAATTGTTGTAAAATTAGTTGGTTTACATGCATGATTTAATACGAGCTTATTAATTATTTTTTATGTATGCAAATTTCTTTTGATGATGAAGATCTGAAATGCTAGTACTATAATTAATTGCAGATCGGATCGGAATAGTTTGTTTCAATAAAAAAATGTGGATAGTGACGAATTTATTATGGATTAATTATGACCACATTTATCAACGTTATTTTGACCACCTTGTGGGTCCCATTCTCAAAATGGGTGTGGCGGTGGTGTCAAGTCTCAACATGAGAAATCCAATTTAACGGACATAATGGTTTCGAGACTATAGACCCAAAAAGAACTGATGCTAGCCTAGATGGGCTGCTTCTGTTTGGAATTTATTATTTTATTTTGAGATTTTTTAAAGTTGAGATATTATGGATTTAAATTTTTATTTGTGAGTATTGGTTGTTTTTAAATAAGAAGGTGGGAAAAAGTTTTGCGGACAAAAAAAAAAAAACATGGAATAATTTGGTGGTCAGAAATAGTATAATACTCCCTCCGTCCCAAAACTACTTTCACACTTTCCTTATTTGGACGTCCCAACTCTTCTTTCACACACAAAAATAGGAAACTTTTCTCTCTCACAAAAGTCAACAAAATACACTTTTTCTTATTTTATTATTTAATTTTATACTCACATATTTACTTTTTCTTGGTTCGCGTGCCCGGAACTACTATGAAAATAGTTCCGGGACGGAGGTAGTATTTTTTTTTAATTTTGTATTTTTAATAATTATTTTAGTTGAGTAATATGATTGAGAAATATACTGGAATATTCTTAAATTTTTTTTTATCTCAATTAATTAATTTGTAGTGCATTGAATAATTTTTTTTTTTTTTGACGGAGTATTGAATAAGATTGACACATATACTTTAACAGATTCCAAGTGATTATTCGTAGGCAGTTCACCTTTACCGGAACGTTTGGCAATTTGTTGGTAACAAATATCCGATGAAAAAACGGATACGGATTCTCTGCTGGGCAATAGAACCAACAATGGGTGCTGGGGAATAAAACGCTGGCGTATGTATAACTATTTCTTTCTTTTAACTCATTATCACGGTAGGTAGAAAAATTATGACTTGGTCAAAACCTGAAGAATAAAGAAAATATATTAATAATACGACATCGTTTTATTCCACATCACCATTTGCTGGTTTTATTTGCCAGCAGAGAATCCATTCTCTTAAAAAACTGCGTCATCACTTATCATGGACCAATTTAGATATTAAGCTTATACGTGTTTATTATGAAACATTTAAAATATTTTTTAAAATATTTTTTTTTCAACATTCTCTCCCATAGTTTTTGGAAAAAAAAACACTATTCTAGAAGATGTTTTGTAGATTTTCGAAACATGCACTAAATAAATTATTATACTTAAAGAATAATTTATTAATATCAGAAGAATAACTGAGTAATGTCTCATATTATATTCAACAATATCCCAAATATTAATGAGTTATGCTGCAAGAATAATTTAAAAATACATGAAGAACAATTGAGTAATATTTCATATTGTACTCAACAATATCCCTAACATTACCCAAAGAACAACTCACAAATATCCTGAGAACAAGTCGATTTATATCAAATGAAACAAATAATATTTATTGATTATAAGCTTCTACTCGAATTTATAGTTCTTTAAAATAATTATTCAAGATGCAACAAAAAACTGTAAATGAACTTTAAAAAAAATAAAATTCTTCATAATTTTTTATAAAAATAAATACACTAGTAACTTTATTTTAATCCATATGCTTACTTTTAACTTTTAAGATAAATATATATGCCTTTGATGTGGTACTGTTAACAATCAACAAGAATGAAATTAATTAAAGCGTGAAACTCTCTTAGATTAAGTAATATTTGTTGAGCAATTTACTAATACCTAAAAATGACTTAGCATATCCGAAAAATAAATCACTAATACTCCAATTGACAAAAACTATACAGTGCGTGTAACTATATATTTTTAAAAAATTAAATTTAAAATTCAAGTTTAAGTTTAAGTGCACATAAAATTTTATGTTTTATTAAATTTTGTACCACTTCTCTAAAGGAAATAACTTCGTTGACAGAGAATAACTTTTTTTAATTAAATTATTAAGTTATAAGAATTTGTTTTGTTCAATTTTATGCACTAATAAATTAAGTTCCATTGAAAATTTTAGGATCATTGCTAAGCCACTGACAATACAAGAAATATGCCAATTTTTTTGTTTGGTTTGAATCAATTTTATTATTGAAAATTCACCCATATTACTATTGAAAACTAATTTTTTTAAATATATTTTTTTAGTAATAATATGTATAAATTTTTAATAATATTGTATGTAACTTTTAAAAATACACTTAACTTTTTGGAGAGTAATAAATCTGGTCAGGACGGCTCAATGTTGACCATGCAGGAGTATTATTAGGGATGTAAATGAGTCAAGCCGTTTGCAAATTATTCGGGTCTCAGCTCGAAAAATATTCGTTCGAGTTTGTTTGTTAAATTTCACGAGCTCGAAAGCTCGCGGATAGGCTCGAACTATGCAAATCAGCTTTTTTTTCAAGCCGATCTCGAAATATGCAAACGAACTTTTTTTCGAACCGAGCTCGAGCTAACTCGCTTATTTAGTTAACGAATATTTCATGAGCAGAACTCGAGCTCAATTATTAGAGTTCAAACGGAGCTCGAACCTATAACCGAGCTCGAGCTTGACAATATTCGGCTCTGCTCATTTACATTCCTAAGTATGAATAGCTAGATTTGTGAATTGAGAGTGAGGAGTTTGACAAATTAAATTTTATTTTATTTTTTTCACTAAAATGATTTATTCTCAAAATATATTGGAGTGATTATTTGTTACTATCTCCGTCCCAGGAAAATTTGCGGTATTTTTCTGGGCACATGTTTTAAGAAAAAGTGTAATGAGTGGAATGTGTATGGTGGAGATTGCGAGGTAAAGATTTTAAAGGTGAAAATTTAAAGGAATATTTCCATTTTGGAAGTATGCAAACTTTTGTGGGACAAACTAAAAAAGAAAGTATGTAAACTCTTATGGGACGGAGTTAGTATTACATTATAACAGTGCATACACTACATAATAAACTGAGAAGAAAACGGGCGTTTAATTCTTAGGCCCATGTTAAATGCACGCACATATGTTAGTAGTACACAGTATGCACACAAGATGAGCACACATTGTAAAAGACTAAAAGGAGTATACCCATACTAATCTATCATTTTTATCCTTATATTAGAAACCCTAATATTTTTTTCTCTTTTTTTTTTCCTACGCCCGCACCCACTCTCTCTCTATGCAACTATAGCGTCTGCTCTCTCTTCTCTCATCTTTTCCCTTGTACATGCCAAGTTGCCAACCGCCAACGTGAAAAATTGTTCAACAAATTCACACAAATTACAAATTGGTTTATGTAAAAAAAAAAAAAGAATATGTCCGTGCAAACATAAAAAACACTTCCGTGCAAATTTTTATGAATTAATTTATAAATATAGTGATTTTTTAAATCAATATGTAAAGCACCCTTATTTTCTTAAATCTCAATTAATTTTTTTTTCTCTCTTCCCGTCACCACTATATACCATTCTTCTCTCTACCTCCCTCCAGCTCGCAAGTCGCAACCCACCACTCTTGATAGGTATAAATATGTTTTGTTTTTTTTTTCCTTCTATTTTTGATTTTGTAATAAGGAGATTTTTTTTTTTTTTTGTATATTATGTTTGTATTTGACAAAGATTTATGAAAAATTTACATTATCTCAAGAGTAATCTTTAGAAAAAACCATATTTAAAAATCGGTTTATAAAAAAAACAAAATGCCTTATTTTTCTGGTTTTTTTTTTTTTTTTTTCTGGTGGTAGTTTCTACGGCAACGTGGTCTCTCAATTATATCTGTTGTGTAATGTGGGGTATATGTGTTTTTTTTTTTTTATATTATTAAAACTAAAATTATTTTAATGTGTGTGCATCTATTTGGGTGCATATAACTAGGCCTAATTCTTATGCGAAAGCCCAAATTTTGAAAATCAGGCCTATTAGCTACTTAAAGGCCCAGGTTATTGGCGCTACTTTTTCTTATAAATACACTACTTGATGAAATCTGCCGAGCCCAGATGAAGGAAAAAAGACAACTTTGACGAAGAAATTATTAACATAACCAAAAAGGGGGAAATGCAAAATTAGGGTTTTTTTTTTCATTCTCTAGAACGGACGTCATCTTCTCTTCCTGCAATTACAGACGTTGAAATTCTCTTACAGAAGGTAATAATCACTGAATTTCGTATGAAAAATTTATTGCTGTATACGGAATTCACATTTTGTTGTCTTTGAATTGATTGTTTCATAACTGGTGATTGACCAAACTGAAGTGGAGTATTTCTGAAAGAGAATCCAAGTTTTCTGGTAAAATGGCGGAGAATGAGATAGAGGTGGAAAAGGAGATTCCACAGAGTGGAGATGGCGGAAGCTTGAATGACGCCATGGAGGAGAAAAAACGGAAAGATAAAAGGAAAAGAAGGCTACTACAGGAAGTTGAGAAAGCGGAGAAGCGCGGTGTTTGCTATTTGAGCCGTGTGCCGCCTCACATGGACCCTTTGAAGCTTCGCCAAATTCTATCTCAGTATGGAGAAATCCAAAGGCTGTATCTCACTCCGGAAGGTCAGACATTGGAGTTTTATAAACGGGATTTATATATTGATTGATTATTGATTGTTGCTAATCCGACGTTTCTAGTAGAATTTTTGTTGGGTGAATGGTGATTATGAGATTATAGCTTAGTGTATTATATTAGGGCGATTGTTTGATAGGTTGCTGCATTTTTTGTAAAGTGTACTTCTCCAGTTGAGAGTGGCCATTTTTTTGCTGGAATTGATCGAGCTAGTCAATGATCATTTTTTCTTTGCAGATCCTTCTGCACAGGTGCGTCGGAAAAAGTCAGGTGGTTTCCGAGGAAAAGAGTTTTCAGAGGGGTATGCTTAGTGCTTGTGTTGTGTTTTTATTAATTTTTAGAGAATTGCATTTCTTATGATTTCATATATTCCTCCATTTAGGTGGGTTGAGTTTACCGACAAGAAAGTTGCCAAGAGAGTTGCTGAGATGTTAAATGGAGAACAATTTGGTATGTTGGTTGGAATATTTTCTCATAGCTCAAAACTCTTCATCTTCGCAATTGTTAATATGATGTATTGTTCTTCATATCTTGTAAAAAGTCAGCACCTTTCGATACATCCATAGAAATAACTGCATGAACTTTGATAGTTTGCACATTCTGCAAAGAGATATAGCTCAGTGACCATTTATATTTCTTATTCAGAAAATAATTTGAGGTTCAGCTAGCCATATGAATTGGTTTTGGAGATCACATTTAGTCATTCTGTTTCTTGGATGGATTTCCTTTGTAGCAGTGGGTGCCTCCTTAACATTTGGATTAATGTAGAAGTGACTTAATCGGATATTTCTCATGGTTGTAGCACAACTATGTCTAACATTGTTTACTCTTCTCATTTTTTGGGTTAGGTGGAAAGAAAAGATCTTCATTCTACTATGACCTTTGGAATATCAAGTATTTGAGTAAGTTCAAGTGGGATGATCTTACTGAAGAGATAGGTATGTGACTGCACATGTTTAATATGCAGATTTTCGATGTTGTGCAGTGCTGCATGAATGAGATAACGTGATCTAAATATTTCTTTTTCCAGCACTAAAGAATGCTACTCGTGAGCAAAAATTGGCAATGGAACTCTCTGCTGCTAAAAGAGAGAGGGACTTTTATCTCTCCAAAGTTGATCAATCAAAAGCAATAACCAAAATAGGAGAACGATTAAAGAAGGTAATTCCAGTGTGTCTACGTAGCTGTTTCTCAAGCAGCATACGTTCTTCGAATTTAAATAATGATGATTCATTTTTTTCAACGCAGAAGAAAAAGATTGAAATGGTACCAAAAGTTGTGCGCCAATTTCCACAAAACAAGCCAGTTGTGAATAACACTGGAGAAAATAAGGGTCAACAACTTTCGAAGGATATCTTAGCAGGAGTAAGTGTTTCTCTCTTAGTCATGCTTGGCTATTTATTACTCTGTTAATTTCAATGGTAACTCAAAATCCATACGCCTTTCTCAGGTTTTTGGTGGCTCTTCATGAGTTTCAAACCCGCCATTATTGTGATTTTGCTGGCCGGACTAGCGAGTTCAGTTTTGGAAGTTAGAGATTCATATGGCACCTTGTTTCTCCTTTTTCGTGTTTGTGGCTGTTAAATGCTAGCATGAAAATTACGTGTTGCGACTACCACAAAAATAATCACTTTGTGGTATCAAAAATTTTGTATTTGCTCTTTTGTTGCCTAGAAGCAACTCATATTTATTGAACCCTTTATGTTTAAGAGTATAAAAATAATCACTTTGTGGTATCAAAAATTTTGTATTTGCTCTTTTGTTGCCTAGAAGCAACTCATATTTATTGAACCCTTTATGTTTAAGAGTATTGAATCTTTGCTTACGATAAAGATTTTTGCCTTTTATCCTTTGTTCCTCATGGAATTACGATTTTAAGTTGAGCAAGTGCCTCCTAAAGATCATGTTGCTTGCACAGAACGTGTTTGAAAAGTATAATAAGAGGTTAGATCACTACTTAGTAGTTAAAACCCAATTTGTGTCACCTCAGCTTGAGTTTAGTAGTTACAAAACAAACAACTCACGTTAACACAATAATAGTGAAGTCAACAATGTACAGAAGATATTAGCAACTTTAATCACACCACTACAAAGTATATGGGTGTGATCGCAGGGACATCAGCCGTTTCCATATATGATACATTAGCTGATTCAAATGACTTGACTGTACACAGTTATATTGAAGTCTTGCATCATTACACAACAATGAAATTCATCAAGGTTGATAGTTAAGGCACAAAAGGAGATTCCCTGATGAACTTCTGCAGTCAGTTGCAGCATCCACCATTTTGAGCAACTGCTCCATCTCTCCCACCAGCCGGACCCTGGGTCCGTCCATAGCCCACTTTGATACCCGATGACTGCAATTCCAAATCATACGTATAAGTTGATTAGATAGCTATCCCAGGAAACAAATTGAGTGAAACACAAATCTCTATTGAATATCTCCCTTGTTTAACATTATTTACACAAAAAAAATGTGTAACAAGTATATGTTAATGTTACAGAAGTACTTGAAAGGTTATTTGCTTAACACACAATCCACCCTGCAACCGTCCAGCTCCAGAGATGGCTCCGAGAAAACCTCAAATTTATAATCTATACCAAGATTCTTGACCTTGTTCATTTGTTCTAATATTTTAAATAAAAATTCATAATGATGACTGATCATGTTAGGTAGCATATCCTGAAATGAAGGTGGGGCAACATTATGAGCAATCAAAAGTAAATCAATGAACTCATACATAATATCCATAATAAGATTGAATCAATTGATCTGATGCTACAGTAAGCAGTTGAATGCAAGGGTGTTCTGCTTATGCTCTAATAATGTGTATTAAACCTCTCAACATCAACACAAAAATCAGTGATTTACCTCGTTGGATACATCAAAGACACCTTCCTGAATCTTCTGAAGTATCTTGGTGGCAGTCTTATTGAATGCCTGCACATATAATTACAACAGAACCAAAATGAGAACTGAAATTCGCTAAAGTAATGCAGAAGTATCACTAATAAAGATTAAGTCCTTAGATTCTGTGCCAAATTTGATACCTCCTCGACATTATGAGCTGTTCTTGAAGATGCCTCCAGAAATAGAAGCCCATTTTCTTTCGCAAACTGTTCTCCCTCCTCTTTTCTTACAGCTCTCCGGTGAGCAAGATCACTTTTATTCCCTACGACCATGATTGTCATATTTGGATTTGCGTGCTGCCGAGCATCTTCCAGCCAGCTTGGGAGATGATTAAACGTCTCTCTCCTAGGCAAAATATGCAAACCCAGTTGAGGGAAAAAACTCATTCATATATATTAAAAATTTAATGCCAAACGGGGATATAAGGATATATGTTGGGAGCAAATGTTTTAAAATTGGGAGGACCATAGTTTTCTGAAAAGATTGCACCATACATGCCTATTTTTCTCTACATTCAAGGAAAAGAAGAATTAACTCTGCACAGCATTGCAAGCATTGTTGTAATTAACCCAAGCCTGAGCACCAACTATCGTGCAAACAACAAACTAAAGTTACTTCCATTGAAGCCACTATAATTTAGCCATAGACATATATTATGTACTACCTCCGTCCCAGGGGTATTTGCACCCCTGGGATGACACATGGTTTAAGAAAAATGTATTTTTTAAATAAAGTACTGGTATATGGGTAAATGTGTGGAAAGTTTTGTGAGTGTGCACACAAATCGATGTTTCCCTTTTAAGTAGTGTGCAAATTGATTTGGGACAACCCAAAATAGAAAGTATGCAAATTGGTTATGGACGGAGGGAGTAAGATTTTTGCAAGGAAAGCAGTGATCTATTAGCAAAATCAAAATGAACATTTTTATTCATCTTCTACCTGGTAATGTCATAAACCAAAAGTGCACCAGCTGCCCCTCTGTAATAAGATCTAGTGATGGATCTGAAAGACTCCTGACCAGCCTAAAATAAAGACATGCCGTGCAAACCAAAATCAATTTCCACAGTCATAAACCATACTAAACCTGTATAAGTACAGTCTAATCGCAAATTTATATCACAGTAGTAAAATCAACGCCCATTGGGGAAATTGTTAAAATTCCCATATTCCCTTTTGGGATACCGCCCAACATAGTTAGACATTTGGTACACAAACTAAATTTGCTTTCAGTTACCCAAATTTGCTAAGCTTATTTGTTTAGGGCTAAAAATATTACCAAATCTGTTCCTAACAAAAAAAACATAATTCGGATATACGTTAAACCGCCACATACCACCAAGCATTAAAATCAGAGCAAGAGAACTATACTACAAAATTGCCAAAAAAATTAAATGCATTACGGTGTCCCAAATCTGAAGCTTTATCGGCCTTCCGTCGATAGTAACCATTCGAGCACCGAATTCAACTCCGATGGTGAGATCATGCACCGGCTGAAACCTCTTATCGGTGAATTGCAAAAGCAGACACGATTTCCCCACACCTGCACACAGGGACAGATATTATAAAATCAAATTAAACTAGGGTTTAAAGGCATCTGAAGAATTTGGGGAGGGGGGAGGGGGGGGGGGGGGGGGGAACTAAGTGCAAGGAGCGAACAAGGATTTCCAATACCAGTGTCGCCGATGATTATGTACTTGAAGAGGTAGTCGTACGACATTGTTGTCCAGTACGACGACGTTTGCAGCGATACGGCTGAAGAACTGGTTGTGCGCGTCAAGTTTCTTTGAGAATTACGTGAAGGAAGGAATAAGACGCATGGGTACGCCTCTCTCTCTCTCCCTCCCCCGTTATATAAATATTACTAGAATTGTTCACAACTGTCAGGGAGAAATCTAAATTCTGTTAGCAGATGATTGTTTTTCATAAATAATACTCCCTATGTCCTATAATTATTTTCATTTTTTTTTTTGTCCGTCCCACAATTGTTTTTACACCCTATAAATAGAAACTATTACTTTAATTTTATCCTCACAATCCAACTAATTTCATTATTTTAATAATATAACTTTACACAACACTCTACTTTTCTTAAAAGTTGTGCCATCCGTGAAAACACCTCTGGGACGGAGGGAATAAATATTTTAAGCAGATGATTAGAATTGTTCACAACTGTCCATTTGATGGGCTAATTGGGTGTCGATGAGTCGAGTTGAATCGAATCGAGCACTATTCTAAAATTATTTATATTATTATTAAATTGAATCAAGCTGGACTCGATTCAAATAATAACTTTAGAAGTATATATATGAAAAAATGCTACAAAATTTTGGCATGTATAATTATAAATCAAGTGATAATGACACCCCGATAAAGAGACAAGTTTAATCTCAATCAGTGCCAAAAAAATTGATATCAAATTAAAGAGATGAAAAAAGTTTCCTATGCTTGGCATTTTGAGTTTGATATGCTCAACTCGGTACAATATCTGATTTAAGTTTTATTGTAGATATGTTGGGCAAATACTTAAGTAGAAATATATAAAAAAAAATTGGATCAATGTTATAATATCATGATTATTATATTTTTTATTAACTCAAATTTTTATACTCATGATGAGTTTTTCAATACTATGATGCTTTTAAATTAGTTTATGATAAAATAATGGTGAAAATTTTATATAAAACTTACTCATGTGTAATATTCTCGATATTCATTGAATGTTCTGTGCATGATGTTTATTTGATTTTAACTATCCTAGTTTTACATAAATACACATAGAACTGTCAAATGGACCAAGCCGGATCAATCCAGTATCGATCCATGGGGTCCTTATATTATTTTGGATGGGCCAGACCAGATCAATTGTTTTTGGGTCGTATATTTCTAAGTTCGTTCTGGCCCTAGACGGGCTTCTGGGTTACCGGGCAAAACTGGCCTGTTTTTTTTTAATATATCACAATTCATTTTATATATATATTGACATTATTAATTAGTACTTTAATATACAAATACTATTCAATAGTCATAAAATTTTATTTTATATGTTAATAATAATTTAATAATTTAATTAAAATTCAAAATTTTAAATAATATTTAAATAAGAATAATTTAACAATCATTAATAAACTCATATTTACCAAAATAAATTCAAGCAATAATATTCTAACAATTCTCACTAAACTCAAATTCACAAAAATAAATTTAAGCAACTAATCTAACATTCCTCTAATAAGTTTGAATTATAATCATGATAGACATATAAATTTCAAATTAAATAAAGTAATAGTGTCAAGACTATGATGTTGATAGAATTTACTAATGGTGTTTGTTATGTGGCTGTTATAACATATTAATTCTACCAAATAATAATCTAAGATTTTGTGTTCTTGAGGGATAAGATAGAGAGAGAAAGTGGAGAGTTTAGAGAGAGAAAATATTTGTGTATTATGAGAACTTGTTGTTGGAATAGTACAAGAGAGACCTATTTATAGGTGTGCAAGTGTGAGGTGACACCTTGAGAGCCTATTTGGCTTCTGGTGTTGACGAAGGTTCGTAACCCTCGCCTTAGTCCCTCACAATGCTACCTTTACAGAGTTTTGTCCTACTACATATCTATTTGCCCTCTATACACACATTGCCTATCGCCTCTAACCTCGGCGGGATTCCGGACGAGCTTCAGTGCCTTGTGCTTATTTCGGGGACAATGTAGCGGTGGACTCTTGCTTGGTCTCCACGGATAGGGGCGAGCTTCTTTCCTAATGAGGAAGCTCGCCTATGACTCTCTCTCCTGGTGCAATTAGCCATTGGTTTTGGCCCATAGGGAGCTTGGGCGAGGTTATTACCTACCTCGCCGAGCTTCCCTGTGTTAACCTCGGTCAAGGCTGGTGACTTAGCTCCAACACAAATTGGCGACCTTCTTAACCTTGCCTATTTCACGCTAAGTTGGCTCCTGTCGACCAACTCCTGACGAGCTTCGTCATGTTGGCCAACTCCTGATGAGTTTCGTCATGTTGGCCAGCTCTTGACGAGCTTCGTCATGTCATGTTGGCCAGCTCTTGACGAGCTTCGTCATGTTGGCCAACTTCTGACGAGCTTCGTCATGTTGGCCAACTCCTGACGAGCTTCTCCATGTTGGCCAATTTCTGACGAGCTTCTCCATGTTGGCCAACTCTTGACGAGCTTCGTCATGTTGGCCAACTCCTGACGAGCTTCGTCATGTTGGCCAACTTTTGACGAGCTTCGTCATGTTGGCCAACTCCTGGCGAGCTTCGTCATATTGGCCAACTCCAGACGAGCTTCTCCATGTTGGCCAACTCTTGACGAGCTTCGTCATGTTGGCCAACTCATAGCGAGCTTCGTCATGTTGGTCAATTCCTGACGAGCTTTTCCATGTTGGCCAACTCCTGACGAGCTTCTCCATGTTGGCCAACTCTTGACGAGCTTCTCAATGTTGGCCAACTCCTGACGAGCTTCGTCATGTTGGCCAACTCCTGACGAGCTTCGTCATGTTGGCCAACTCCTGACGAGCTTCTCCATGTTGGCCAACTCCTGACGAGCTTCTTCATGTTGGCCAACTCGTGACGAGCTTCGTCATGTTGGCCAACTCGTGACGAGCTTCGTCATGTTGGCCAACTCCTGACGAGCTTCTCCGTGTTGGCCAACTCCTGACGAGCTTCTTCATGTTGGCCAACTCCTGACGAGCTTTGTCATGTTGGCCAACTCTTGACGAGCTTCGTCATGTTGGCCAACTTCTGACGAGCTTCTCCATGTTGGCCAACTCCTGACGAGTTTCGTCATGTTGGCCAACTCCTGACGAGTTTCGTCATGTTGGCCAACTCCTGACAAGCTTCGTCATGTTGGCCAACTCCTGACTAGCTTCTCCGTGTTGGCCAACTTTTGATGAGCTTCTCCATATTGGCCAACTCATGACGAGCTTCGTCATCTTGGCCAACTCTTGATGAGCTTCGTCATGTTGGCAAACTTCTGACGAGCTTCTCCATGTTGGCCAACTCTTGGCGAGCTTCGTCATGTTGGCCAACTCCTGACGAGTTTCGTCATGTTGGCTAACTCCTTACAAGCTTCGTCATGTTGGCCAACTCCTGACAAGCTTCGTCATGTTGGCCAACTCCTGACGAGCTTCTCCGTGTTGGCCAACTTCTGATGAGCTTCTCCATATTGGCCAACTCCTGATGATTTTCGTCATCTTGGCCAACTCTTGACGAGCTTCGTCATGTTGGCCAACTTCTGACGAGCTTCTCCATGTTGGCCAACTCTTGACGAGCTTCGTCATGTTGGCCAACTCCTGACGAGCTTCGTCATGTTGGCCAACTCTTGACGAGCTTCGTCATGTTGGTCAACTCCTGGCGAGCTTCGTCATGTTGGCCAACTCCTGACGAGCTTCGTCATGTCGGTCAACTCCTGACGAGCTTCTCCATGTTGGCCAACTCCTTACGAGTTTCTCCATGTTGGCCAACTTTTGACGAGCTTCGTCATGTTGGCCAACTCCTGACGAGCTTCGTCATGTTGGCCAACTCTTGACGAGCTTCGTCATGTTGGCCAACCCCTGGCGAGCTTCGTCATGTTGGCCAACTCCTGACGAGCTTCTCCATGTTGGCCAACTCTTGACGAGCTTCGTCATGTTGGCCAACTCCTGGCGAGCTTCGTCATGTTGGCCAACTCCTGATGAGCTTTTCCATGTTGGCCAACTCCTGAAGAGCTTCTCCATGTTGGCCCACTCGTGACGAGCTTCGTCATGTTGGCTAACTCCTGACGAGCTTCGTCATGTCGGCCAACTCCTGACGAGCTTCTCCATGTTGACCAACTCCTGACGAGCTTCTTCATGTTGGCCAACTCTTGACGAGCTTCGTCATGTTGGCCAACTCCTGACGAGCTTCGTCATGTTGACCAACTCCTGACGAGCTTCTCCATGTTGGCCAACTCTTAACGAGCTTCGTCATGTTGGCCAACTCCTGACGAGCTTCGTCATGTCGGCCAACTCCTGACGAGCTTCTCCATGTTGGCCAACTCCTGACGAGCTTCTCCATGTTGGCCAACTCTTGACGAGCTTCGTCATGTTGGCCAACTCCTGACGAGCTTCGTCATGTTGGCCAACTCCTGACGAATTTCGTCATGTTGGCCAACTCCTGACGAGCTTCTCCATGTTGGCCAACTCCTGATGAGCTCCTTCATGTTGGTTATTTATCCTTGTAATCCTTCATTAGTAGTTCGCTTTAGTTCGCCTATCAACATATGATATAAAGTATTTGTGAAAAAAATTCACTTTCTTTAATAGTGCAAATTAATTAATTAATTAGTTGATATATTATTTTAATATTTTTCATAAAAAAATATTATCAAAGCTCCAATGAATATTCATATATTCATCAAACATATTTATACGAATAAAATACTTATTGAAACTATTTAAATGTGATTGAACAATGTGCTGCAATTTTGAACTGTGTTAATTAAATGTGATTGAACAATGCTTAATAAAAAAAATTAAAATGGTTTTTTTTTTTAAATCTAACAAATTTGATATCTAATGTTGTGTGAGGCTTGTCTTTAGTGGTTGCTCAAGGCTTCAATAAATTAGTTCGTATATCGAATTGCAAATTTACAATGTGTATTAAATTGCCACAGTAAATTTGTTCGTATATGAAATTGCAAATTTTAAAGTTCATATTATAATTATTAAAGTCTATAATTTTTTTTTATTAAATCAGTGGTATTGCAAAACAGGGAGTAGATAAATTGGACAAATATTTATACTAAAATATTTGACTTTGCAAAATGTATGGACAAATATCTATATTACCTATAAATTTAAAAAAATATGTAGGATTAATGATAATTGAAGAAACAAACTCCTTATTGATACATGGGGGACTATACCTACCTACTACTAAATTTGCACAATCTCCAACACTAAACCTTTCTTGAACTCCAAGTAAGGGTGTGAGATGGGATAGTCTCCTTCCTTTGTTTTCCACCTAGCCATAAATACAACAACTATAATTTAGAAATTAAGGTGAAATATAAAGTATATAATTCTTAGAAGAAAACAAATTGGTTCAATATCCACATGCCATCATAATTATCATATTTTAATATTATATGGCGCAAGTCTCTTATACACCTGGCATACTATTCAACTCAAATATATTTTTGGTAGCTTTTCAATAATAATAGGAATAATATTTTAAAAAATATGCTTAAATTGTATCAATGTACCTAATACATACAATATTAAGATTTCTGACAGTTTATAAAATCTTAAACTAAGTTTCTTACATTTATAAGCTACCAAAAAGAATTGATATATTCTAACTTATTTTTCTCATCACCCCTCCTCCCCAACCCAAGCGCCTCATCCTGGTTCCCTCTACCATTCCATAACCCTTATTTCAACATAAAAAATATATATATTTAGTTTCTATTAAAATTATATTTTTTAAAAATCATGATAAAATTAAAGAATTTATAAATTATATTAGTCAAGCACTTTAACAACTTTTAAACCATTAAAAATAGCATCTTATATTCTCGTAAAATAATTTATAAAATATTTAAATAACTTTTGCCAAACGGTTGTTAGCCTATTATACTTTATAGCATCAATTAGGTTAAAATGTGGATTAGTAGAATCAAAGACGATAAAGACATCTAATCTTGTTCCTTGTAATAATTATTTTATTGTAGTAATTAATAAACATACATACACATGTTTTTTTATGTTGGAATAAATTGTACTTTTCATCTACTAAAAATATATTCACTAATTCGTCCATAAAAAATATACATATTTTTTATAAAAATAATTATTTTTTTTATAACTACATTAGTTGTTTTATTTGTAAATAGAACCCAAAAAAGTGCAATATGTGTAATTAATTAGAACTGCACTTACCTAAAATTAAGGACAAAATGGTGAAGGAAAAATGCAGTCTCCAGTTTGCCAAGTTCTGCCCCTGGGCAGTATCGCAGTCCACCACCAAAAGGAATCACTTTTCTACAAGTTGTCGAGTCCTATATATGCAAAAAATATACTATGTAATTTGATGGAAATTAACAATAATATTAGTCTATATATATTTCAAGAATATCCAAATAGAAAATTATATCAAACGTATACAAATACATATATATAGAACATTTTAGAAAGATAAAGAGACGAGATCCCCTATTTTTTTATTGAAGCATGAGTAGAGTTGTTATTCTAACCGAGCCGAGTATTGAAAGTTCAATCCATTCGAGCTCTTGTCTAGTCGAGTTCGTATACGAATTTAATCGAGTCGTATCGAATCTAACGAGTTTAATATGAAAAATCTCAATTACATATCAAGCCGATTTATTAATAAATCAATTATATAACGAGCTCGAGTCAAGTCGAATTCACAAGCAGCTCAATTCATATAACATCATTAAGCACAAATCTCTCGTGCGTTAGACTGTTTGTGTAAATAAATTACTATAAAATTATTTAATAAAACTAAATGTCAATATTTAAAAATACAGAGGAATTGCACATTGTGTTTGGTATATATAACCTTATCTTTATTTAATAGGGATGTCATATTGTGAAATCATATATATACTCATAAATCAAAATATGACACTAAAATAATGCTGAAGTCCTGGCCACTGGGACTTTCATTTGAATGTGTGACTCATGTTCGATTTTCTCTAAGAACGAATTAAGTGAAATATAAGGAGACTTGAAGATAATTCTTGAAATATTTGAAAACTTTGTGAAATAACTTTTAACTACTAACCATTTACCGATAAAAAAAAAAAATGCTTACATCGACCCATCTCCAAGGGTTAAACTCCGTGGGCCGTTCATGGAGTTTCGGGTCGAGATTTGTTGCTGAAAGTACAGTGAGGACTTGCCAACCCGCTGGAATTATATAGTCTGCAATATTTATAAAATATTATAGTCTTAATTTTTAAATCCTAACGAATGTAATTTTTCAGTAAAAATAAATGTAACTTTTTAAATATAATAATATACTAATATTTAAAAAATATATTTGAATTGCACATAGTATATTGTGCATTAAGGACTTTTTTGAAATTATAAGAATATGAAATTTTTGTATAATATAAAGAAAAAAGAAAAGAAGGAATTAAACCTTTGTACTTAACATCCTTGATAGTTTTCCTGTGCAGAAATTTGACTAGATTACCACAGCGCAGAGTCTCATTGATGACCTGCAATGAATATATGTATTATAGTTGTATAAAAATAGTATTACATCACTTTCATATCTATATTAATCTAAAAATAAAATAAAATTGTTCTGCACTTTTTGCTACATCTTTTAAAATGAAAATATATATTTTTAACTTTCACCTAAAGGAATTCATCATTACATAATAAATAATTCGAATATATTAATATTCTCTTAAAAATTAACTATATATAATAAATATTTCACACAATTAAAATTCGTGCTAAACAGGAAATATAACAATTAATTTAAAATAAAGAAAGTAATAATTTATAATGATTAATAAAATTGTTATGTCATACATGTGAAGTAAACTCCATTTTCTTGTAGTCTTCCCAATTCAAAGGCTCTCCATTCTTCTTTGTCTTTCTCAGAGCGCGATGTTCTTCCTGTATAAATATTAATAACGTTGATAAAAAACATTATATATATATATATATATATTCAATATGTATTTTATTTTATTTCATGTCACGTGTTTTTATATTATATTAATTATTTATGAAAATAAAACATGATATGACGGAGAAATGCCTTAATAAATTATACTTTTTTTTGGGACGTTCCCCAATAAATTTCACATCCACGGAATAAAATTAACACACTTTCACAATACTCACTTTATTTTAAATCTCTACTCATTCATTTGTTCAAAAAAATTAATAAGATAATTCTTTTTTTTAAAAAAATGTGAATTCCCTTCTATGAAATTTATTAGGAAAAATTAGTTTTTATTTGTTCTTTAATTTTCAACTATTACGATTTTGGTCCTCTTGACTATTAAAATTTTATTTTAGTTTTTTTATTTTTTAAAAATTTAAATTTTTATCCTTTATCTTTTTAAAAAAAGGATTTTCATCATTTATCTTTAAAAAAATTGATTTTCGTCCTTTATCTTTTCAAAAGAAATTAATTTTCGTTCTTTTGAAAGGATAAATGATTAAAATCAAATTCTAATTGTTAGAGGACGAAAATCATAATAGGTGAAAGATAAAAACTACTCCCTTCGTCTTTCTATAAGTTGCTCATGTTGCCATTTTCGTCCGTCTTTCTATAAGTTGCTCATTGCTTTTTTACCTTTTTTGGAAACTACTATTCATTTCTTTATTATTATTTTCAATACTTTTTACACCATTTTCATTACTTTTTCACTTTTTTCCATCACATCACTCATACTTTTTCACTTTTTCTATCACATCACTTATACTTTTTCCATCACATCACTTATACTTTTTCACTTTTACCTTAATTCGTGTGCCCAAAAGCAACGAACAACTTATAGAAATACGGAGGGAGTATTTATTTAAAAATAACTTTTTTACCTGAAGTTTTAGGAGGGCAGATGGGGCCTGGGCCAAAAAATAGACAACAAGGGCCACAAGGCCTGAGGTTGTTTCATAACCAGCAAACAATAGATCCAGCAAAATGACCACTTTTTCTTCATCATTCAAATGATCTTTTTCCAACAATTTATCTAAAAAATCTCCCCTCATCGCATCTCCTCCAGCCATCATTCTCTCTCTCCCCTTCATCACATCTTTCAAAATTGATGAAATCCTCATCCTCGCCTAATCATTAATTAATTCAACACCATTTTATTTAATTTATTTTAGTAATTTATTATGACATTGTAAATACATTGTGTTGATCGAAATTTATTCCACACAAATTAATTACTCCTTATTTATTAAATGAGATTTTGTATCCATATTTAATGCTCCTATTTATTTAAAATACCAAATTTAATGATATTTTAAATTCAATAAGAAATAAGGCCATCTTTATGAAATTAGATATTTAAAAAAAAAAGTAAATCTGGATTATTGTTTATTAGGGACATTTTGGAAGAAATAAAATAAATTTGCGTCTGCATAATTAAAAGAGTAAAAATAATTTAAAAATCACATCAATTTTAAATAAAATGAGATAAATACCAAATTGAAAGAGGGAATTAAATGAAATTAATACCTTGATTGCCTTTGAATAAGCATTGCCTGAAATGTATATAGGCAGAGAAACAAAGCCTTTCATGAAAAGGAGGAAATCTCCAAGTATTTTTGCAGCCAGAGGATCCTCAGGCTCTATACTCAGCAGATTTTTCAGCATAAAATAAAAAGTCAACTGCAACAAAATATTGCACATAAACTCTTCTAGTATAATTTATCTCTCACTTAAACAAAAAAAAAAACACCTTTTTTGCCTCTTTGGAGAAAACAATGTGGCTCTTGGATCTCCAGGAATCGACGAAGGAGAGGGAGAGGCGGTCGACGTAGCCGAGGAAATCGGGGCTCGATTTCGAGGCGTTGATGAAGTTAAGAGCGACACTTTTGAGCTTCTTGTGGAGGTCTCCTGATATGAGCATCATGGACATGTTTCCAAGGATGTCTTTGACGGGTTTTGGGTAATTGCTTTGGAATAGAGTCCCTTCGTTTTGTAGCACAAATGTGCTTAACTCGAGATCACAAGAGACGATCGTTGGCCACCCAAAAAGATGGGACTTGAAAACACTTCCATACCTGCAAAATTAGATCAATATTTCAAGAAATATTTGCAATGTGTGTGTGATCATTCTACATTTTAATTTATGTATATATGTGTGTACGTGTATTCTCAGAATCAACGAATTTACGTACTTGGAGCATTGTTGTTGCAAGAAAAGGCCCAAAGTGTTGGATTTATGGGGCTTGAGATAGGCAAGAGTTTCTCCAATGAATGGCCAGAGGAACCTGCTTCCATCGGGTAAGCCATAGTGCTTTTCATTGAAATTGGAAATTCCAAAAAGCTTTAGGAAAATAATTCCCAAGAAAATAATTAAAATGGCCACAAGCAAGAATGCAGCCATTATGTTGTGAAAGTCTATTTGGATGCTACATAAATGTGTGTGTATATATAGGTAAAGTTTTGTACGAAAATGGTTAATGATACATTTGTTATGAATTAATTTTTAAAAGTATTAAATATTTAATTATACGTATTAAAAAATCTCTGCAGAAGTATCAAAGATCTGAATCACTGATATTATGCTTAATTGTTATAAATTTTATCGACTTCAACTTTTAATACTTCTGATTAATATTTTGATGCACTTATCGAATAATTAATACTTTAAAACAGTTTCATGGTAGATTTATTATAAATTATTTTCATATAAAACCTACTCTATATACATGTACGCACTACCTCAGTCGTTATTAATCATTTCGTTTCCAAATTAATTATATATTTATTTTATACGTCCAAATATTACTTACATATTTTTTAGAAAAAATATTAATTTGTATATACACTAATAAAAATAAAAATATTATCCATTTATTATTTAATTAAAATACTTTTTTTCTTAATTGGTGCACATAAAGTATCAGTTTGATATTATCCATTCGCATAGGACAAACTTTTCATTAATTAAAATATCAAGAGATCATATCTCCTTTTAATTGCTAACAATGAATTAATATGTTAGTATCAAGAACTATAATTTACTTTAAATAAAAAAGAGTATTCTTGATAACTAAATAATCATAATTGAAATATTTAAAAATATATGTATCAGGAACTATAATTTACTTTAAATAAAAAAGACTAATTTTGATAATTAAATAATCATAATTGAAAAAAATTTAAAAAATAAATGATTAAATTTGGACTTAGACAAAATTGCATGATGTAAAGATTTAAAATATGTATATTAAAGATGTTATGGGGTAGATGATGAGAATTTTGTGCACACTTTTACTAAATATACAATATTTTATGTATTTAAATGAAAGTGGTTAATGAGAATTTTTATGAATACTTTTACCAAACATACAAGAGTTTTATATAATTAGTGAAACACATGAATATTTTGTATATTTTCATCATACAAAAGATTTAGTTTGGACGCAGTTGCATATTGGTAAAAAATTGATAATATTTATAAATTGGTTCAAAATATTTGCACAAAATTATATTTTTTTCTGCACATAGACTTAATTTTTTTCTGCACAAAATTAATTTATAATTATTATCAATTTTTTGAACCATTTTATATTTTTTTTTTGTTTGCTTTTTACCCTAAGATAAAAGAAAATTAAATGAGTTCAATCCTATAAAAAAAGAAAAAGAAAAAATGAATGACCAAAAATAAAGAAATAAAAGGGGAAAAAGATAGGAGTGGGATAAAAAATACTCCCTTCTGTCCACCAATCTATTTCTCATTTGTATAGTAGCACGAGATTTAATGAAAATTATTATTATATTGAAATGATAGATAAAATAAGAAAAAAATAGAGGTAATGTGGAGCCCAAACTTTTACTTGTGAGTGTGAGATGTTTTCAAATAAGAAAATAAAAAAAATTGTGAAAAAAAAAGTGAAAAATAATTTAATGAACAGGGGAATAAAATTTTAAGAAATATTATCTCATATATATATAAAAAAAAAACAAATGAATTGCACGCAGCATACACGCAGCAATTAAGTTTTTGTGATATTAATTATATTCACCTTTTTAAGAGTATATAATATTGAATTATATTCTAATTAAAATAAAGTTTTAATATTAAAAGAAAATTTTGTCTCATACAAGAGAATTTTCAATACAATATCCCCACAAGGAAATTTTGTATATATAATTGTTCATATATAAGATTAGCAATCAGTAGATATCACAAGAATTAAGACTCATAAATGCAAAATTTCATTTTCTTTTATGGGGTGGGGTTGTTTAGTTGGGGTCCACGATGTTGTTTGTTTATGGACGAAGATAAATTGAAATGTGGATATAGACATGAATTATGGTTAAGGTAGATAATTCAATTAGTTAATAATTTATTATAAAAAAAACAAATTAAAGAGGAGTTAAACAGAAATTTAATGAGGGCATTTAATTTACTGAGAAATTTAACAAGAATTAAATGTCTTAGTCAAAGTGATCCTTGATTATTGTTAAACAAAAAATACACCTTGATCAAAAAATATCGACAAAAGACTTGTTGAGAAAGAGGAAAGTCATTGGCGTAAACGAAGACATCTCTTGTGTCTTTTGTGGTGCAACTGAGGAGGTTCACTCATTTGTTCTTTGAATGTCGTTTTGGATCATGTATTTTGTCCAATATCTTTTTGTGGTTTAATAGATCGCCTTCTGCATATTTTCTACACTTTTGTGCTATCTTTGGTATAGGTAAATCCAAATATTTCGCTGCTACAATTTGAATTTGTGTGGTATGGATGATTTAAAAGCAAAGAAACAGTTTCATCTTTAATTCTCGTGGTCTTCCTGTTGAAAAGATGATAGATGAAATTAAGGCTAGATTGTGATTTTGGTTTTCTGCTGAGGTGCTTATCTTTTAGATCGTTATCATTCAAGCATTAGTTAAATAATCCTAAACAAAACTGTGAATTTTGAATTTGGTTTAATATCCCGGAGCTCGCTATCCTCCTGATCATGATTAAGTAATTGTATTTTGTGAAGTGATGCTCTTATTGTAAATTATTATTCTATAAGGGTTGGACCACCCCACATAAACATTTGGACAAGATTAGGGGTGTAAATGAGTCGAGCCGAGCCGAGTAGTGCTGAGCTCGAAACTCGACTCGAAAGCAATACTCGAAGCTCGAAACTCGACTCGAACTCGATCGAGCTTGATTTTTTTAGCTCGAGCTCGACTCGGTTAAGAACTCGACAAACTCGAGCTCGGCTCGACTCGACTCGATAATTTTATTATTTTAATAAAATGAAATATTAAATATATTTTACCTCTTTTTTTTTCTAAAATTAAAGCTCGACTCGACTCGAGCTCGATAACTTTATTTATATATTAAAAATAATAAAAAAATATTAAACATTGTGCAAGCTTGATTAGGCTCGCGAGCCTCTCGAGCCGAGTATTTATAAACTCGAACTCGAACTCGACAGCTACTCGAGTAGCTCGAGCTCGAGCTCGACTCGATTTGGTTCGAGTCGATTTCGATCTTTTTACGAGTCGAACACGAGTAGATTGCGAGCCGGCTTGACTCATTTACACCCCTAGACAAGATCAAGTCTTGAGCTATGTAAGAATGGTTTTTTTATTGAGAAAATTAATAAAATTATATTTTGCTCTTACTAAAATGGGCAAAAAAAAATTTTATTCCTTTTCATTTGTTCTACACAGTGGATATATTGTTGCCATAATTAGGAGGTATACATGATCTTAATGTATGGAGAGACCTTGTGTTTTTGGTCAAACCGTTTGGACAAGGCGAGCCATTAGTTATTTTTTTTAGTATATAAACATATATATATATATATATATCATATATTTTTTGTTATTTGAATATATACTATCATATATGTACAGGTTCAATAAACATATGAAAGTGTTGGTATTTAATGCATGTGTAAAATATTCTTAAAATTTGGTGCAATTGTAAAATACTACTCCCTCCGGCCCAGAAGACACTGCGGTATTTTTTGGGTACGTAGTTTAAGAAAAAAGTATAAAATATACATTTTTATTAATATTTTATGTGTATTGTCAGAGTGAAGTTTAATAAATAGTTTCCACTTTTAGAAATGCAAACTTTTTGTGGGACAAATTAAAATGGAAAGTATGCAATGTCTTTTGGGACGAATGGAGTATATTCTAAAGTATTATTTTTAAATTGGTACAATATGCAAAATAAAAAATCTATATTTAACCCAGCTAGCTTACTTTATTATGCAAATAATTTGTATGTTAAAAAATAATGCTTTAAAAATATACCAATATAAAATTATTTCTTAAAAATTCTTATTTGGATGTGCAAAGTTTTATTGAAATTGCACACCCAATAAATACATTAAAGCATCAATAACTATACAAGTGCAAAATATTAATAAAATTGTACACTTCTTCAAAAATATTTCAAAAAATGAAATTAAAAAGTGATTATTCTATATCAAACTAGTACCTTATTTGGCTCTATGGGGTGGTTGGTTGGTAGGTGGTTAGAGATTGTTGTATAATGTTTGCCCTAAAGCTACGTTTACTTCACTGCTCGGAATAATATAGATATTACTAATTTAATAGGGGAGTAAAATAAACCTAGATAACACCTATTTACTTGATAAGTTAACATAAATGGTTAAAATCATAGTATATTGTTTACTTTTATTGTTAAAATTAGTTTTTCTAATAATAAAAATTATGTTCATTTGAAATATATCTAAAATTATAGAACTACCCCCCCCCCCCCCCTTTTTTTTTTCTTTTGGTTGAACACACAAAGAGAGATTAAATTATTTATTCGGGAAAAAATTTGTGGGCATGGATAACCATTCAAATTTGACAAACTCCAGCAACAAATTCCATGGAAAAAAATTCAGGAGAAAACTCCAGAAACAAATTTCTTCTTTTGGTCAAACTTTTTTTTTTTTTTTTTTGAGCTGCTTTTGGTCAAACTTGACAAACTCCATAATGCAATTGAGCCAAATCATTTTATATTAACATGTATCGCATGCAATTGACCTCCCTATAAGTTTTCCTTTTCATAAATATATCTAAAATGTTTAGATTATCCTTTTTAAATAAGTATACGCCTAGTATTAAATATTTAATCAAGTGTACCGAAATATTCATCATGAGCATTAAAAATTAGGGTCAATAAAATTTATAATAATTATAACATAATATTATTGTCCCAAATTTTTTATACTTTTGATGAAATTTTTTATACTCCTAGTTAAATTTTTTATACTTTAAAATTGAACTTAACATGAATCATTTTTATACAAAATTTTACCTAAATTCAAAAGGCTAACCCTAACATATATTTAAAGAAACAGACCAAGTCCCCTAAAGGGCAATCAATATGGAACAATTTGAGTCTAAAAGCCACAGTTTTTTTTAAACCAATAAATAGCAAAAGTTTGAAGTTTTTGATGAGTTTTCTTTGCTTTAATATGAGTGATGTTGATGCTTGTAGCGAAAACCCGACCAAAATAAATTTTTTAGCCTCAATTCTTTGCAACTATTTTGGCTTTAACTTCAAAAGGTTCCCCCTCCAAGGTTGGCCAAATAATGTCAAGTAATAATTAAGTAGTTGAACAATAAAAAATTAAAATAAATAACTAAATGTGCACGTGTAAATCCTGTCATTATATCTATTCAAATTTAAAGTTTTTTAAGATAAAATAATATTCTATAATTTTTTCTGTCACTAAAATTTTTTAACTTGAGAAATAATAATGACAAAGTTTTCTCATTAAAAATCAATTTTCTTGTAATATATCCACCCCAAACGACAATTTAGGAAAAAAAATAATCTAGTTTTATTACATAAAATGAAATTATAAATATTATTTTGCATGCAATAGTTCTCATATTTTTAAAAAATCACCTAATCAAAACACCTAGTGGAACGTGTTATCATTAATCTTTGTATATTCTTTTCTATAGTTTCTTTCTAATTCCATTTAATTTGAAAAGGGGAAAAGGGAGACTATAATAGAAAGCGTGTGCACGGTTGCACGAGCATTGGGGTTGGGCCCCAAAATTACTTGATTCAAATTTTCTGCATTTATAAGAATCAATTGAGCTGGATATCATATCACTAACATTTAATGTTTGCAATCATTATTTCTATTTTCTCCCCCTCTTGGACCACAATCCTATTTATTAATTTGTCTATAATTAATTTTTCCCTCCAATGTTTAATTTTTTTGTCGGTAGAGATTAGTTGTTAGAAGTTAGTTTTCCCTCATATTCGTTCTCAGAGGAAATTGAATCCGGATCACTCACTCAAGTGAGGAGCCCAATGGTCAAGTGAGCTAACTCACCTGATTGCTCTCCAATATTTAATAAGTATAGGTAATTTTTTTAAGTCAAAATTTTAAATTACATCAACTAATTTTAAGATAGCAAATAATCTTCTTCTCATATCATTTATGTATGTGAAGTAATCGGAATATGCAATATTTTGTCCGTTCAAATTTAGATTCACATTTTATTTTGCACACGTTTTAGGAAATGGATGGATAAGTATGAATTTGAGAAATAGTTTTATAAATATTTATGTATAAAGTAAATAAATAAGTTAGGGTTGTATTTGTGTGATCCAAATTGATGATATGTTGTGTAGATCTAATTGGAAATATTAAAAATTTATGAGATGTTATTTTAAATAGTTTACTAAGTTGATATCAACTTCTCAACTTCTCAAATTTTTGATAAATTATTATTATTTTTTAAATTTAATATATATATTATGTTGAGAGTAGTGGGGAAGGGTCCAGAATGGATGGGGTGCATGGGATGAAGGTGGTGAATAAATGTTGAGATATATCAACTTATTTTTTTACCGTTTATAAATTATAATAAATATATTTTAAAATTTTATAAATTGACAAACATTCTATTTTACTAAAATATTTGAAAAACACTTATAAACCCATAAATTAAATAACTTATAAGTTGGCCTCTATAAAAGAGACTGCGCATAAGCCTAATGTCACTTGAACAATGTAGGACAATAATTTTGCAGAAAAAATTCCATTTTGCCTAAACAATGAGATTGATGAAGCCCAAATTTCTCATACATCATCTTAATGGGCCTTAGCTTTTGTAGACTTAACCCAAGAGGTTTTGGGCCAATGTTCACAACATTAGCCTATTATTTAATGTTTGAAAAATATAATTGAAAAAATTATAAAATAAATGAAAAAAATATGACTCTAATTATAAATTAATTCTATACAAATAAAAACACATTTATGTAAAAAACAATATCTATATAAATATTTTAAAATAATTTATAAATATTATCACTTCTGTGACTGTAGATATTCGATATTTGCTTAGTTAAAATTTCATGTCCTCTCTACAAGTGAATTTACTTTGGAAATATAAAAGATTAGTGTGGATTTAGGGGGCGCTTGTTTCAAATTCCTCAATGGTAATGGGAATGAAATTTTATATTCCTTCTTTACCCTTACATATGTTCAGTAAGAGTTTATGTTCATGGTGGTTACATCATTAATATTGTGCTCCAATTTTGGAATAAGTATACAAAAAAGAAAGTTGTTGATTATTGTAGGGGGATTGATTGAGGAGAATGATTATAGGATGAGATGAGGGTAATCAAATGAGGGTAATGATTACCTTATTTAGGAGGAAAATCAATGTTTTGGTCTCTTTACGACTTTACCTACTATAATTACTCTATATATATAACCACTCTCATTACCATTGAATAATTTTATACCAAGCGCCCCCTTAGTTCTTAGTAAAATCTAAACCTAAATCTAAATTTGATAAATAATACTCCCTCCGTCCCAAGGGTATTTGCACCCCTGAGATGATACACGGTTTAAAAAAATGTAATTTTTAAATAAAGTAGTGGGATATGGATAAATGTGTGGAAAATTTTGTGAGTGTGCACGCAAATCGATGTTTCCCTTTTTAGTAGTGTGCAAATTGATTTGGGACAACCCAAAATAGAAAGTGTGCAAATTAGTTAGGGACGGAGGGAGTATCCCTAAACTAGAGATTATTACATAATGGTGCTACCTTTATTCATCAATCACACTTCAGTATTATACCTTTTTTAAAACACAAATTGATTCAACATAAAATACAAAACAGTCCAGAAATGGAGCCCACACACATAACACATAAAATTGTCAGCAACCACAACCACACCCACCCTACCTACCCCACTTACCACTCTCTCTCCTATATTATTATTCCATCGGCACTTTTTAAATTTAAAATGTAAACCTCTCTCTCTTTCGTTCTCCCTCTCACTCTCTCTCTCCTCCGTTTCCGCCGTTAGATCGACGGTGAATTGGACGGCTAGCACGACCATGAAAAAGCCTCGACAACGAAGGTGATGGTGGATCCACCACCATGGCGCAGGCGACGGCCACCACCACAGCGACGTTGGAGCTACGACCACGGCGAAGCTACTTAGATCTGGTACTAACTCTCTTATTTTTTACAGATTTTTTTTATTTTCTGTTTACTTTGCTCCAATTTTTCGTGCATCTCGTCGATCTGAGACTGATTTGCTTCGATTTTTCAGATTTTTCATCTCGTCTCGTCTTTTAGGTTTCATATTTTTCTTTTTTTTGCTTGAACTGGATTTTTTATTGAACATGGGTTTTTGAATTTTTTTCTTTTTTTTTTACGGATGAGTTTCTGATTTTTGAAATTTCAAACTGAATTTTTAATTTTGTGGTGGGTTTTCAAATCTGTGGTAGGTTTATCTTGTAAATCTGGTTAAATCTCAAGGTAATATCTTCAGTCTTGGTAACCCAATTCAAAATAGGTCATCAAAACCAAGCCGATCTGGTTTTACCGAATAGTTAAGTAAGGATCTGGTTAAATTTTGGGATGTTTTTGTAGGAGCTTTTATTTTTGGGTCTCTTCATTGTAAAGGTGACAAGACAAAAATAATGAATCTAATATATGTTGCGTGAAGGAAGGTTTTGAAATAAATAGACATGTGTACTCTTCATCTTCATCTATATATAATATACATTTGACAATTCTTCTCTAATTTTATCGTGTTCACTATGAGGTTATGATATTATATTTACGTTTTTTTTTTTTTTTTTTTTGCAGGTATTTAGTTTGTAACTCAGAAGGTTTTTGATATGTGGATTGAAGATGAAGATAAAATGTTTTATGTAGTTTTTTTTTTTTTTGTAGACTTAGATTCATGTAATTTCAGATACATAAATTTATGGATATGTAAAATAAATTTTTTTATGTATATTTAAACCTGCATATTCAAACTTGTGCATTTTTAATGTATATATGATTTTTTGTAAAATCTGTGCATTTTAAAGCTTGTGCATGTATTGTGCTGCGCATCTATAAAATCTGTTCATATATAAAATCTGTGCATATTGGATTGTGCATTTAAAAAATATGTGCATCTAAAAACCTGTGCATATTGGGTTGTGCATGTAGTCTATGCATGTTGCGGTTTTTTAAATTCGGGTGGGCCCCACAAAAAGTGGCAGCTGAAACCTGTCAAATCACTGCAGTCTGTAGACTTTGCAGGTTACCTAAACCCTACTTTTGAACCAAAATGTATTTTTTAAAAAGGCTAAAACCAAATTGCAATACTCAATTGGACCATTATGTAATGCACCCAATAAACTATAAAGTGTTCAATCAAACAAATTAAAGGATAATTTAGGGCTCATTTGGTTCGTAAGATAAAAATATCTATCCGCAAAAAACATGCTTATTTTTTACGGATAGATATTTTTATCTTACGAACCAAATGAGCCCTTAGTAAATAAAAAAAAAAATCAACACCGCCGCCTGGTTTCCCTTCTCCGAAACACAACAGACGACGAGAATAGTGAAGAAATCGAAGACGACCGAGACCGAATCGACTAATTCCGTCCGCCAATCAAGGTAATTCGTTCTTGACCTAATCTATTCGTTCTTACGATTTGAGTGCTTATATCGTTCTTGTCCGTGCCGACGGATTGAGGATACAACTGGATTTTTTCGTATATTTGAATTTGACAGGTTGATTTTTGAATTCTATTCTGGGCTGTTCTGTTCCTGCTGTGTGATTTATACAACTGTGACTTTTTTGTTCTGTTCTATTCCAATACATCTGTGATTTATACAAATTAGTTGGTCGGCTAGATGGAGCTAGGAAATTTTTTTTGTTGTGGTTGAAGGGGGAGGAAGAGAAAAATCAGTGATGGGTGTACTAATTTTACAGTGGATTAAACATTCAAAATATTTGATTGAGAAATTTCATAATCACTTTGAGTTTATTGGCATTTAAGATTGCATCGTCGCAGAACTAGTAGGAGTCCACAACCCTATAGCATTAGAGGAGAAGTCACATAGTCAATTACAACAAATGAACTACTTGGTAGATTTTAGTGACGAGATATGCCAAAATAGTCTTCGCTTGGATAGAGATTATTTTAATCAGTTATGTTTTCTTCTAGAGAATATAGGTGGTTTTTTCCCAACTCATCATTTAACAATTGCAAAACAAGCAACAATTTTTCTCACTGTATTATCTTACACCACAAAAAATAGAATTGCCAAAGACAATTTAAAAGATCAGGCTATACAATAAGTAAACATTTTAATACCGTAGTTAACACTGTACTTAAGATGCATACCATACTCTTTATTACTCCCCAGTCTGTGCCCGACGATTGCACTAATAATCCATGGAAATATTTTAAGGTAAATGAGACTTATGCTTTTTTTTAGCCTAGTTTAAGTTTAATTATAAACTAAAAAGTTGGAATTGTGTATATAGGAGTGTCTTGGTGCTTTAGATGGAAGCTACATTCTTGTTATGGTGTTGTCTGAGGATATCACGCGTTATAGAAATCGAAAAGGGATTATTTGGGTTAAAGTACTTGTTGTTTGTGATCGAAACATGAACTATATATATGCATTAACTGGTTGGGAGGGTTTTTTGCTGCTGACAGTAGGGTTTGCGTTATGCAATCACTCGAACACGTGGATTGAAGATTCCAGACGATAATAAGTGTCTTCAATATATATTTGTACAAATAAGATAGAAAATCAGAACATAATTATTAGTACTATGTTTAAAATGCTTGTAGGTAATTATTACTTGGTTGACGATGGGTACACAAATGGGAATGATTTTCTATCTCCTTATAGAGGATTTTGATACCATTTGAGGGAGTGGGTTAGCACAGATATGGGCCTCAAAATTACAAAGAGTATTTTACTATGAAGCATGCTAAGGCGCGTAATGTCATTGAGAGATCATCTGGGATACTCAAAGTACGATGAGAAATTCTTAGGAGTAATTGTTGGTCCCTAAGAAGACTTTGAGTCTTCTATTTTTAAAGTCAGTTGATGTTGGAATTAGCTAAGTGCGCAGTGAACTTTGTGCGGAAGCGTTTCATATCATATCCCTTTAAATGAAGATTTTTTTTTTTGTGCAACAAGTAAGAAAGCAGATAAATAAAGCAACTAAACAAGACACAAAATTCATAGTGGTTTAAACCAACTTTTCCTACATCCACTCTCTCCTAACCAACTTATTTAGGAGGACTCTTTTACTCACTTTCTCACTTTCTTTCTTACAATCTGAGAGTACTCAACCCTCTTTTGCAAATTGTTAGTTACAATCATAAAGGATCTATCTACTAGTTTTCTTGACTTCTACAAAGCCTTAAAGAATAAATGATCGATTTAAAGTATTTCCAACAGCTGACTTCTATAAGGTCACTAAATGATATATGCGTGTAATGATTGCTTGAGTGTGGATGTATTTCTGCAGAGTTTAAGCTTGATCTTTTCGTGTATTCTCTACATCTTGAACTCTGAGAATGAAGTCCTATTTATAGGATTCAAACTAACTGTTGGAAAGACTTGATTTGAAATTCTGTTATCAATCAATCAATCAATCATCCTGATTGTTGATTCTTGACTTGATTGGATTGCTTCCTTACTTCTTGAGGTAGATTTGATTGCCTTGCATCTCTCCAATCTTCAGTCAATATTCTCATGATCTCTTGATTGATATTCTTCCAAGAATAGACTCCTCCAAGTCTTTTGAAAGGGATCTAGGAGCATCAACAGACTTGATCTCCCAACTAGTCTTCCTGATTTTTGCTTCTCAGCTGGTATAGCCTTCTGGTCTACTGGAACTTGGTCTGAAGCCATCTGAGTGACCTTAGCCTCCATGCTTGTACTAGTGTTGATCTTATCTTCTGGGGTGTCCTTATTTGATCAAGATAGTTCTCTTCTGAACCTGACTTCAGCTGATATGATCTTTTTTTACCTCAGCTGATCTAATGAGGTCTTCTGATCCTGATGTCTTCCTACCTGACCTCAGCTGATCTGAGAAGTTCTTCAGATCCTGAACTTCTCTTTTGATACCTACCTCAGTTGACTTCTAAAGGTCAGCTGGTTTTAACATCATTAATACATTAGGGGATTTTCCAGCAATTTTCTCCTTTTTGATAATATTAAAACCTATTTCATCAAAATTAGATGAGCTTGTAGTCAACTGATTTTCTCAAGGTCCTCTGATCTCAAAATCAGTTGGTATACCTAATGTCATGTGATGTTCCCCCTAATGAAATATCATCTGATGTGGGGCATTTTGTAGTTAAATATTTGCTACTAGGGATGATCGTTGGCAGGAATGAAAACTTGCATAACTTTCTACACCTGGCTCAGAATTTCCATTACAATACCATTCTGGAAGTGAAATGACTATGATTATTGAACTCATTACGCAACGCGCGATGACATAAGGTGCCCTGGATCAAAATTCAATCGCTTGACAACTTTTATGGTAGAGTTTCTCTTCATGTATCTTGTAAAAAATCATCTGAAGTTGATTATGAGGGCTCTTTTGAATTGCAGATTGTATAACATTTCTTTGGTAAGTCTTCTACTATGCAAGAGTCATCTGAATTTGTTAAATTCCTAGATTAGTTGCCTCTGAAGTCCGCTAGTTATCTTTGCTAATATTTCCTCTTAATGAGCTCGCGCTTCTTAATGAGCCGAGCCGAATTCGATAAGGTTACCAAACCGAGATGAGCTGACACTACTCAGGCTTGCTAGGCTCGTAAAATAGCTCTAGACATGTTTTTCCTGCAGAAGGTGTTAGGCGCAAAAACACACAGAGGTTTTGCAAAAGGATTTTGGATCTGCCCTGATGACCACCAAAAGTTTCTCAGGCAGTGGTCTTTAGGACACACTGCTCTGATACCACTTGTTGGTCCCTAAAAAGACTTTGAGTCTTATGTCTTTAAAGTCAGCTGATGTTGGAATTAGCTGAGTGCATAGTGAACTTTGTGCTGAAGCGTTTATATCAACTCCCTGTTTATGAAGAACTTTTTTTTGTGCAGCGAATAAGAGAGTTTAACAGAAAATATTATTTTGGCAACCGTATTTTGGTTTGTGGCAGAGTTTTACTCTGTGGATCCTTATCTCGAGGTTTTTCTTATCATTCTATCATAGTAATTACACGTGATCTCGGTGGGTTCTATCAATTGGTTCGACTTACCATTTCTTTTGCCATGACTCGTAGTACGTTCGAGAAGGAGAGGCTCGAATCAATGGAAAAATCATTGACTGACTTGCATTTGGCCATGGCCGATCACGTTGCCTCGCGCCAAGAACTCCTTGCAGCGCTGACCGAATTGGCAGCGGGCCAGGCGGAAATTTCCAAGCAGTTGAAGACGATCACCACGACAGTTATGGGCCGTCCATCGGATGATGCATCCTCCGCAGTCCAGCAGAACCCCCCCGCCTAGTGGCAACCCTCCGCCCCATATAGGGATTGGCGCTATTATTTCATTTTTGTCGAGTATGTGGCAGTGCAGAGTAGGAAACTGCCGGAATTTGATGGTTCGTTTCCGTTGGTGTGGATTGATCAAGCGGAGCAATACTTAGTGCACCACCCAACCCTCTGATCGTGCCCGCTTTGCCATGATCGCAATGGCCGGGCGCGCTATGTTCTGGGCACAATGGAATCTTCATCGTTCCCTTTCCATCGGATGGGACCAATTTCACCGAGAACTACTTAGCTCTTTTTGAGGAGAGTGTGGCATAACTTCCGAATTTGCCGCCAGATCAATATTTAGGGATGTTCCTAGGGGGCCTCAAACTATCCGTCCATGACCGTATCTTCGATGCATAAACTGTGGATGTTCACATTGCCATCCGGGCACCCCGACGCTGTCAGTTGATCGTCTATTTATTCAGCCACCTTCTTCAAACTGACCTTCCATGAATCCTTCGCCCGCCGCCCCGCGAAGTGAAAATGGGAGATTCTGTTAGTGTCGGTTCTGCACCAGCCACTACCGGGATTGCAAGCCACACCACTCATTCATCTTTTACTAGTGCCTCGGGGTCTTGTCAGAACAGAATCACTCGCCACTTGACGGCTGAAAAGGGACATGAATATCGTCTCAAGGGAAAATGTTACAGGTGCAGTAAGCCCTATAGGCCCCTTCATAAATGTGAAGCTAAATATTTGAATATTCTCATCGAGGCAGCGAAAAATAACCCCGGAGGGCCTTACTCTGGACTCGAGCATAATTTGGGTAATCCACCTGATTTGGGGACTGCATCAACCTTGAGGTCAAGGTTGTTTCGAAGGGGAGGCAATTGATAGCGCGTTCCGCTCTTAGTATATCGGAAAAAAAAGAAGAGAGTTTGATTTTATTCATGTTATGCTTGGTCTTTAATTATTTGTTCATTTAGTCAAACATTCCACTTTCAGTATTAGGTTATTTCTATTTTGGGTAATTAGGGTTTTGGCCCTTAATGGGCCTTGTGAGTCCATTTATATGGGTGTTTTACCCTAATGAGTTTATTAGGAAATATTATTTTTGCAGCTGTATTTCGGTTTGTGGCAGAGTTTTACTTTGTGGATCCTCATTTCGAGGGTTTTTCTTATCATTATATCATAGTAATTACGCGTGATCTCGGTGTGTTCTATCACATAAGGTGTATAAATAGTAGAATGGTTCCCTAGAAAGTGGTCCCCCATGGTAATTAAGGCAACCGCATTGAGAGGACTTATGTGCCCTTGCCAAAGTGAGAAGGTATATAAAGCATTTTTTCTCTTCATTGAGGCAACACACACATATTTTACACTCATATCAAAATCTCTCTTGATAACTCTCTTCATATCGGTGAGATACTGACTTGGGCGTCGGAGGATCAACGCCGGAGTCCCCTCCATCTTATTTTTGTGCATGATCTAGTAAAGTTTTCATTAGAGTTGACAGGTCTCAAAGGACGAAACAGAGAAGCAGGAATCATTATTTCCACTCTCTGCAAGCATCATTTTGACTACTAACAGGTATTATTTGCTTCGTTGCAACTTACATATGTTGTTGTTGATGAGTCTACCTTTTTACTCTCATCACTGTCGATACTTTTTATTCCCAGGTTGCTTTGGAAGCTGTCAGCAAAGGGGCCCATCTTATCAACGACGTGTCTGGTGGACAGATAGACGAAAACATGCATAATGTGGTTGCTGGTCTAAAAATTCCCTATATCACAATGCACATGTTACATATCAAAGAAGTATTAGGAAGAAGAATTAGAAGATGTGTTGTGGGCCTTAGTTTTTATTATGTTAGTTATATTTTAATTAGTGACTTTATTATTATTAGGTTATCATGGACTTGTTTTCCATGGCCTTTAGATTATAAATAAAGGTTTGCAATTGTAATTAGATTTTGCGCAGAAATTATTGATTGCCGTATTTTGGCATTGGATGGATTATTCCGTTGGGTTTTCTTGCTTTTAACAATTTGGTCCGACATGTAGGATCATCATGACTGGAAGTGATGCACGCATGGATTTCTTTAAAACTGTTGTGGCTACGTTAGAGAAGGGGATAACAGCTTTGGCGAAGGGTCAGGAACTTTCGACCACTCGTCATGATTCACTTGACAAGCGAGTTGATGAATTACACTTTGATATGCAGGCTGTGCGCTCCAGCCCCACGGATATACAAGCAACGTTAACACTTTTGGCCAAGGACAAGGGCATCGCGCCTGAAACCTCCAACACCACGGTTTCACGGTGATCCTCTGAAACTCCACCTCCACCGCCACTGATGGAAATTAATCAGGCCTCAAACAAGTTTGAATTGTCTCTCTTTTCTGGAGATAATCCATCAGCATGGATTTCTAGGGTAGAACAGTTTTTCTGCGTTCACCACACACATGCAGATATGCGAGTAGACATGGCTCTAATCGCTATGGAGGGAAATGCACTTCACTGGCTACAGTGGACAATGAACCGTTTTTCAAATTTCAGTTGGCAGAACCTCACAGTTGAACTACTGAAACGGTATGGGGATGATCCTCGTAAAATTCCATACGAGGCTTTGGCCGCTACTAATCAATCATCATATGTAGATGAATATGTTGGCGACTTTATCGCCCGTCTATCGGCCGTTCCAAATCTACCAAACTCGGTTGCTTTGGGGATGTTTTTTAACGGGCTCCGAGAGGACATTAACTTGAGGATTCGCTCGAAGGACGCTGATGAAATTAGTGCCACAATGCATTTGGCACGTGAGATTGAACGAGAGGTGGGTGCACTTAAACCATCTTATGCGAAAGGAAATCCCTCCAATTTTTGCCCTAATTTTTCTAGATCTCCTCACCCTGGAGGTTTTAGGCCATCTCTGCCTATTACACATTCACGATCAGGGGGAGTGAACTCTCATGAGCCCATCTTCTTATTCTTCTTCATTGTTTGTGGTCCATCAATCCCATAGGCAGTCGCAGTTGAGAGTTCCAGATCATGAAACTCCTCCGAAACCTGGCCCGTTTGAAGTGGTTGCTCGCATTGGGCCGGTTGCCTACCGTTTGATCCTTCTGGAGGGGTCCCGGTTGCACCCAGTTTTCCATGTTTCGCTGTTGAAACTAGTTGTTGGGGATGAACAAGTGGCTTCAGCCCTTCCTCAAGAGTTATGTGATGAATCACCAGAATTTGTTCTCGGATTCTGCGTGTGTGGGAAGTGTGGAGAGGTGAAGATCGGGTGGCACAAGTTTTGGTCACTTGGTCTGGTTTGTCAGAAGATGACACTACATGGGTTGATGAAGTCCATTTGCGCTCTCAGTTTCCAGACTTCCACCTTGAGGACAAGGTGTTTTTGGAGGGGAGGGAATTATTACATATAAAGACGTATTAGGCCTTCCCCAGTGGGCATGTAGATGGGGACGTGGCAATTGTAAAAATACCTCATATATAGGTTTTTAGCATTTGGGGAGGGGTGAGGTATAAACCCAGGTAGTACTGCATATACCCAGGTAAAAGAGGAGAGGGAGGGCCCCAACGCCTGTAACAATTTTTTTCTTTTTTTTCTTTTTACTTTTATCCTTGCAGAAGTTGTTGAAAAGTTTTTTTAATATTTTTTAAAAATTATTTTGGCTTATTTCTTGCAGAGTTGGAATATTTTGATCCAGTCAAGAATTAGTTTTTTGTTTTGTTTTTGCTTTTTTAACAGTCGTTGTTTTTTTTTTTAAATTACAAATATTATTTTTCAAATTTTTTTTATTTGGTATGCAACGGTTACTTATAAATTTTTACTATAAATACTTTCTCATTTCACAATTTTTACTACTATCAAAATATTAAATATTAAAATAATTAAAATATTTAATTTTTTTTTTAAAGTTAGATAATTAATATAGTTAATAAATTAAATTATAAAAAGAATAAATATGATATTAATTGAAGTGGGTCCGTAAAAAACCTACTTTTTAGGTTTATGCAATGAGAATGAGTTTAGTTTTGGAGGTAGAGGTTTTTTTGCTTTTGAGGTGACGCTGACGTGGTAGGAAAAAACCTGCTTTTCATATAGAAGCATTGAGGAGGGCCTTAGGAAGAAGAATAAGAAGATGGGTTGTGGGCCTTAGTTTTTTAATATTTTAATTGTTTATTATGTTAGTTATATTTTAATTTGTGGCTTTATTATTATTAGGTCTTTAGATTATAAATAAGGGTTTGCACAGAAATTATAGATTGCCGTATTTTGGCATTGGACGGATTATTCCGTTGGGTTTTCTTGTGTTTCCTTGTGCTATTCCCTTGCTTCTAACAGCACATGAGGGGCGACCCATCAACAATGCAGAATCAGGAGAATCTGGTGTATGGTGATGTTTGTGCTGATGTGGCGTGGGAGCTGTACATGAGGGTTAGAGATGTTGTATGGAGGATGATTGTGGATCCTGGAATCGGGTTCTCTAAGAATACAGCACAAAATTTGGGAATCTTATGGGGTTGGGAAGCATACGGTCGGAGGGAGTTGGGTAAGAAGAGCTTTGCAATGTGTAATGCTCCTATACTGATAGGGCCTTCAAGAAAGAGATTCTTGGGTGAGATTTGTGGCAAGTCGAGTGCACGCGGGGTTTTGGGCGGTGCAAATATAGTGATCGTACATAATGTGAGAGATACTGTCAAACTCTGTGATGCAATGCTGCAAAGGAAAAGAAACATTAGTTGATGAAATAATTTCAGGTTTTTTGCTTCTTTTGTATGCTCTGTTGTAAATTTGTTGTCTATGCAGCTGCGATTCAGTTTAAAAATCTTCAAGTCTCATGCTTCAGCCTTTGCCATTTTTGACAGCACCTTGATTTCATGGGCTTGAAGACGAATATAATTTTTACCGCTAAAAACTGATGATTTAGCTTTGAAGATTACAGAGATTAATGACTCGGCTAATGCTTCAATTATTACACGGACTGAAATCTGATTAAATTAATGTGTTTATTGTTTTGCTTAAAATAGTGAAATAGAGTTATTATTCAAATCAAATCGAATATTTTAAATTTGAGTCAGAAATCAAATTCGGCTTGACTTGTTAACGAATCCAGCGAGTCGAAATGAGTCTAACAAGTATATTAAATTTTAATTGTTAAACCTAAAGATTAGCTCGTTAATAGATAAAGTATTCAATAAATTCAAATTGGCTTGTTTAGACTTACAAGTGAAACTCTTTTTTCATTAAATTCGTATGAGTTATACTTTTAATATTTGAACGTTCCATATAAATTTATACATCATTAAATAATAAAATATTGATTTTTTTGCATATTTATAAGATTATACACATATTTATTTTTATATAAAATGTAGTATTTTTTCCATAGAGTACAAATTCCCTGAATTGAGAGGGTAATATACAATAGCACCCGAGCCAAAATTTCCCCCCAACATTTGCTAATAAGTTATCCATTTCCCCAATTTCTGGCGGGCAACGATCCGAAATTCCAACCCATGATTTCCATTCCTCAGAGCCCCCAAAAATGGCACTTTTCAAGCCTCCAAAAATCAAAATCATCCTCTGTTAATCCCCAAACAAGAACCCTAACTTTCCACCCAATATTTTCTTACGCTCAGAATGGTGCAAAAGACCCCGCTCCAGCAGGAAGAATCAAGCGCCAAGTTCTCAGTCAACAAGGAAGAACAAAGCTGGACAACTACCCCGACAGAGATTTCTACTCTTATCCAAGATTTGTAACCCATGTGGATAACAATTTCATCTCAACATTGACAAATCTTTACGGGGAAATTCTCAGACCCGAGACGGAAATCCTTGATCTGATGAGTTCTTGGGTCAGTCATTTGCCCGAACAGGTTGCCTACAAGAAAGTGGTGGGGCATGGGCTTAATGCGCAGGAGCTTGCCAGAAATCCCAGGCTCGATTATTTCTTTGTCAAGGATCTGAACAAGGAACAACAGCTTGAGTTTGAGGATTGCAGCTTTGATGCTGTTTTGTGCACTGTTAGTGTGCAGTATATGCAGCATCCTGAGAAGGTTTTTCATCTCCCACATCTTAGTAGAGTTAATTAGTTACTTACTCGGTTATTTACACAATTAATTTATTCGTTCCAAAATTAGGAAGCACTGATTTGTGTATACTCTCATAAGATATATACATATTTACTTTTACACCATCATTTTATTCAACGAATGTATTTTGTTTTTAAAGATATCTTCTTTATAAGTGTGCAAATAATTGTGACAAGATGTAATTTTCTTGTTCTTTGTGGGAAATGCCATGATCCCTTTTGTCCAAAATAGGGAAAAAATGATGAACTTTTGTTTATCATTTAGAAAAACTTATGGAATCTGTAATATGAATATTGATTAGACGATCACTAAATCATCCAGTGTGTCTATTCTTGTGCTGGTCAGTATATACAAAGTCATATTCTGGTTTTATTGGACCTCCAAATGCATCAGTCATCGGATATCTGAGTCATTAAGAAAATATTAGTTGTACTGAATTCTGTGATAAAGATTTTATACAATGAGAATCCATTTGCTTTAAAGGATAAAGTTATCTATTCTCCAGAACATTCTTTAAAGTAGACACACCCTGAGAAGATGCTCTTACGAAACGTGGGATAAAATGATTAGTCATTAGTTGCCATGAATCTTTAATATCACTTAGATTTGGCCAAAGATCATATACAATGAGAAGAAAAGTGACAGAAATTCATACTGCTGTGTTGTTTTACAGGTGTTTGCTGAGGTTTTTCGTATTCTACGACCAGGTGGAGTGTTCGTCGTAAGCTTCAGTAATAGGATGTTCTACGAGAAGGCGATCACCACATGGCGAGACGGGACGGCATACAGCCGAGTACAGCTGGTTGTACAATACTTCCAATGCGTGGAAGGATTCACACAGCCTCAAGTTATTCGAAAATTGGGAGCTGATGATAAGCAGGATAATTCGATTTTGAGTCGGATTGCAGGGCTGTTGGGATTGTTATCAGGATCGGATCCTTTTTATGCAGTCATAGCTTATAAAAACTTCCAACCTATATATGAATAGAAGCTGAGAGGGAGTGTTTGTTTAGGGTTGTATCCATCTGAATGTGCACATTCCATCTGGATGAGGGATGGATATACCATCATCTCATCCACTTTTTGAAAGTGCACATCTCATCCCTCGTCTAAATGGACATCCACTCTAGTTATATATCTATATACTTATTTTTACATAAGTTGATATCAATCATATTAATTTTATTTTTCACATCAAATATGTATGCATATTGTGTACCATATAATATAAGTGTATTTTTAAAAATAGTTTTATTTTCATTGAAAAGTTGGCGACAAGAGTAGATTTCTTGTGAATTTGATGTTATCTTGAACTTTAATTCAATAGGATTTAACTTCAAATTTTGCCTAGAATTTAGTCACCGCCCCCACCCCCAATCACAGTAGAAAAAAACTCTGCGCAAATCATGCTCTCTTGCGCGAATTACATTGATACTCCATGGTCAAGAATCCAAGCATGTTCTCTCGCTGAAAGTGGAGCGCACCCGTGCGTCGAGACTGAGTTAGGGAGAAGTCACATCAATTTCAGTTATGTCGAGGAATGTGAAGGTGAAGAACACTATGAGTGAAAATATATGACAATGATAGTATTTATGCATGACAGTGACAACATATTTGCATGACAATAGTAGTCTTTGTTGCATGATAGTGATATTCATACTACATGATAGTTATAGTCAAAGTACATGATAATGTTAGTCTTAGTATATGGTAGTAATAGTCATAATTCATGATAGTGGTAGTCTGTGCGTGAAAGAGATATTCATAAAGTGATATTCATAATGTATGAGAATTCTTTGTGCATGATAATCACGATAGAAATTCGGTTGACATATTAGACTTAGCTATGTGGATAAAACAAACTTGTATCGTGTTGGCACCAATCAACTTAATCTCCTCCTATAATTATTCATTAGGTTAAAAATGTTCAAACACGATGAATGTGAACTATGACTTGTACCACTGTGCGGCATTTTCATGTTGAACTTGTGAATTGCAGTTACGCAAGACAGATGATCTCAGCAGCGAGTGAAGAGATTGATGAAGGATTTTTACCATGTAAATTGAATCAAGGGACTATACTCTCGGATTCATGGTTAATTCAAATTTTTGTCTAGAGTTAATTATTATTTAACTGCCTAACTTTTCAATTAAAATAATAATGTCAAACAAATATTTTTTAAAAATACAATGAAATTGCACGTTACACATCATACATTAAAGACACACTTCCATGAATTTTACACATGTTTTACAAATTTCGATATATTTAATTTGAATTAAGAAAAGTGTGTATTTAATAAAAAATCGAGAAAAGAAATTAATGATTCAAACAAAGCAAAATGGCACCAAATCTATGGGCCTTTTGTTGGACTTATTATTTTAACAGCTGAGCCAACCCTTTCCCTTTCTCTCCTCCAAAACATATTGGTGTGGTTTGAAATTCTTATCTACAGAATTTCTCTCTCTCTCTCTCTCTCTCTCTCTCAAAAGTGAAAAATGACTTCTGCAACAGCCCTCCATCTCAAACTGGTTGAGTGCTGTTGTGCGACAACAGTGCCAAGAGCTACTTTCACCGCCATTTCCAAACCCTCTTGTTCCTCATTATCCATTAGGCAAATTCACCTTTCCCCCTCTTCTATTTCACTCAAATCCAAGAATTTACCCTTCAAGATTGTCCCGTTTGTCGCACAAACTTCGGATTGGGCCCAACAAGATGAAGCTGATGCAACCGGTTCTACTTCATTGGAAGGCGATGTATTGAATGTGGATAGCGATGATGGAAATTCAGAGGAAGGTGAAGCTGAGGATTCTTTCTCTGAGCCACCGGAGGAGGCGAAGCTCTTCGTCGGTAATTTGCCTTATGATGTTGACAGCGAAAAATTGGCTGCACTTTTTAATCAAGCTGGAGTTGTCGAAATTTCTGAGGTATAAATATGATAATGATTCCACATTTTATATTTGTAGCACTTTCTGCTGTGACATTCATAAATTGATTGTTTATATGCTTAAATGGGAAGTTGTGAATAGATAGTAGCAAGAATGAAATAGGAAGTTGAAAATGAATGAATGCTTCTATGATTTTTTCTTAATCTTTTTTTGGTGTATAGTCCTCTGGTTTATGTTGTGAGCTGAAGATTTGAATTCATTCAATCAGATTGTGGGATTGTGCTGTATGCTTTGTGCTGTGACATTCATAAAATTGATAGTTTATATGCTTAAGTAGGAAGTTGTGAATAGATAGTAGCAAGAATGAAATAGGAAGTTGAAAATGAATGAATGCTTCTATTATTTTTTTAAATCCTTTTTGTGGTGTATAGTCCTCTGGTTTATGTTGTGAGGTGAAGATTTGGATTCATTCAATCAGATTGTGTGATTGTAGGTGATTTATAATAGACAGACGGACCAGAGCCGTGGATTTGGATTTGTTACAATGAATACCGTGGAAGAAGCAGAGAAGGCTATTGAGTTGTTCAATGGATACGTAAGTTGCTCGTTGTCCCTTCTTGCGTAATCTCAAGTTATTATGTTTTAATCAAGGGAAATATTGCAAAGGTATATGCATTTATCTGATTCTTCAAGCATCTTTATGTTGGGGCATGCCTTAATTTGATTGGATATTTTACACACTTAAAGTAACCTATTGATTACCAACAATAAGGATATGTATTTTTGATGGTTTAGCATTCTAATTTCATTTCCTTTCTGGAAATTGTCAAGAATATTCTGAATGTTTCCCATCTGTGGAGATTTGGTGTCCATGAATGACATTTATCCGTGCTGAATATGGACATTGTGTACTTACATTGTGTTTGAATGTTAATGCTTCAAATGTGGAATCCTGATAAATATTCATGTAACCGATTCTTGAAGCATATTTATCTTGAGGCAGGCCTTACTTTTAATGGGATTTTCCGTAAGCAATTCAACTTGGTCACTGCTGTAGTAAAGTATATATATGCGTTTTGATCCCCAAAAAAGACGAAAGGATGTGCATTTTGATGACAAAGCATTCTAACTACAGTTTTTGTCAATGTTATAAGGAAAAGCTTGAAAGTTCTTTATGGAGGGTCAGTCATGGTAAACATCATTTACGTTTGGTGAATTCTGGACTTTGTAGACTTACACTGAAGAAAGTAGTACCCTGTTTCTGCAAAATTAGGCGTTAGTCGATGCACAAGATGCTCTTATTCTTGTTGTATTCCATAATTTGTAACTGCTTATGCCTCGGCGCCTAGTGAAACTAAATGTAAAATCTAAAATTCTTATGAGTTTAATATTGAGTGAAGTCTTGGGATTGGGTTCAATTGATTTGGTTTCTGGTTTTGCTTCAGGATGTAGAGGGAAGACTATTAACAGTAAACAAAGCCTCGCCTAGAGGTTCTCAACCAGAAAGGGCTCCTAGAACATACGAACCTTCCTTCAGAATATATGTCGGTAACCTACCATGGCGAGCAGATGATGCTCGTCTAATGGAGGTATTCAGCGAGCATGGTAAGGTGGTGGATGCTAGAGTAGTTTATGATCAGCAGTCCGGACGATCACGCGGATTTGGTTTTGTTACAATGTCGACTGAAAATGAAGTAAACGACGCCATAGCTGCTCTTGATGGGCAGGTAACTGAAATTTGTTTTATTCTGTTTATAGAATTTTGTTACTAACTTGTGCTGAATTTGTTGTGCAGGAGTTGGATGGAAGGGCAATTAGAGTTAATGTTGCACAGGAAAGACCAAGACGTGGCTTTTAAATCAAGATTTTAATTTTTTGAGGATGATTCAAATTATATTTCATTATTTTCTGATGTATAATGCATGAAGTTTTGTTTTAGTAACTATGCTTGATGAGGATTTTTCATTACCACCCTCCAAATTCGAATGTTGCTTTTAAATACCAAAATCTCGATTTACAAATCAAAATCCGATTCTTTTAAATTGGACTTTAAGAAATTACCTACAACATCTTTAAATTTACTATCTTTTCAATAAACTCTATTAATCATTATAAATTTAAACAACAATTGAAAATAAAGTTAATCCCAAACTCTAAACAAAAACAGACTTATTAACATTAATTTTTTCAAAATCATTTGAACCTCCAAAAGGCCCTTAACAAACTTCACCTTGGGAAAACTATTTCTAGCAAAAACATAGTGAAAAAGAGCAACACTCCCAACATCAGACTAAACTTGGAAGGTAACCATAGAGCTCTTAAATTAAACTAGCTTAAGCTCGAACTCAAAAAATACATGTTTGTTTAACAAGCTCAGCTCGGCTCGATAGACTCGCAAGTAGCTCAATAAGTTGGAAAAATATTGGTTATTTTATAAATATTATATAATATATCAGTAAAAAATTATAATATTTTACATAATAATATAACTCTAATTCTCAAATCATTCATATTAATAAACTGGTGATAATTTTATTTTTATTGAAGTATGCAAATGTGAATATGCTTGTAAAGTTGTTAATATAGTATCAGTTAAATATATTTTTTCAATATATTCGAGCTCAATCGAGCTTTGCTCATAAATTTTCTCGAGCTCAAACTCGAGCTTAATTTAAGCTAAACGAGTCGAACTCAATTTCGAGTTGAGCGGAGCTTGATTTTGAGTTTGTTCTTAACGAGCTGAATTCAATAAGTTTAACAAGCAGAGCCGAGCTAGCACTGCTAGCTCTCGCTCGGCCCGTATAACAGCTCTAGGTATCATAAGCCTTAGAAAATTCATGGAACACTTGGGGTCTTTCCAAATAGAAAAACACTCAAGACAAACAATGTGTTACTAAAGCCACATTTATGCAATACTATAAATATAGTAACAAGCTGTTCTTCATATATACTGAACTATCTTACTACATGACTGCAACGGTATTATTCTATTAAGAAAACTATGTTATACCTGCAAGATCAATACAAAACACTGAAAGAATATCTAGATTTAAAGAAACGATATACAAAAGTCAAAGGGTCATCAAGATGCAAAGATGGAGACAGCAGACAGGAAGAGAAAGCAGAAGCCATAATTTCATACGAGGAAAGAATACACAGTTGACTTTTCTCAGTAAAGGTCCAAAGTTGCTACAAAAATGGGCCATTCTCCTATAACAAAGATGACTCATTCTGCTGTACATATCATCCCCACTGTGCTATATCTTGTAATATATCATCTAAGGCTGTGTGTATTGAAAATATACTAAAGAAACTATACTACCCAAGAAATCTTTGTAGTTGTCAGGAAAAGTACAAAAGAATGGACCTGCACTGCCCCGATATAGTCAACGATCAGAAATTTTCAAGGAAAAACGGGCAAGAGACTACCTTCAACCGGTTCTCATTTAGTGCTAGCAGCTGTGACGGTAGCTACATAGAAATGCAATCTCCAGAGAGAGACATTGTCCTGCAGAATGACGGTGAAAGATCAAATTAAGCTTAAAAGAGTATAGCTATATATTCAAGTAGGCAGAAGTCAATCTTTTGTGGTTTTTACCAATTGATCCAGATCATCAATCGGCTTATTAGAAGAGTTATGCTCAAATGGCTTATCGAGTCGCATAATTTCTGCCACGCGATCAAGGTTTTTGCGTGGTAACTTATGAATCAATTTGCAAAGCTGTTGCTTTTCAGCAATGGTCATAGCCCTGTTCGAGAAAATTAAGAGTCAAATTTTCAGAGTAACTAGCAAATATTACAAGCAGTAAACAAAGCCAAATATTTTCATAACCCATCTTGCATAGAAGTAAAAGGGAGGCACAGTACACATGAAAAATTCGTTATAATAAATATAAAGGAAATTGTGGCTATTAATGAGAATAAAAAATGATCAATTCACTTTCATGATCTATAAGTTAATCGTTATAATATTTTAAATTACCTTCTCCTCTATCATCATTTCTCCATAATCATTCCACCATCCCTCAACCAACAATTATATTTTCTCTTATCTTATTCCAAGATTAGAGCAATACGCTAACAGTGCAAAATCATCATTCTCATTGTAATTCATTACTCGATGATTCTAATTATCAATCCCACTTAAGAATTTGAACCAACCGAACCCTAACAAAATTACATATTTAATTTCTAGACTTGGGAACAGCAAAGACTAACGACTGATGATGATACCTGCAAGTGGACATCACCATATTCAAAAGCGCTTGTAGATTCTTCTCCATGTGATTTAACTAACACAGTCAAAAAATGACCATAAACGATTCTGCTAGTTGTGTTAATAAAAAACGTAACGTGGTTATTACTGTCCAAATACCATTTCAGAAATTTCACTGGTGTGACTTCTCAGAAGTTCTTCAACCTTATTGCTGTCACTCTCTAGAATAAGCCGCAAGTCATCATCAATCTGAGAGAGAGGAGAGAGAACAAAGATACTCTCATCAGTAAGATTTACCCATAAACCTACTACTCTAAACTATACATAACACACACATTTGGGACATTTGAGCTTTAAGTATACAAGTGACGGGGCAATAACACAATATGATTGTGTTAGGATTTCAAATGTGCGAATCCCGCCAATTACAAAAGTTTACTCAAGAAGAGGGAAGACACCAAAATTAGATTGATCTGATCCTTTATTGACTTATGTCAATTTCTTTTAATTGTTAATAAAGATTTTGATTAGGATTTCTATTTCCTTATTTGCTGTAAGCCCACGGGCTCTTTTACTCTTTATTTGGAATGTAAAACAATTAAGAGGATTATTATGAAATTTTGATTATTGTGAGCATATCTCTACAACACGCGTTGGTTATCGTGAAGGGTCAGAATCAATGGAAGAAAATGAGGAACATCACTAATCGAACGGCTAAGACTCAGAGTCGAGAAGCTCAGTGATAAGCAGACGTAATGAGAGACCTGAGATCGGCGACCCAAGGGGTTCAATAGAGAGTTCCCCAAATTCACGGGAGAGGATCCAATCAATTGGTTGGATAAAGCAGAACAATACTTTGAGTTGAAGAAAGTAAGAGAAGAAGATTGTGTCAAAATCACATCCTATGACCTTAATGGTGGCGCTAGTTCGACCAAACTAATGTGAACCAGGTGACCTCCTGGGACACTTTCAAAGAGAGTCTGCTCATCTGATTTAAAAATTCAGAACTGGACAATGAATATGAAACACTGTGTAGGTTGAAACAAACAAGTAACTTTCGTGACTTATTGAAAGAAATCGAAAAGGGAGTTAATCGAGTCCCACATTGGCCGCCAAGCGCTTTGCTTGGGACATTCATGGCCGGTTTGAAACCAGAATTATCTAGAGAGTTGAAGATGCGGTGGCCCAAAACTCTGCAAGAAGCAATTCAGCCGGCTACTAGAAACAACGAACAACTGCGTATGTCCAAGCCATCACTACCCTACGGGCGAAGCGATTTCAACCCATTCAACAATAACCAGCCACCACGCAGTTGGGAAACCTATCTAACCCAACAGCTACCCCAGCAGCAGCCACCACTAAACTAACAATTCTCAATCCAGGCACTTCAAGCAAAGGCAGGTGTATACATGGAACCACACGTGCCCAAAAGCCAAGTGTATGTGTTTGATTGTAGATAACAATGATGATGAGAGCGAAAAGGAGAAACCTCGTTATGATGAGGAAGAGGGGGGGCCAACCCGATTAAGAAACCATTGATCTTAACCAGTTAGATAAACAACCTTTTCCAACCAATGAAGCATCACTCCACGGCCTCCAAAGAGAAGAGGGAGGGAAATTACTGGAATTCCATGGGAATATTGGGCACAACACTCTAATAGTGTTAGTTGATAGTGGAGCTTCGTTGAATTTTATCTCAGAAGATGTGGCTAGGGGACTGTGCGTACCCAGGACCCAAATTTTCTTCTCCTTGTCACATCAATACAGGTGGGGGCAGATTCTTAGAGTGCAACACTCGACACGAGAACATTCCTGTGGATATCCAAGGACTACGATTCTTTGTGAATATATATGGTATTCCATTACCTCATATTGATGTAATTTTAGGAATACCTAGGTTGGAAGATGTGAGCCCTTTGATGGTGGATTGCAGAGAACTTTCCTTAAACATATGGTACAACGATGAACTGTACCTGCTCAAGGTGATAGGGTTCAACGCACCAAAGAAACAAGACAACAACCAGCCATCCGACGGGGTTACTGAGATCCTTACCTATTCCCAAACAAGTGTGGACCGATATTTCGATGGATTTAATCATCCCATACACTGCAAGAACTGTGGCTGACCTTTTTATACGCTCATACGGCTGCATGGGGGGTGACCAAAACGATTGTCTCTGATAAGGATAGAGTTTTTATCAGCACTTTTTGGCGTGAATTATTCAAGTTACAGGGGACCGAGCTTAAGATGAACTCCTCTTACCACCCACAAACCAATGGCCTGACGGAGGATTCAAATTGCTGTTTGGAGCAATATTTACGTTGCATGACTTCATATAAACCCAAGGATTGGGAGCGGCATCTCGCATGGGCAGTATATTGGTACAACACAACTTATCATAGTGCTATTGATATGACCCCATTTGAGGCAGTCTATGGAAGGCAATCAGTACAAATACCATTCCACGAACCGAGGTCTACTATAGTACACGAGGTGGACGTGTAATCACAGGAAAGAGATAGGCTCCTACGTGAACTGAAGCTGACCCTTGAGTCTGCCCAGAACCATAAGCGTCAATATGCTGATGCAAAACTTCGGCCAGAGCAATTCGAAGTGGGCGAATGGGTCTTTCTTCGCTTACAGCCCTATCGCCAACATTCAGTGTTATGTAGAGTTAATAAGAAGTTAACCAACAAATTATTTGGCTAGTTTCAAATACTAGAAAGAATTGGTCCATCAGCCTACAAACTTGCCTTACCTGCGGAGTCGCGCATCCAATCCGGTATTCAATGTTTCTCTATTGAAGCATACAATTGGGGACATGACCAAAGTCAGAACCACTTTACCACCATACTCACACTTGCCCTATACCCAGAAAACATTCTTGGATATCGATGGAAAGAAACTCGTTAAAAACATTGGTACAAAAGAACTAGTTCACTGCGGAGGATGCTACATGGGAATTGGTCGAAGAGTTACGTACCAAGTTTCCAACGATTAACCTTGAGGACAAGGTTCTTCTCGACGGCGGGGGTGATGTTAGGATTTCAAATGTGCAAATCCCGCCAATTACAAAAGTTTACTTAAGAAGAGGGAAGACACCAAAATTAGATTGATCTGATCCTTTATTAACTTATGTCAATTTCCTTTAATTGCTAATAAAGATTTTGATTAGGATATCTATTTCCTTTCTTGCTGTAAGCCCACCAGCTATTTTGCTCTTTATTTGGATTGTAAAACAATTAAGAAGATTATTATGAAATTTTGATTACTGAGAGCATATCTCTAAAGCACGCGTTGGTTATTAGGGCAATCTGAGTTCATACTTGGGTTTCTAGGAATTTGATTATCAAGTTATAAGTATAACAAATTGTTTGTTATAGCTCACAAGAGTGGTGGCTGCATTCTCTCAACTTCTCGATGATATTACTAAAGAAGTTTGAAGACTCGTACAAGGATTACTAAGGGGGAGCGTTGTTGGAAATATTCAAAGGTAATAGGTATAAAAATAATTACAGAGCAATTTATGGTGACTAAAGAGAATAGAAAAGGATTAATGATACTATTTCTCTTCTAAATAAGATAATCAGTCCTACTATCCTTTCTCTTCAATCATTCCATTTCACCACCAACCTTTTTTTGTGTCATTTTTAAAAAAAATTAGAGCATATTACTAATGATATAATCACCATGAAAATAACATCTCCTTCAACATATCCGGAGACAGAAGGAAAAGGCATTCTCATCTCCATTACCATTAAAGTGTAGAAACCAAGCACCATTTGATATGTTACTATATTTACTTCTGCAACACAGGCAGCAAATTATTTCCAGGAAGCTAGAGTAGTTCTGCTATCAAGAATCATGTTCTTCTATAAAGTCATATTTTTTGACATCAAGATGTCAAATACAACTTAGAGGGTAGGAAATATAGGAGATAAAGAAAAAATTGTCTCATAATTTGTCAAGTGTACTATTGGTCTCAAAAAGTTACTCTTAATTTTGTCCACAAACTCTTTGAAAGCAATGTCATTTCATAACGTATGCTGCTCACTTGCCTATCATATTTGGGGCATGGTTGCCAAAAAGCCCAAACTCAACCAGTATGTGTGCCGCGCGGCAAAAATCGTTGTCATTTTACATTTTTGGCAAAAATGGGACCAAAATTGGACAACTCAAAGAGCCACAAAGCCAAAATCAAAAAGTCAAAATTTTTGGACCAAAATCGAACACATTATAAGTTATGGGACCAAACAACTTTTTTCTCGAAATATAGACACACCTGTCCATCCTCCAACTCACACGAAGGACACGTGTTACCCTTACCTCTATATCATCTTTGTCGGCTTCGACATCAGAAGTCGCATTCTTCGCATTTCGGGCTTTTCCCTGTGACCGGAAAAATGATCACATTAGAACATATTGGCAGGATCATGCATTCACTTTGAAGAAAAGATTGCTAGAATGCCGTGCTATAGCCACAGATAATTTGCATTTCTATTTATAATATTCACAAAAGGATGTTATACAGTGATCTGGCTAACAAGCATATGAGCACAACAGCAAATAACAAGTTGAGAAATCAAATTGAAAAGATTTTTAGGATTGAGTAAGATTCTATTGAAATACTTATGATGTTGGGACATGAGCCCTTTTGGATGTGACAGGTTTGATATTCGTCAAGCATCATCAAAAAACATATTAGATTTAATTACTAAAATGAAAATAGTTCTCCAATCTTCACCTTTTAATCTGGTATATAACAAAGAACCATATAATTCTAGGAACTAAGGGTATGTTTGTTTTGGCATTTAAGGGGTCGTAGCAAGTCATGACTTTGAAATCCTGAGATGTGAAAATCTTGATGAATAGTAAAAGTGTGTGTTTGTTTTGGGATTTTAGTAGGGTAGGATGTTACTTTATGTCAAATTAAAGTGTGATAATAATTGATTTTATAGGTATAATAGGTATTTTATGAGTGTTGTGTTGGAAAGAGTAATAATAGGTTTAATAGGTATTTTTAGGTGTGGATTGAGTTTGGAATGTGAAATCCGGATGTTACATCCCAAACTCGTGTAGAGCGTGATCGCAAAACCCTACGTCCATCCGTGTTTGTCCCAAAACAAACACACCCTAAGAAACAAGATTTTAGCATCCAAAAGATTATTAAGCTATAGAAGCGAACAAGTATGATCTGCAACCTTGTTGACTCTAAAATGCAGTGATTGTTTGGTATAATTTTCAAGGGGGAGGGCAGAAATTATGCAATCAAGAACGAAAGACACACAGAATGTCCTCACATTTCCTGAGAGGACGCAATGATAGCTCATGATGTGAAAATAGAAAGCCGTGTATAGCTAACAAGCTCCACATGAATTTTAAACTACTCATTATTTATAAACATCACCACCACAAAATGGTACCCAAGGAGATACTAACCAAACAATCAGATGAATCTTTGAGCTTCCCATCACGGTGCTTCAATGTATCAGCCTTGCGTGTAATGGCATCCTTTTCCAAACGACTCTCTTTGCATGTTAACAATGAACTTATCCGGCAAACATTAAGAACAGGATTTACCATCTGAAATAGAAAACTAAATCACCATACAGAGCAGGGAGAGGAAAAGACCATTAAATAACCCACCAAAACCAAATCACAAATGGATGCAGTGTTCAAATTCATAGACAGGACATGGCAGGGCAAACACAGTAAATAAATATCCGAACAAATCTAACAGGGCAAGTTTGAATCATGCCATTAACATTTTTGTTTTAGTTACCTCATCTATCACCTTTGTTAGAGTAACAACACTCTGCCACAGCAATGATTTTAATCTTTCATTTTTGGACTCAGAAAGCATAGCTCCAATTTCATTAAAAGATAATGAAGCAGAACCAATAATATCATTATTTTCTTTGATTTGGCAGCGATTCTTATTTGTGCCCATTTGTCTACCTACTCCACCAAGGTTTCCAGCCGAGGAGAAAACTTGATGAGCATAAGGGAGAACGCCATCATCCTGAGACAACAATCTTTTTATCTCATTTGTATAGAAACCAAAATAGTCTGGCCCTAACATATTGATTTCTTCTGAAGCACTCTGATTCATAGGATTTTCTGGCACAGCAACAAACTCTGCAGCAAGTCACAAATTAACAAAAAAAGCCAAGGAGTTATAACAGAAGAACTCGTGTATGGGAGAAAATTGGACTATAGCATATTACGAACAAAGGCAAGTCAATGATAGTTGTGCACAGACAAAGATCATAGCAGGGCCCCACTTCATCAAATGTCAAAGCATCATAACCTTGCAAGGAGAACACATCTCCCAAACTTCATTTATGGCATTAGTTCTTCCAAGGAAGTAATAGCTAGAGTTTTTATTAGTAGATACTCTATAACTTTAAAATGATACCCTTAAAACTTATAGACACTCCTGGTCACAACTATATAACTGCATGTTGTGTAAACTAGAAATGATTAGAGCATAGCAATATGTAAAAAAATTCATGGACCTAAAGCAGTTTAGGCACAACCACACATGAGACATTGACAACAAAACAACTACTAAAAATGAGTCGAGCATTATCAAACTACTCTCTCCAAAAAAAATAAAAAATAATAATAAACCAAAATCCCCTACACGATTAGTTACAAATGCTTTTTGACAAGCATTTGCCGCAGGAGGTCGTGTGAACCAAAACCCTATTAATAGATAGGAACACATTCCAACCAATTCCAAAAAAATATAAATTTGTATCAAATTTGAACTAGTAACTAATCCCAACATGGAAATACTGAAAAAACTCATACAAGCAAAAAATCTCAAGTATCCTTGATCGTGAGCCATATAATTATCACATAAATAAGAAACATAATTCCAACAGTAGTGATTAACATAAACATAATAGAAGTAAGCAGATCAATCAAGCAGCCAAATTCTAAAGAAAAATCATTATCGAGGGTCCAAGACCATACACATTGATAGATATAATTACTATTTATTTGCTGAATAGATTTTAACTATGCTGCTCAGATTGGGGTAGGGTATTTGACAACAGTGCATATCTAGGTGTTGGACTCTTAAATTTCTAAAATCTAGAATAAATAGATGCAGACAAAGATATAAAAACGAGGAGTTGGCCTCTAGGAGCTATGTCACCATCCGAGTTTGTGTTATGTGTTTGCTTGTGCTTCTCTTTAGTACTTGCTTGGGTTTGGTAGTGCACACAACATAATGGGCCATTAAGTGTACTTTAGGGAAACCTAGCAAAAAAAATGTCGTTCCTTATAAGATGTTGGATACAACAAATTCCATTCTACCAAGGTCCCAACATAACGCATCTCACATCAAATCTTTGGAGGAGCCGAAACTTGTGTACTTAATTGCCAAAATCAATCGGTACACTAAAATCACGACAAATTATACAAGTCCGCTTTTTTGAAATGTTATCTTGGACACCACGAACTAAACCACACAATTATGGAATGAACTATGCTCCAATGCTAGTTGTTGGATGCAACGAGATTTAATGTACCATCTCCACAAACCAATAGTCATTTTCTAACATATTCTATCCTCACTAATATGCCCTTTGAGAATTTCGTTGAGGGTTAACATCTTAAAATTACTCAAAGTCAAGTAAGGCTAACTTTAGAATTCTTTCATAATAGATAAAAAAAAATGCACCCCACGGAATATGTGATTATCAAACATATTGTCAAGTCTAGATCCCTAAGGGAATGTTTGTTTTGGGATTCACCCGGATGGACATAGGATTACGCGAGCACGCTCCACATAATTTTGAGATTTAACATCCGATTTTCAAATCTCAAATTCAATCCACATTTAAAAACACATATTATACCTATTATTACTATTTTCAACACAACACAACACACATAAAACCTATTATACCTATTATTACATCTATAATATCAATCATTTTCATACTTTGATTTGATATAAAATAATATCATACCCTACCAAAATTCCAAAACAAACACATATTTTTACTATTCATCAAGATTTCACATCTCATGATTTCAAAGTCATGACTTGTTACGCATACTTAAATATCAAAATAAACATACCCTAAGATCTTTCTATAAATACTAAGGGCATTGTTTTGATTGCACAATCACAACACATTGAATCGTAATTGCCCAACATATATTGACCTCCATTAAATCTACAATTAATGATTCTAACCATATTTTTTGTTACTTGATCAACGTTGCTACACGTATTGTTCTCTACATGTGCACTACAGTTCCAATAGTCTATACAGACAACTTTCATCGTTGTTGTTCTATGATTCGACATGTACTCCTCAAATAATATAGCTATATTTTCAAATAAAGAACTTTTCAACCTTCAAAAGGAATGTGTCCACACCTCTTGCCTCAAAAAATATTGGACATATCATTGAACTTGTATCCTGATTACAAATCCTTTAACTCAAAATAGTGTGTCCTAAATTTTAGAAAACAAGAAGTATGACATCTAGAGATACAATTGTACAAAACATTCACATCTAAATCCGAGCAACATGTGATTTGAGTAACATCTAATTAGGAATGAACCATTTGTTCCATTACCCAACCCGTACGATATTGGATAGGCGCATCTAGTCCTCATACAAAACCTCAATCATCCCTATAATTAATGCACCAACACACTTATTTTTACACAATCCTATATGATCACATTACCACATTTCTTTCACTAATTCTTTCTCCTACAATAGGCTGAACCTCAGACATACTCAGAGCTGAATTCCTTTGTGGATTCCCTTCGTCCTGAGCATTCTTAGGCTAAGCCTTAGGTTTGTTCGGGGCAGAGTTTGTTAGGAATATAAGCTAGGGTGTCCTAATTTAACCCAAAACTATGGCCAAAGGTTAAGGATTAACTCCCACTTATATACACATCCACAATTTGTTGTGGATTCGATGTGGGATCATAACATTCGACCCCCCTTAAAACCGGATGTCCACGGACGTAACACTACGGGTGGCAACCCATATGTCAAAGTCCACTCTCTGGGTGGCAACCCCCCTTGGACCCACATCTGAGATGGTAACCCCTGGGCCCACCATCGGGTAGCCCCATTCCGCGGCCCGCCCGATCTTTTCTCACAGATGGCGCCAATTGTTAAGAATATAAACTAGGGATCCCTAACTTAACCCAAAATCATGGTCAAAGGTCAAGGATTGACTCCCACTTATATACTCATCCACAATTTCTTGTGGATCCAATGTGGGAATATAACAATCGACCCCCCTTAAAGCCGACATCCACGGACTGCACACTCCGGGTGGCCATCCATATGTCAAGGTCCACTTCTCGGGTGGCAGCCCCCCTTGGGCCCACATCCAGGGTAGCAACCCCTGGGCCCATCATCGGGTAGCGCCATTCCGCAGCCCAGCCGAACTTTTTCCCACAGACGGCGCCAATTATTAGAAATATAAGTTAGGGAGTTCTAACTTAACCCAAAATCATGGTCAGAGATCAAAGATTGACTCCCACTTATATACTCATCCACAATTTGTTGTGGATCCGATGTGGGATCATAACAGAGTTCCTCCGGGCCTGATTCTTTCTAGGCTTAGCCTTAGGTTTACTCTGGTCCGTCTTCCTCGGCACCTAATGAGGTTCCTGGGCCTGTTCCTCAGGTTCTGGCCTAGGTTCCTCAGTCAATTGCCCGACGGGTTCAGTGGGCTCCTCATCCTTCCCTGAGACACTAACCTGATGAGCAATACATTTGCTTTTGTCATCAAATTGGGCTGGGGCACCCTTTTCGAAGTTACTTCCTGAAGCACCTCCGTTTCGGTCCTGAGAACTCTCCGGGTTGTAATCCAACCCTGCTTTAGCACCGTCAGTTCGTTGAGAGATTTTCTTTCATTTGTACAATCGTTCATTCTTTTTCGTTCACTCACTCATTTTCTAACCACTTTTTTTCCATTTTTTTCTCATTCATCCATCATCATCTCTAACAAAAAATCACCATATGCAAAATCATATATATAAACATATGATATAAATGAAGCAAAAGGTTCATAACAACTTGAGAACAATAAAAAAGGAACATTAGAAATAAATATTAAATAATGGTGCCTAAAAGCACGCTTTTAACCTAACTCCGACTATTCGTACAAGGAATTGAATAAGGAGTACCATAGAATGTCGAAACTCGAAACATGATCCATATAGTTAACCACACTACGGAAGAAATAGTATAATGTTGTAATGAAAAAAGAATAACTAGCAACTCATGGGCTACATACTACTTTGGAGGCATGCACACTAGTTGCCAAAAAACCAAATCATTTCATCCAAAAAGCAATTAAATTGATACTCACTATAAATTTTCAATTCTTTTTTTATATTCTAGAATAAATTTCTTATTCTAAGAAAACTAAAACAACATTGCATATATTAATAATTTAATACTTTTAACCATGTTTCACCAAATAACCATATAACAATAACAATATACATATATAAAATATCAAAAAATTATAGTCCCTCAGACTCGTTATAAGTTTTTCATTACTATTGGGCAAACAGATAAAATTTATAGTTAAACAAAGAAAGTAATTATTAATTAATTAATAACTATGTTTGTCCACAACATGAAGCTTATTACTAACATGATTTATAAAGAAAATCATTCATCCAAATTATTAGTGATAGAAAAAAAATCATTACAATTTCCATTAAAAATTGGAAACAAATGCTCATTTGTCTTTTACAACTCCTCCATTGACAAATTGCATGTCTATCTTATTGGGACATCTTTTATTAAAATGCACATTTTTAAAAAAAAAAAAATTATCTTACAAACTAGTCTTTACAATCAATTATTTTGTTTATAAATAAACTCTTCAATATAATTACAATATCTCTAACTTATTTACTTTTCTTAAAACTTGTGTTCAAGTATTGGTGCACAAATTTAGTGACTCATGAGTATTTTAACTCTCAAACCAATTCAATCTAGTTTATTTTGTGTGCATATAAATGGATACAAGTTCTTTTAAAATCCATTTAGATTTATGGATTTAAAAATAAATTAATTTAAAACAAAAATACATGTAAGAAAATATATATTTCAAGTAAAGAATTATAAAAAAAAAAGAAAAGTGTAAGAAAAAATAAAGATAAACAGGAAGAGGGAGAAGAGATTTCAAATGTCATGATTTTGAAGAAGATTCAAAATTTCTCCATTTTAAACATAACTCAATCTAAATATATTTAAATTCATGTAATACTTCAAAATCATATCATTTAAAATTTTTCCTCTAACTTTCTATTTTCTCTCCTATCTCTTTATAATTTGTCATTGGAAATATATGAATTTTTACATGAATTTTTTTTAAATAAAATTTATTCATTTTCAAAATCATACATCCAAAGAGAACCTTAGATTGCATGTGAATTCACAATAGAAAAAAAAATAAATGTGATATGTAAGAGTGGGTGTATTAGTATAAAAAATTATTTGATTTTTATAGAAAAATATATGATATTATATGTAAAAAAGAGTGTATATGTATAAAAAATAAAAATAATAATTAAAATTTTCTATTTTAGATAAGTGGACGGCCTATTAAAAGCAATATGAACCATTTATCGTGGATAGGATTTAAAATTTATTGTCCAAAACTCTTCATCAAACACAATCAAAGGAGTAATTTTTTTTTCAATTGATATTTCTACATCTTATCAATCAAAGATGCAAAACATAAAAGAGTTTTAAGATCTAGAGTCTCTTTGACTTGAAAAGGAATAATAAAAAAAAGAATTGATAAATCCAAGATGAAGATTTAAAGAAACACAAAATCAACCAAAATCTTTTACTCTACAAATCTCAACAAAACTCTGAAACCAAGATAATAAGAAAAAGTAGGAAAAGTAGAAAACCCACCTTTAGGATAATGGAAACGAGTGGCGTAATATCTTCTGAGTAGAAATCGAGAAGAGGGATATCGCCAGGAATTAAAATCCATCAAGATTTCGAACGGATTTTTGAGGCTTCATCGGCGGTATCGAGAGGCGGCGGTCGTGTCGCTATCAGCGTGGTGAGATTTGGAACCCTAGTTTTCTTGAGAACTTGGGGCTATTTATAGTTTTATACTACAGGCCTATCAAAAGTTTTTATAATTTTTTTATTTTTATTCCATAAATATTTGTACTCTTAAATTAAATTTCTTTTTTTTTACAATATATTTTATACTTTTAAAAAAATATTCTTAAGGCTCATTTTGTTTGTAAGATAATATTTTTGACGGATAGATATTTTTATCTTACGAACCAAATGAGTCCTTAATAATACCTATTTTATTACAATGATAAAAATATATGTAGCTCAAATTCTCAAATATTACTATTATAATATAAATAATTAAATACTTAGTGTGTAAATTTACAAATTTTGTGATATAAAATAAAAATTATATGCATAATTAAAAAATTATATATTCTTTTCATTATAATATTAGTGTTGATAGAATTTACTAATCGGTGTGTTTATGTGGCTTTTATAACATATTAATTCTACCAAACTATAACCTAAGAAATTGTGTTTTTGAGGATAATATAGAGAGAGAAAATAGAGAGTTTAGAGAGAAAAAATATTTGTGTATTATAATTGTGTTGTTTGAATAGTACAAGAGTGACCTTATTTATAGGTGTGCAAGTGTGAGATGACATCTTACGAGCCTATTTGGCTTCCGATGTTGACGAGGGTCTTTGACACTCGCCTTAGTCCCTCACCATGCTCCTCTGCCTTGTGCGATTTTTAGGGATGATGCAGCGGTGGACCTCGGCAATGTCTTCTTGGACAGGAGCGAGCTCCTTCTCGAGAGGGGAAGCTCGCTCATAGTCTCCTCTTCTCCTGGTGTCCCTGGCCACTGACCTTGGCCTATCGGGAGCTCGGGCGATGTTCTCACCTACCTCGCCGAGCTCCCCTGTGTAGACCTTGGTTCAGAACAATGACCAAGCACCTGCTCACCTCGGCGGCCTACGTAGCCTTGGGATAATTCTTTGATTATCTTCCGGTAGTTCGTCTTGTCAACAATTAGATCATCTGTCTCCTAAATTTATTTTTATTCATCTTTTAAAAAATATTATTTTCTGTATCTCATGATAAATTGCTCATTTTATCATTTTCGTATGTCTCATTATATGTTGTTTATTTGTTTTTTTACCTTTTTAGTAAATTACTATTCATTTTTTTATTATTATATTCAATACTTTGTACATTATTCCCATTTTTTCACTTTTCTCAATCACATCACATGTACTATATTAATATTTTTATATACTTCTTAATACTCGTGCCTAAAAAATATGAGCGACTTATAAGGGGACGGAGGGAGTATTTTATTATCGTACTTACAAACAATCACTTTATTTTCTAGCGGACCTCATAATTATTTCACAATATACTTATTTTATCAATTTTATCTCATTTTTTTAAATACGTGTTCATACAAATGAAAATAAATTTGGGGGATAGATGAATAATTTTTTATAAGATAATCTATTTTAATTTGATTTATTAATTTTTTTTGTATTAATTTGATTAAATATTGTATAAATCAAATTTAAAGGTAATCAAATCAATTAAATAAAAAATAATTATCTCCTAAAAATACTAATCATGTAGAAAAAAATATTTCATAACATTTAATATATATAATATAATAAATAAATAATAAAATATATTTTATAATAAAAAAAATTAATTTATCATGTTTATAGAATTCAAATTAGGATTAAAATTATAAAAAATTTATAAGATCTTGTTTATCATATTTGAAAAAAAATCAAGAAATATTTAAAACTTATGTAATTATATTTAAAAATAATTAAAATTTTGAATTATAAATATTATATAAATATGTTAAAGAAGAATATAATATTTTATAAATTTTGTAAAAAATAGGAAAATTACCTCACAACTACACAATGTTGATAAGGCGAACCACTGAAAGATAATCAAGGGATTAACTCGAAGCTACGAAGGTCGCCGAGGTGAGCGGGAGTTGGGTCATTGGTCCGAACCATGGCCAACATAGGGGAGCTCGGCGAGGTAGGTGAGAACCTCGCCCAAGCTCCCGATAGAACCAAGGCCGGCAACCAAGTACCAGGGGAAGAGGGAGTTACGAGCGAGCTTCCATACTCGGAAGGGAGCTCGCCCCCGGTCGAGGAGACCTCGCCGAGCTCCGCAGCTGCATCATCCCCAAGAAGCGCACAAGGCAGAGGAGCTCGCCAAAGACCTTGCCCAACCCAAGAGCCCGAATGACGGGTGCATCAGTAGGATATGTATGTGTAATAACTTAGAGCATCAAGAAGGGAGCATTGTGAGGGACCAAAGCGAAGGTTACAGACCTTGGTCAACACCGGAAGTCATATAGGCTCACAAGGTGTCACCTCACACTTGCACATCTATAAATAAGGCCTCTCTTGTACTATTCACACAATTTCAATACAAATCCTCATAATACAACAAATATTTTCTCTCTCTAAACTTTCTACTTTATCTCTCTATATCATCCACATTATCAAATCAAGAACACAACATTGGGTTATTGTTTGGTAGAATTAATACGCATTATAATAGTCACATAACAAACACCATTAATAAATTCTATCAACACACAAATTTAACTATTTTTCTCTAAGTAAGCTAACTTCTCCTTCTTAACCTTCTGAAAAGATTTTTTTTTTCCTTTCCTAAAATATAGTTCTCACGTAACTCAAGTTTGCATTTTTTGCCATATGGAATAACATTCATTTTGGTAAACTCTTGGAAACCTTTCTCTCTAATGTGTGCTAACAATCTTCTCTGACTTTGTAATGGATAAAATATCTTTCTCAACATTAAACTCATATCCCAGGTTGTTGAGTGTGCATCGGGATACCAGGTTTCTCTTCAAATCAAGTACATACCTAACTTTGGATAAAATTCTATCCACTCCATCAAACATCTTGACTCTGATGGAATCATCACTTGAACCCTTCAACTCTCATCATCGCCAAGAAGAACCAATTCTCCATCCAACTTCTCAAAGTTTCGAAACCAATTCTTTTCAGGACGCATATGGAATGTGCAGTCTGAGTCCAAGACCGACTAATGATGTAGCCTGTCATGACTCACCCTCAGCACTATCATAACCATCTTCCTCAACAACAGCATCCCCTTGAGCATCATGGTTCTGATTCTTCTTGTCATGACAGTTTTTCCCGATATGACCAACCTTATAGCAGAGATAACATTTTCTCTTTTCAACCCTCTTATTCCTCTTTGCAGTTGCACTTTGCTTATTTTCAGATTTCTTGTTTTAATTCTTCCTGCTTTTCTTGGACTTTATGCTCAAGCCCTCTGCAGTCGATTGAAACTTCTTCTCACTCATTTCTTGATTAACATCCTTGATCTTCAAAGCATTCTGAACCAAATCAAGAGTGATATCTTCTGATCTTCCAAAAATAAGGTATCCTTAAAAGTACTATAAGATTTAACAAGAAATTTAGCAGCAGGAGAGCCTTGTATTCATCAGCTTGTTCAGCATCAAGACTCTCAAGGTCATCAATACATTTGTTGAATTCATCCAACTACTTCAAGACCTTCCTATCATCAGCCATCTTGAAATCGAGTAGTTTTTGCTTTATGTAGAGCTTGTTGGATGCACACGTAGCTTGATACAAGCGTTCAAGCTTCTCCTAAACACCAAGTGCAGTTTTCTCTTTAGCTACCTCTCTCAGAGGTTTATCACCAAGGAGCTCGATGAAGGCATTATATGTCTTCTCCTTGATCTCATTGAGTCTCTCTTGCTCTTCGTCATTTGAAGTGGATGGCCATTTATCATCAGATGTCAAGACCATTGTCAATCCATGTTGAGTAAGTAATGTCTTCATCTTAATCTTCCACATACGAAAATTATTGTTGCCATTGAATTTTTCTACCTCGAGCTTCATCTTCAACAATCATTTCTCACAGATGACACCACACTTGTTAGGAAATTCCAGAACAAAAACAAACAAATACGAATAAAGATATAAAACAACTCAAATAGAATTCAATAGTAAATAAGCACACAAGAGGATTTACGTGATTTAGTTGTAAAACCTACATCCACAAGATCAAGAAATACCTCGTTTTTATTATATGATGAAAATTTTACAGATTATAGAGCAATTGCTTTAGCAATGTTTGCACTTAGAACCCTAATTTTGCAATTGTTAAATCTAACACACTAAATAAAGAGAAAGTTACATCAATATCTACTACTTTCCAGTGTGATCAAAGCCAAATATCTAATTGACGGTTACAACTGATTCAGTTAATTAGTGTAGGTTATTAACCAATTCAGCTTGCGTGCAACTCAGTTATGGTACAATGATTATTCAGCTCAATTTCATAACTAACGGTTCTTGGTGTGAAATGATTCAGACTAAGTTTGGTTGACAATTTAGATTGAACCGAACTTCAGGTTAGACGAATTTTGAAATCAGAAGAATTGGTCCTCAACTGATCAGACAATATTGCACTCAGATCGAAAGACTTCAAGTCAGACGACTTCAATGTTCAGGTCAGCTGACTTAGTTCACACACTCAAGTCAACCGAGTCTTCAGGCGACCTTCAAATCAACGAGGTCCTCATCAGTAGACCTCATCCAAAAGTAGACAACTAACCTCATTTGACTTCAGCTCAAGTCAAACGACCTTCAATACTGAAACTAACCAACACTAATCAGAACAACAACTGATACCAAAGCCCACAACCATTGGTACTAATCTAACTTGATCACTGAAAACATGTATATTTTGATGAGCTCTCACAGTTTTAGAAGTAAATGTTCCCTTTTTATTACTCCCTCCGTCCCATAATTGTTTTCACACTTTCCTTTTTCGTCCGTCCCACAATTGTTTTCACACCCTATAAATGAAAACTATTACTTTAATTTTATCCCCACAATCAAACTAATCTCATTATTTTAATAATATAATTTTACACAACACTCTACTTTTCTTAAAAATTGTGCCATCGGAGGGAGTATCATATAATTCTTTCTATAATATGCTTTTAAAATATTTATACATTTTTTAAAAATTAAAATTAATATATGGGATATCACCATTTTCTTAATTTAATCTTTTAATAGAGAGACTAGAGAGTGAGATTGCACATTTTAACCTACTATTGTTGTAGCTATATATCAAGTGACCGGCTAGCATAAGTGAAACCGAGTATTTACTTTGTTATGCATACTCAGTATCACAATTTGGCATCACAAAGCATAACTACAATGCACGTAATTCAAAAGGCAAAACTTAAATAATATCAAATTCGTTTAGAAAATTTGAGCAGACCCTCCCAAAAGAGAAAAATCAGGGGTGCGTTCACTGTGTTTCACTATGGCTGTTGGTGGAAGACGGCCAACGCAGATCTCATGGACTGTTGAGAAGAGTGGGAAAAGCTCTAACCATCCCCGATGCTTCAAAACCTCGTAAACCTCTTTTGCAGTCGAGACACCCTATAAAATCTTGACGATCAGATGAACATTCAAATGGAAAACATGACTAACAAAGAACATGTGTATTGACTGAACAAATTACGAGATACAATAATATAGTGACCGCATATGGTAGGATATAGGCTTTGTTGTTGTAAATTATGTTTTGAATAATATCACAAGTCGTATTTACCTGTAATTTTTGGCCCTGCAACATCTCAGCCTCGAGCTCATCAAATGACCTCTTCCCTCCATTCCTAGCAAAAGCATCGGCACACTTCCTATTTCTTCCCCCCACTGGAAATTGAAAGAGATTTTATTATTCTTTATTTATTTTTCTGAAAACAAAAGGCAGGCATGCATGCATTTGAGGACAGTCGGATGTCCGTTATACTTACAGCAGGTTGTGATTAGATCTGCTACACCACAGCTCTCAAAGAAAGTACTATCTTTGACAGAAGGGAAAAGAAGTTTTGAGAAGGCCTTCATTTCTCTCAAACCAATTCTCATTATTGCAGCCTGGTAATCATTGTACAAGCAATTTACTACTAATAATTTTATTACAGCCCAGAATGATTTTCTTTAACTTACCTTTGTATTGTTTCCCATGTCCAACCCATCCACAAATCCTGTATAAAGAATGTGCATGTATTGTTATAACATGTTAAAAACCTTTCTAAGGAAATAAAATGAAAAGAACATAACAAGTTAGTATATACCTGCTGCAATAGCCACAACATTTTTTAGTGTTCCACACAGTTCAACTCCTTCCACATCTTGGACCTATAAATATTGGTTCGATGTGTAAGAACAAAGCATGCATCAACGCCATCATGACGAATCAATAGACAAGTGAATTGAGAAGTTGAAGGTAACTAAGAAAGCTCACTCACAGCTGAGACAACGAAGTATGAAGTGTTGAATAGTTGAACCCATTTCTCTGCCGTCTCTTTATCTTTATCTTTTCTGTAACCAATGGTAGCCTCGCTAAATTTCTCCAAAGCAATCTGCACAAGTTACAATTTTCTTGTCATAAAAGAATTGGATAAAAGTGCTAAATAAATTATCATGTTTCTTAGCATACAACAACCAGTTGATAACCTCATTTGCAATGTTTGCACCCATCAAAACACAACAATTAATTCCGAGCTGTTCCGAAATGAGGGACGAGATCATGCATGGACCTTCCCTCTTGACTTCCATTCCTTTAATGAGGGAGATTGCTTCAGCATCCACTCTAATCTTCCCCAATAGCCTCTTACAAATGCCCTCCATGAACTGATGGGGTGTCACAAATACTAACAGGTTGGCATCTTTCACTGTCCAATAACCAATTCAGCCAAATTAAAAAGAGTATAATATGCTTTTGACAATCATCTAGATTAACTGAAATCCAAGCATTCAAACACATAAACATATACCTGCATTTTCAAGACTAGGGTCTGCAATAACATTTTTGCCAAGTTTTATCCCTGGTAGATATTTAACATTCTCCTACAATAAGCAAGAATATGTATTAGGCCAATAGTCATTAAAAGTGAAGAAAAGACACAGTGAACATATTACATTAGTACGATTGATGACTTCTGAGAGCTTTTCACCAGTTGGCAGTGTCTCCTCAAACACCCACATCCTCACTTCATCTATTCATCCAAAGCATATAACAAATGACATTAACTACATAAACCAACACGCACCAAAAGTTGTACCAAAAGAAACATATGAACCAAAAAGTGTCTGGGTAGAAGATTTTACCAATGTTAACAAGTATCCACCACCCAAAAAACTCTCAATCATTCACACCCTTAGTGTATATGCATTATGCAAATGGAACAAATAACTATGGGAAAAATACTATGAACCATGATCGTGACTCAAATGTATTTTCAAATAATATTAGTTGTTTTACTAAAATGTAGGAGTACTAGTTTATTAGCATTAATTGTTTTCTGTGGAAAATATTAAATTACTTTTATTAGTCATGTAGAGTTGAACAGAACGAGTGTTATAACCAATGACTGCAGAAAATGGTTGGGGAATTTAATCCTACTCAGAACAGAGATAGTACACATTGTTTGCAATCATAAACACAGACATGATACGTGCAGTCGCAGATTCACTATGAACGCTGCACCCAATGCATTTAAGCATGTACAGCTTGAACATTTTCTTCTCTCTCTTCAATGACAAAGAATGTGAATCGGATCGACCATGAAATTGAACGACGAAAACTTAATTAATCACAAAAAACAGCCAATTAGAAACGCAAAAGTGAGAGATTGCATGATACCATGAAATGAATTAAGCCTAAGCGTGTTGGAAGCAATGAGCTTAGCGGCGACGCTGCCCCAATTGCCACTTCCGACGACCGTGACTCTGGCTGCCATCTCATCGGCGGCGGTGATTGTAGTATCAATATGAGAAGGAGCCATGAGAAAGGAAATAGGGGAGGAGCGAGAAAGGAATGGATGAGAGGGAAAATAGGAGGAGAGAGAGGGGAGAAGGAATTAAATGGCATTTGGGCGGAGAAGACAGACACGTTGATCGTTAATATCAATGTGTGTGATGTTAAATCTGGCGATCTACACTATATAATGTTATGCACCTACACACCTTTTTCCTTCTCTTTTTTGCTTTCTTTTTAACAAACTTCTCTAACTTCTTTTGTTTTGTTTGTTGTGGATTTAAGGTGCTGTTCGTTTCACACTCTATAATAAAATAAGACCAATAAAAAAATAGTAATAAATTATTAAATTTATAATAAAATATAATGATATTTTTTAAAAAATAATAATTATTTTGACAAAAAAATTACTATTTATAAAAAAATTGGTGATAGATTTATAATAAAATGTGATAATTTTTTTTGTTAAATTTTTATCACTTTTAATTAATAAGTGACATAAGATGGTCTCACGCAGGATTTACTCAAAATAATCTATTTATTTATGAGCAGTCTAATGTGCATTGTACGTCCACTTACAAATTAAGATTGTTATACTCAAAAATATGAGTTTATTATACTAAATTAGGTTGACTATATTGAATATTAATAACATTGTATATTTTTTTGTGTAATTAGTTTACACTTTTCATTATAATCAACACATATTTTGCAGTGTAAACAACCTGAATTGTTGAGTGAGTGCACTATGCACTAGCTGCAACCTGCATATGAGACTTGCGTTTTTTCTATAATGATAGGCTTAATCTTATATTGATCAGATGCACCGTACAATTCAGGTGTATTATTTAAAATTTACTCCATTATTATTAAAAGATCATCTCTGCTATTACTGAAATTGCCCCTTGTTAAATTATAACAACAGTGACTTCCTGTAATAGCAGAAGTAACTTTTTAGAGATATCTATTATCACTTTAAATCACAAATATTATTAGTGATAATAGATATCTCTAAAAAATGCATTTGAGTAACTTTTTAGTGATAACAAATATATCTTTAAAAAAAATATTTGAGTTACACAGTGCAGAGTTTCTTAAATAATAATACACACTTTAAATCAACAATTTATTTTATGTTTAAACACCATATATCAATTTATGTTAAAATACGTGTAAAATATTTTTTTTTCTATCGAATGAATTGAGTATTTAGCTTAATTTATTGAATTTATCACGTGAAATATATTATTAACGTAAAAAAAACCAATCAATTCTTGATAAAGTATTTGAGTGAATGACCCGGGTTCGATTCCCTTTGCGAACGAATAGGAGAGAGATATAAGGTTGGTTTGGAGATATGAGTGCATGGAGACTTAGTGAACTAACTTCTAACCACTAACAATTAATACTTACCGATAAAAAATAATTCTTGATAAAGTATTTTATTATACACCCCTAATAATACTCATTTCTTTCTTAAATTAAATAACAATAAATATATTTATTAGTTTCCCAAATGAGTTTATTATTACCAAACTATAATAAAAATGTGGGATACACTTATAGGAATTGATTTGATTATCATAATAGTTTGCTTAACCAAGAGGGAGTAGACAACTTAAATTATTATTAATAGATATTAAGTGTCTTAATTAACAATTGAGGTATTTAATGAAAGGAAAATTTTAGGAATTAGTAACCATGTGATTCTCTAATTTCTAACATCTTAGGAGCTTTTCGTAGTTAATTAGGTGTAGTTAACTCTATTTGATCTCAAAAGAGATATTTTATTTTTATCTTTAATTGCTTAGTAATAGTCTTTAACTCACACTAAGAAAATAGCTAATGAGAGATTATTAAGACATGAGTAGCATTGATTAAAATTATAGAGATAACACCCAAAGTATTTTTCACATATCTTGCACTTCCTATCGAAGTTAGATTATCTTTGTGTTAGTTGTTCAAATTGCTTCTAGTTTAATTGCTTGTGTTTGTTTACTACTTTTCAATACTTAGTTTAAAAATCGGACTTGCCACTATAATGTTTATGTCGGCATACAACTTTGGAGATCCAATGCTTTATAAGATCCAAGGTCGATATTATGTGGTCATATGCTTGCTTTATTACAACTATCTATCCACTTTTGAGTTAACATGCTTGATTTAATAAATGTGCAAAAATACGGGAAAAAAAAAACTAGTTGGTATACACTTTGAGATATTAATATGAAATATTGAAATTAGTACTAAGTGAAGTGGAATTTCCCAATATAATTTTTGGTTCCATCACAATATACCCACATGTTAATAAGAACAAATGATAAGTCCAATTTATTTCAGATAGACTGATTGTTGATGTTATTTTCAATGAAATGATTTTAATTTAAAAGATGGTAAAAATAATATTCTATGATTTAAAAGAATTTTACAATCAATTCAGAATTTAAAAGATATAAAATATCGATCAAAGACTTAAAGATAATAATTATCAATTAGGTCTAAAAAAATGTTAAAATCATATACACACACATATATATACATCATTATTATTTTTATTATTACAATCTAGTTAGATTTATATATATCTACATAATTTTTTAGAAATTATGATATGTAAAAAGTATAAATAACAAAAATTTATAAGAGGTCAAACATATCTTAAAATAGGTGAGCCTTAAATTTATAACTTCTAACTTTTGATAGTGATAGTTTTATTATTTTTCAAATTCTAAATTAATATACATTTTTATTTTAATTAAATAATATTAGGCGATAAAAATTAATGGAGGTGAAGGAGGGCAGATAAGTTAGTTGTGAATTTTGTTAAATCAAACAGACATTAATGTGACGTGACGATCAATCTCAATCTCAATTAAAAACCATATACTCAACCGTATTTCCTCTGAGCTATTATTACAATCTTAGCCTAACTATTTAATCGGATAAAAGCACCCATATAAAGCATATATATATATATATATATATATATATATATATAAATATATATATTTATTTATTTATATATTATATTATATTATAATATATATTATATTATATTATAATATATATTATATTATATATTTATAAAAAGGACAATTTCCCCTATCCTATCTTGCGATGAGTGATGGGCCTGTTCAAATTCGGCCCATGTTAATTTTATGGATGTATCTTATGAGTATGGGTCAATTTGGGCCCAAATGAACTGCTATTAGGCCCATTTCATTTATTTTATCGCTTCAACATATATGCTTAGTTGTGCAAGGGTGTGTTTACTTTTTCTGAATAAAGTTGCGATGCATAAATAGCATATTTTTTATAAGTGTTTACTTTAATGGTTTATAAAATTGGGTAATTCATGTGATCTAATTTATCTGGTTAAAATACGTGGACTAACTAAATTTGATTTATCTAGTTAAATAAATAAGTGTTATCTAATATTATTTTAATTTTTAATACCAAATTAGTAATGTTGAACGCAGACTAAGGGCTCATTTGGTTCGTAATGTTTTCTACGAATAGATACTTTTATCTTACGAACCAAATGAGTCCAATAATATAATTTAACTAAAATTTTACATTTTTTTTTAGGGAGGGGCTCAAAGTCAAAATCTCGTTTAAATTAAAGCAATGGGATATTCTCAGACTTATGTTTGACTACTGCCTATTCACATTCATATAAAGCATGGGAATGTGGAATATATTTTGTCCTGCATTTTATTTACTAAATAATATTTTTTAAATATTTGTGTAAATCGTACACCTACTCCCACGAGTATAATACTATAATAAACATACAATATACATACACATGACATTGTTGACATCCTACTCGTGTAATAATATAAATAACATACTTGATGAAATTGAAGACGAGTAGAATATATTTAAAAGAAGAGATCATATATCAAGATTTGTTTCTCACTAGCTTGAAGAAAAGTTGTGAGAATGGATTGATCGGACAATGTTAGTTGTTAGTAGTTAGAAGTTAGTTCACCAAGTCTCCTTACATCCAAGGAATATCTCCAAATTCACCCTTATATCTCCCTCCTAATTCGTTCCCAAAGGGAATCGAACTCAGGCCACTCACTTAAGTGAGGAGCCCGGTGGCCAGGTGAGCTAGCTCCCCTGGTTGAGAATGGAGAGACAAATTAGCTGTAAATTTCAAAAGTAAAACTGCAGATTAAAAAAAAAAAATGCGTAACACTCTAAGGTGTCTAACTTTCAGAACATGCCGATCATATTTGTTTGTATGAATTATTTAGCGTGGGATGTTTAAAATTTTAAATACAACACCCCTGCATATTAATGAAGCATGCATGATTACTTAACTATAAAATTAGAGAATTAATATTATTTCTGTAATTGAATAAGCTTATAGTTCTATATTGAGGATAATTTGCACTAATGGGACCATAATCTACATTTGAAAAAATGGCAGCAGAATAAGGAGAAAAAATTATATACGAATTTATAATTTGCCACTGAATAATTCACAATTAAATATTTATGGAGAAATTGATTGGGATCATCTGAATAGATGAGTTTATATTTATTAAAAAAAATCTAGTAATAGATTGAAATAGCCAATTTGCTTGATCAATAAACAGAAGAATATTTTCTTGTCTCATTCAGTTCCTGATCATATGATATTTTGGACTCTGTTGATACCAATTTGAGGCACGTTTCTTGATTAGTATATCAATTTTTCTATTAAAAAAATGAATAGTTAATTAAAACAAAAGTTTTTTTTTTAATTTAATTAAATTTGTCCAAGGTTGTAAAATAAATTAATTCCTTCAGCTCGATAATTTCGTGCCATACATACAAATATTTGAAGAAAACCATAGCTTGTGCATTAAAATGGGAATAGATACTACGTACAACCCTTCAAATTTAAACCTGAAAATTAACTAAAAGCTTGAAAAAAAAATAAAAAATCTAACAGAACATGAAATTAATTAAGGTTTGATGTCATTGTTTACAGGCCGTCCTCTACGAGGTAGGGAGTAATCCTCCGACAAAAATCCGGCGCCCGCCGCTGTTGCCGTCGCCGGTGTGCCCTTGTGCATTACAGCAGTTTGGCTTTGTTGATGATTCAATCGCTTAGCCATAACATTAAAATTACCTGCAGGGATTATTAATTAATTATTAGTTTCAGCTAGCTTATAATTATATATATAGTGTGTTATTTTAAAATTGATAATTTATAAGAGAAATAATCTCACCTGAATGAGCAGATGAATCCCTTTGATGTAGGGAAAACAAACATAAAAATAGTATGATAACTCTAGTGAGTACCCCCATAACCATGATCATTCTCTCTCTCTCTCTCTCTCTCTCTCTCCATACACACAAATATACCTATATATATATATATAATGAGATTAGTCAACAAGATTTAGTTGTGAGTGGTGATGGGGATGCAAGATTTTGTTAACTACTTTTTGTTTTTTGTGCACCACATGACTTACATCAATCTCCAAGAGAATAAAGTGTGGTCCATGGCCTTTGAAACGTTCAGTTGGAATTTAGGAAAAGGAAAAAAGGTAAACATATTGTACATTAGTTAATTTACGATCGACAATTAATTAACATTTGTTAGAGAGAGCTATATATTATGTAACACTACATATATGTTGAATGATACCGAGCCTACCAATCGACACTATGTTATGTATGTATAACAAAATATAGGCCAAGTATTTTAATTAAGAGGCTGTAATATTTGTATTTAATAGGGTATAATTTCACCTGTTAGGCTCTTTTATATATTTATTACATATATATATATATATCATGAATTCTATATCATTTGGCGTGTAGATAGAGAACTATTCGTTATATATATATTTATCAAAAAATCAACTGATATAAAGTGGGTTTTTTTTTTTTTTTAACTATTAATTAGCTAGTTATATTTGAGTGCATTACAAATTGAAAGTACTAATGCAGAACTGCAGAAGTGCAATATTTTGGGGTGAAAGTGATCTGAAAAATGGAAAATAAGGATTTGTCATCATCAACAATGAAAACGGAGTCTTTTATCTTTTGGGTTTGTTAAACTTCATGACGCTTAAGCCCAAATAGAAATGAATTTTTTTTTTAGATACATTAATTAATTGTTTAAAACTCAATTGGCATTTTTCCATCTCAATTCTTTTTCATATGTGGATACAATTTTTAAGCAAAAAAAATACATAAGTATAAAATTAAATAATAAAGTAAAAAAAATATATATTATTAATTTTTATGAGTGTAAATTGTGTATTTCTCCTTTAAAGAGTTTAATCAGCGTCCAAAATTTTTTTGTGTGTGGCGCGGGGGGGGGGGGGGGACGTAGAGAATACAGTATGCTAGCTAGTATATAATACTCCGTCCGTCCCGGAAGTACTTTCATAGTAGTTCCGGACACGTGAATCAAAGAAAAATAAATATGTGAGTGTAAAGTTAAATAATAAAGTAAGAAAAAATGTATTTTATTGACTTTTGTGAGAGAGAAAAGTTTCCTTTTTAGATGTGTGAAAGAAGAATTGGGACGTCCAAATAAGGAAAGTGTGAAAGTAGTTTTGAGACGGAGAGAGTATTAATATTGATGTTCAATGCATGTACGTTGTGAATCTTATTTAATACTCCTGACAATGTTCTACAAACTAAATTGAACACATATTTTAAAATTTACATTTTGTGTCAAATACTGATATATGTGTATAGATTAAATATTTTTTTAGTGTACAAAAATAATTTTAAAATAGATAAATAAGAATAATTGCAGGAATGAGGAATCACTTTATAGAATCTTATTTTCTCAATTATTATTTTTAACTGATCACCACAAATATTACAACATTCCTAATTCAATCGTTGATCTATAAAACCGGTCAACCAACTAACTCCCGCCAACGGTTTTAATTTGCATGAATTCCTGTCCGAACATCCACCAATTCCTCCGCCGCCCTCCGCCGTATAAAAAGGCCACCGCCCCCTCCCATTTCCCTCATTCTTGATTCCTTGCAGTTTTTCTCTCCAAAAAAATAAAAAAAGAGAATTTCTGCAAAAGCCGCAAGAATCCCCAATAATAAAGTCAAACAAAAAGAGAAAAATCTCACCCCAATAAAGGACTAAAAATGGCACGCCAAGTTATTGCTCTTGCACTTATCCTCGTCGCCGCCTTCGCGGTGGCGGCCTCCGCCCAAGGTCCCTCATCCGCCCCTTCCACATCACCCGCCGCCGCCCCATCAAAGTCATCAACCGCCGCCCCCGTCGCCACCCCAAAAGCAGCCCCCGCTCCCGAGGAGTCATCATCCCCCATCGCCGCCGTCCCCACCTCAGAGGAGTCATCATCCCCCGTCGCCGGCGCCCCCGAGGAGGAGCCGGCATCCCCACCCGCCCCCGCCAGCGGCGCCGCACCCACCCCCGCACCCGTTGCGGCTGATGCACCGGCAGCTGATGTTCCGGCACCCAGTGGCGCCGCCGTTTTGAAGGTTTCCGCGGTCGCCGGCGCTGCCGCCGCCGCCGGATTCTTGTTCTTCTAAGTGTTTGATTTGTTTGATGCGCTTGTGGAATTTATCATGTGATGGTTTAGTTAGTTGCTTACGTACGATTGTACGTATGGGGTTCGATCGTATAATTACAAATTAGACCTCGCGAATGTAATCATAAATTTATTGTGTAAGAGCGCAAGAGTTTTTATCTAGTGACATTTTTTTCCATATAGTAACTTAGTAAGGAATGAGAGGATTAATCAAGTCATAATTGGAACAAATATATACCCTATATTTTAAAAGCGGAAGCGGAAGTTGACCCAACCACCTTAATATTTTTTATTGGATCAGGTTCAACCGGGTCTAATCACTTTTAAAGCGGTTGAACCGGTGTGATATCATAAATGCATAATATATAATTATAAATATTTATATATATATTATAATAAAATTATACTCCACCCGTCTCACTATAAGTTGCTCAGTTTGCCATTTTTCATCCGTCCCACTATATGTTGCTCTTTTTTTTTTTTACTTTTTTAGAAAATTATCATTCACTTCTTTATTACTCCATCCGTCGCGCGAATTAAGAAGATATAAGTATGTGAGTGTAAAGTTAAATAATAAAATAAGAAAAAATGTACTTTATTGACTTTTGTGAGTGTAAAAAGTTTCCTTTTTAGGTGTGTGAAAGAAGAGTTGAGACGTTCAAATAAGGAAAGTGTGAAAGTAGTTTTGGGACGGAAGAAGTATTATTTTCAATACTTTTTCACTTTTCTTTATCACATCACGTGTACTACATCAATATTTTTATAATCTTCTTAATATTAGTGTCCAAAAGTTGTGAGCAACTTATAAGGGGACGAATGGAGCATATCTTATGAATAATTTTATTGAAAAAATAAATTAAAATTAGATATTATACTGGAGGAGGGTGGAGACTTAGAGTTGTGTTTCCAGAGAGTTAAACTATATATATTATCTAGGATTATGAATTAAAATTAGACAATATATTACTAAATTATATTTAATATGTATTATATATAATTAATTTAGTTAATTCTGTTAAAAATACAATTTAATTGAATTTTTTGTCAAAGCGCCGTTTTGGCCGGTCCGACCCAATTTTTACTACTTTTGAGCGCTTTTAAAACGCTTTTTGAAAATGCCTGATCCGAGTAGTGGTCAGACCGGTCCGATCCGCTTTTTAAAAAAGTAACTTGTAAGGTGGAGGAGCATGCATATTAAGGGAAAAAGTGGAATAAAGGAAAAAAAATAGTGTTTTTGAGGAGTAATTTGATAAAATTTTATGTAAAAGAATAAAGAAGTTAGTTGGATTGAGTGTGATGTGGCCTGTGAGCCCAAAAAAGTGAAAAAGTCATGACATTTGTGTAAATATGTAAATATTGTGAGGGTGTAGATTAAGAATTTCCTTTTCTGGGATTTGGAAGTTCTTGTGGGATGTTAAAAAAAAAATCTGCAACTTCTTATGGTGCAGAGGGAGTATTAATTTTGAAGAAAGGTTAGAGTTTTAACATATATACTTTTCTTGATTTTCATTTTATAAATATTTCACGAAGAACATTGACTTTCGATTTGTTACACAAAAAAATTAATTGATTCCTCACACACTAGCTACTTTTGGAGTTAATAAAAGAAACCCATATATATAATTCAGCCCCGATGAATTTTCCCCTTATTAGTTCTAATTGTGTTTGAGTTGTGTTGTCGATGATTTTCTGGTTGATTGGTGTTAGTGGTTTCATGGTTCGATCGCCTTAAAAGTAATTTCAGACTCGATATTGGTTTTGCAAATGATAAAAGATGTGAGATTGAATGTTTGATTGGATTGTATTGTTTTTTTTTTAGTTATTTCTTGGAGCATGTGCTTATTTTATATGCGATGTAAGAAAATAAAGGTATTTTCTACAAAATTTATAAATATGGATATGAAATTTTTAACAAATAAATATGTAGTGGAGATTGTTAGGAATTGTCTATAAATTTTTATAGTGGTGGAAGATAACAACAAAAGTATTCTTAAAAAATAAAATAAAATTAAAAATAAGACGATTAATCGTGCCTAACTACTATAAGTTGAATTAGGCCCTGATTTAAGGTCCAACATATTCTATGCTGGGCCATCAAAGGGAGCTTCAATCTATTTCAATAGGGATAAATACATTGAAATAATGAATTTATGATAAGGATCGATGCAGATATTTTTTCCAACAATTATGGAGTTCACACCCCATTCACCTCACAATAAAATATTTTCTGTTCACCACTCTCCATCAAGAAAAGAAAAGAAAAGTGCAGACACTAGCTATTTCCGACGATGTCCACCGCCATCGTAATTTTTAACGGACGTACACCACCACCACACTATTTTTCGATGAATAAATTTAAGAATTTATTAGTTTTAGAATTTAAATTAGTTTTATATTTTTTAGGGTTTGAATGAATTTTTTTTGTTTCTATTATTTAGAAATTAAAAATTGATTGTTTTCGTAATTTTATCGGACAAAATTAATTGAAAATCGCGAATTGCAAAATTTCGTCTGACATAAACATTCCCTTTTCGGGCATTAATTCTTTTAAAATTTCATCGATAATAACCTGTTCTGAAAACAAAAGTATCATTATATAATTGAAAAATTATAAATATAACTTTGGATTCGGATAAAGTTACACAATCTGTGACATCTTTCCTTGAAATATGAATTAAAATTTAAGTTTCTAAAACAGAAACATAAAAGAACTAACTTATAAGATGAAAGCATATAGATTCGTATCAGAAAAATAAAATCGAAAAAGACGAACCAAATATATATATATATATATATATATATATATATTTGGAAATTAAAATAAAAAATTTACCTGGAATATTATAGGATGTATGGGAAGAGAGGTTGCAGATGGAAGATTAATGGATGAAATTGCAATCGGTTGACAGAAAAAAAAGAGAGCACAAATCTAATCATTACACATATATATACTTCTGTGCATGCTTATTTGTGCTCTCTATCTTCTGTCAACTGAAAAACGCATAACAAACTTAATTAATCTTGCATCCAAACACGCTCTTAATAATCACTTCTGCTTAATTCATCCCACCAAACCAAATTGAGAGAGAGAGAGAGAGAGATGTTTTGGTTTTTTTGAGTGGTATATATTTGGGAAGCTCATTCATTGACTTGTAATTAATTATGCAGAGGATAAAATTAAACCCGGTTTTTCAGACTGTGAACTGACTTGATGATTTGACCCGGTCTAATTAGACTTTTAATATTATTTATATCATGTCACAAATATGATATTATGACTGATTCACTATATATACTCCCTCCGCCCTCGTCCATGAAAATTAGACTATCCTTGCTGTGCACATTTATTAAAAAAAGTAGAATATTGATGTGTAAAAGTGAGTGTATTTGTATAAAAAAATATTTAATTATTAAAAAAGTACTTTATGTGATGTGTAAAAGTGAATATTTGTGTATAAAAAATGAAAATAATGATTGTAAGTTTTCAGGTAAGTAGATCATTTATTGTGGACGGAAAGAGTACATGTGATACTATATAAATTAGGCCGATTTTTTCTATTTTCTTTGTGTATAGATATTGTTATTCACATGATGTGTTTTTTTAAATTAAAGGTTCACATGATGTGTTACCACTCGTGTCACATGGAATATATGCATTAATAAAATAAATCATGATTAAAATATATAAATAATTTGTTTTAGTCCGTTTGAATTATATTCTCACAATATTTTCAAAGTATACTATTTTATTATATTTATAAATAATTATTTTATTTTAAATGGAATTCAAAAAAAAAATTCATAAAATTTATGTTCATTTCAATAAATAGATTTGGAGTCTCGGAGGATATAGACGGGAGAGGATAAAAGATAAATATAATTTTATTTTTATACAGAGATATAAAATGATATCACTTATCCTAATTAAATCGATTGATTGTTAAATTGATTTTAAATTTACTTTAGGACTGAACACTGATCAATAAATTTAAGATAATGATTGAGATAAGTTTAACACGTTAATTTCTATCCGATGTCAACGTCTTTACTTGATAACTTTTTCCTTTTTTTTTTCTGAAAGCATCAGACAATGTCAATTTAGAAAATTGAAAACATCAAATGCTAAAAGAAGTTAAATCCACATAATATATACTCCCTCCGTCCCAAAACTACTTTCACACTTTCCTTTTCCGGACGTCCCATATCTTCTTTCACACACCTAAAAAGAAAACTTTTTACACTCACAAAAGTTAACAAAGTACACTTTTTCTTATTTTATTATTTAACTTTACACTCACATACTCATTTTTCATTGGTTCCAGTATATATGAATATACAAAGAGAACTAGTTTAATGGTATTAAGTACATGAAAATATATTATTAAATAATTTAAGAACTTTATATATAGCTTCATCAGAACTTTTAACTATTCAACACATGAGCTAATTTACTGAGACAATTGAGTAATATTGAAAGCAACTATCAAAGACACGTCACACATATAATGTTAGACATCAAATCTGCAAGATTTAAAAAAAAAAAAAAAACTAATTTCAATAGTATTTGAATATACTGTGAAATTATTGCATTAGTTGACATCTAATGTGATATTTATATTATGTTTTAAATTGCAACAATAAATTAATTAAGTAAATTGCAAATTTTAAAATTTCATATAATAATTCCTCAAATCCAAATTTTAGTTCTATATATCTTGTAAAAAGAAGAAAGAAATTAATATTTCGTATGATTTACTTATGTTTATGATGGACCTATATATATTTAATTGGTCGGGTTAGTATTGCTATACGTAATTAACTTGTTGACTATAAATGGAGTGAAAGAGAGATTGATTAGATATTTTTGTGGTATCATTGTCCCTGGTGGGTGTATTAGTTGTGTTGTGTTGTGTCGATTTTAGATTCGCCCAGCTCATTAATCAATTTGATTTGTCCAACCAATTTTTGTAATTTCTCTCTTTTATAAAGAATTAAGTTGATGTGCTGGTTTAATTTGTGGTATTTTATAATTAAATTTGGATGTTATAGACCCCATGATTGCACGCTGTTTTTAGGCACTTCAGAGAACCAAAATTTTCCCAAGGTAAGGGGAATAACCATAAATAGACCGAGCCTCCTATTAAAATATTTATAGACTCAACTTGGCAGATTGAGCCCACAAAGTTGTTATACGAGTCAAGCGAGTTCAAAATTAAACTCGACTTAATTTATTTAATTTAATTTGAATTCGAATATCCTAAAAAAACCCACACTTAACTGATACTATATCAATAACATCATAATTCAACATATTCACATTCTCATACTTCAATAAAAACAAAACTCTCGCCAAATTCATTAATATGAGTGATTTGAACATTAGAATTATATAATTATTTAAAATATTATAATTTTATATCCTAAATTATATATATTTACAAAATAATATCTATTTTTCGAGGCTACCAAGCTACTTGCAAGCATATCGAGCCGAGCTCATTAAGTAAACGAGTATTTTTTTGAGCTTGAGCTCGGCTCGTTTAACATACAGAGTCGAGCCGAGGTGACGAGCGGCTCGTTTAATTTAACAGCTCTAAGCCCACTATATGAAACTTTGTCGAGTCAACTAGGCAGAGCTCACTATAGAAATTTTTTATTTTGCCAGTAGAAAATCAAATACAAAATGATTAGCTGTCCATTCCTTATTAGGACGCATCATTTCTGTATTAAGAATTTGACCTAAACCCTATTGCATCTAAAATTCTTACATTCAGATACAATAGCAGCAGAGTAACACAATACATATGCTTTTATAACTATAAGATTCGGCTGGATAGATGGACTAATTGGTATTTTAATGATATAGTTGGTAGTATAATGTGCATATATATCATTAAAAAATGAGTGAGTGTATTTATGAATTCGGGTTGCAAATAATGTGCTGAAAAGATAATTGGACAATCCATTTAAATATTGGGCCGTCTTGCACATATTAAAAAGCCCACTAAGACCAGCCCAACAGAGTGCTGTCTGTGTAATTTAGGCAGCGGCCCGGCAACGCTGTCGTTTCGTCTCTGAGTATATTCGTGGCTCAGAATAAATTATTCACATCATTTGAATGGCTGAGAGAAATCCAGCGCTACTCTGTAACCTGCACATATCCAATTGTATTCAATCATAGGTACAATTTCACCAGTTTTACTCAGTTGATCAATCTTTTCAGTGGTTAAATGGTACATGAATTCTCAATCTTGAAATTCTGCTTTAGTTTGTGAAATTATCTGGGCTCAATATGCATGCTCTGACAATTTGGCCTTCAGCAACTGAATTTTCTCACTCTGTTTTGGTACCCCAGTTGGATTTAGAGTTATATTCTTTATTTAATTCAGTTAAATTTGGAGAGAGAAGGAAAAGATTGAACCTATGCGATATTTCCTGCTATTTTTCTAGTTACTTTAGGGGTTTTAGAACAGAGGCTTGTGACTTGAAATGTAAATGCCTTTATCTAAGCTCTAGAAGTGCAATCAGTTTCTTGTATAAGAGTAAGAAAAATTCTGTTGGTGCGGCCTTTGCTCTTACATGGGCTTTGGACGAACAGACGGTTGGAAAAGATGTTGCCGAAGAAGAAAATGAGTGTTCTGAGGAGAGAGAGAGCGTGGAATTAACTAATGTAGATAGATGTGGCGGATCGAATGATGGTGGTGATGATGAGGATGATGATGATAGGAAAGAGGGTAGTGCTGATGTTGCAGAAAAAGCAGGAAATGGGAATAATCGAAGGATTAATGTTCGTGCATTGGCGTGGAGATTACGCTTGTCGAAAACTGCTGATGATGTGGAAGAAGTTCTGAAGAAGGAAGAAGAGCTTCTTCCCCTTCAAGTATATTCTACCATAATTAGGGGTTTTGGGAAAGAGAAGAAGCTAGATTCGGCTATTGCTCTCTATGACTGGCTCAAGAGAAAGAGCAGAGAGGCGGGTTCTTCGATTGGGCCGAATCTTTTCATATATAACAGTGTTTTGGGGGCGGTGAAGGAAGCTGGGAAGTTTAATGTGGCTGTGGATATCTTGAATGATATGTCTGTCGAAGGGGTGAATCCTAATGTTGTGACGTGCAACACTATGATGGGAATTTACATAGAAGAAGGAAGGGAAACTGAGGCCCTCCAACTGTTTGAAGATATGCCAAGTAAAGGCGTAGTTCCGTCTCCTGCATCATATTCTACGGTCTTATTTGCATACCGTAGGCTGGAGGATGGATTTGGAGCTCTAGCTTTCTTTGTTGAGGTGAGAGATAAGTACCAAAAAGGCGAAATTGGGAGAGATGATGGTGAGGAGAGCTGGGGATGGGATCATGAGTTTCCTAAGCTGGAAAACTTCATTGTACGTATTTGCTACCAAGTTATGCGAAGATGGCTTGTGAAAAGTGAGAATTTAAGCATTGAGGTACTGAGACTGCTCAAGGAGATGGATAAGGCTGGATTGAAGCATGGTCGTGAAGAAAACGAGCGCCTCATATGGGCATGTACTCGAGAAGAGCATTGCATTGTGGCTAAGGAACTGTATGCTAGGTTAAGAGAAATGGGCAGTGAAATAAGCTTATCAGTTTGTAATCACCTCATTTGGCTATTGGGGAAGGCAAAAAAATGGTGGGCAGCTTTAGAAATTTATGAGGATTTGCTGGATAAAGGGCCCGAACCAAATCACATGTCGTATGAATTAATCGTCTCCCATTTTAATATACTGCTTGATGCAGCTAGGAAAAAGGGAATTTGGAGATGGGGTGTGAGATTGGTGAATAAAATGGAAGAGAAGGGCCTTAAACCGGGTTGCAGAGAATGGAACTCTGTGCTCGTTGCTTGTTCCAAGGCTTCTGAAACCTCAGCTGCCATTCAGATATTCAAGAGAATGGTTGAACAAGGCGAGAAGCCAACTATAGTCTCGTACGGGGCTTTGCTTAGCGCACTTGAGAAAGGAAAGCTCTACGATGAGGCCCTTCAAGTGTGGAAACACATGCTAAAAGTCGGTGTTGAACCTAATTTGTATGCCTACACAATCATGGCCTCTATATATGCAGGCCAAGGAAAATTTGATATTGTGGATTCTATAATTAAGGAGATGGTGACAGTTGGCGTTGATCCAACGGTTGTGACATTCAACGCTATAATCAGCTCATGTGCTCGGAGTAATTATGGAAGTGAGGCGTACGAGTGGTTTGAGCGCATGAAACTCCAGAGTATCACACCCAATGAGGTTACGTATGAAATGTTGATCGAGGCTCTTGCTAAGGACGGTAAGCCACGTGTGGCTTATGAGCTGCACTTGAGGGCCCAGAATGAGGGACTTCTACTTTCTGCCAAGGCTTATGATGCTGTGGTTCAGTCTTCCCAATTATATGGGGCGACAATTGACGTTGCTAGTCTTGGCCCTCGACCACCGGAAAGAAAGAAGAAGGTGCAGATCAGGAAGAATTTGTCGGAGTTCTGTAAATTAGCTGATGTGCCTAGGAGGAGTAAACCATTTGTGAGAGCAGAAATTGGTACATCACATGAGAGTGAAGAACTGCATAGGTGAAAGTGACACTTATTTTTTAAGAATGTCTGAAGCCTGTCTTTTTTTATTACGAGCTTTACCTACTGTAAAATGTACTATACTTTGTTATAAATAATTTTAAGTTGTCTATAATTGTTCTTAAAAAATTGCAGGTTAAAAGTGAATTATTTATTCAGAACTCCACATAATCACTTTTATTGTTTACACCCACTTCATCAATTCACGTTATGTTCATGACATTAACATTTTGAAATGACAACAAACTACCAAGACCTGTTGTATGCAAAGAAAGGCAAGAAGTTTTCTCAGAACAGAAAGGCTCTTATTGAAAAAAAAAAATGAACGGGACATCATGAAGTTCTAAATAAGGAGAATTACACTATGTAATCAACATGTGTCAACTAGGAAAAAATAACAAGTAGGGTTGGGAATGTGATGCGAGACTGAGTTCTTCTATTCCTTCTTCCTCGACTCCTTGAGCTGTCCTCTCTTTCTAATGGCAAGGCAGAACTTCAGACGCCAAGCATCGATAATCGACTCGTGTACAGAGCTTGCTAAGGCCCATAGGAGGGAGTGCGGCCAGTAAGGAGTGCAACGAGGTTCATACCCTATCCAACGCAGAGCTGCACGAGCATAACCGTCTGTGGATGGCACAAAGAAGGACGACCTTTTTATTGATGCCATCTTTGTGGCAACATACAGCGGTACCTGAGGATATTTGGTAAAAAATCAGACTTAACAGTAGTTTAATAGAAAAATAAAATGAACACAAGATTAGATATTTGAAGAATGTCAAATTTAAGTTGTCTTTCGCCTAAACGAAATTAGTCTTATGAACTCTAGTCCTAGCCTATGTTGTCATTATACCTTTAAGCACACAACCACAACTACAACACTGAATCAATTGCAAACAGAACTAAGAATTATGAATACTTATGATCTTGAAAACCTTTTCATCTTTCAAAAATCTTTTTCATTCTGTATACATCATACATTCATACTTCTGCACGGTGACACAACAGCATCAGACCAATTCATACCTTAAAACTTGCCATTAGCGTAGATGAAGTTTGTAAACCTTGAGTGATCCTCAATGCACAGATTTTTTAAAAGCAATTTACACAAAAAAACAGAGCATCACGAGAAATTCGTCCAGCTAAAAGCAATTTTGTGTTTTGAGTAAACGAACCTGACACTGCACGTCGATCCCACTCTTCTTGTACTCCACATAGAGGCACCTTGAGAACTGATCAACATACCTGAAAGAACAACAACAAACACAACCACGAAATTTATTATAACACCTATGAGCAATCATATAAAGTAATCTTCCATACTTCAGAATGTCGATACTCATATCCAGTCACCAAAATTACCACTAATAAGCAATCATTAACGTTCATAAACCATTCAAATCCGAACAACCTATTCTTCTATCGAAGTAATCAGAATCTAGCTTCTAAAGTAGCACAAAAGAGCAGTGACATTTAACATCTAATCCACTTTTAGTAAATCAATTCAAGCATAGACAACAATAGAAGTTATAATGGCTCCAAATCAACCAAGCTAATGACAGTTCTTTAGTTTGAGATCCATCAACTCTGAAACAAGAATCTTCATAAGTTTAGCCATACTAATCGAGCTAAAAAGTCAAACATCACAAGATCAACTAATTAAACAATGCAAATCAACCTCAAACATAAGATTGAAAAAAGGTACTCACGCTTTGGTAGCAGCATAGACAGAATAAAGTGGATCGGCAGGGATAACCATAGCAGCGCCAGAGCCAATGTTCACAATAGCCCCCTTTTTCCTCTTCAACATCCCAGGCAAAACAGCCTGCGTAACTTTCGTCGTGCCCTCGACATTAACCTTAATCAAATCAGTCAATAGGTTATCATCAACTTCGTGAAAGAATCTAGCGTACGGATACGAAACCCCCACGTTGTTAATCAGCAACCCCACATCCAATCCTTCAATAGTCTCCTTAATCCTAGAAACGCCGTCGTCTAAATCGCCGGAGAAATCCACCACCACAGTCTTGATCTGGGTCGACCCGGATTTGGACTTGATGGACTCGGAGACGTCCTTGAGTTTATCCGGGTTCCGACCCACTAGAACCAAGTTGAGCCCCTTTCTCGCCAGCTGAAATGCGAAGGCTTTTCCGATGCCGTCGGTGGGGCCCGTGATTAGAGCCCATGACCCGTATTTCTTGAGGTTTTTACCGGGTCGGAGGAAATTGACATAGACCCAGTTGAGAATTGAGAATGCGAGTTTGAGGAGAGAGAAGGAGCCTAGAGAGAGAAGGAGGAGAAACCATGTGGGTTGAGATTTGAGCTGCTCGAAGATGCACTGCGCCATGAGTGAGCGATGAATCTGGATATGAGGTTCTTCAACGGGTATATATAATAGACTAGAAAGTATTTATGATTGTTACTCTTCTGTTCTAAATTTTATTAATAAATACTGAGAGGGTGATTTTATCCTTTTTTTTTTTTAATAAATACTTTCTAATTTATCCTTTTTTTTTTTAATTTATACTGAGAGGGTTATTAATAAATACTTTCTAATTTATCCTTTTTTTTTTCACTAACAAAGTATGTCATGGATGGATACTTGATTAATTAAATTTTATGTTTTCGAAAAATTTATCCTTTTCTTAAGATATTAAATAAACTATGAAAAAACTAAAAAATGATATAAATAAATAGCCCAATATATGAAATAATCAAGTCAAATCAAAGACCAAATTATGTTTGACGGGGAAAACAAAAAAATAATTCATATCTGAAAAATCATGTTATGTTTTGCAGCTTAATATAGAATTGCGAAGTCACATTTTTTTAAAAAGTAGAATTGATGTTACGGTGCATTTAAATTCTTCTAACATTTTTTTAATGCATCCTCATAAATTGTTTACATGGAATTAATAACTACTAAAGTAAATACTATATATGCTTCTATATATAGTGCTAGTTTAATTTAATAAATATAATCAACAAATAATTATCTCTCTTTTTTATGTGATAATTGATCCAATTCCTTTCTATATGACATGCATCATAAGTTTTTATCATAGATCTATACCATATAAAAATATTAATTTCTCGTAATTCAACAAAATCAAATTAGCCTAAATTTAATTAAAGTTAACTGCGGAGGAAACTTCAACTTAAAATGTTACTATATATAGAGACATGGAATTAAATAAGATGAATATATTAACCAGGTGGATTAGCCCACCTCCTCACTTAAGTGAGTGACCTGAATTCGATTCCCTCTGGGAACGAATTAGGAGGGAGATATAATGTTGGACTTGGAAATGTGGAGTGTAAGAAGACTTGGTGAACTAATCAAACTACCAACAACTAACATTTACCGATAAAAAAAAAAAATTATAAAACGAAGGAGATATAATGAAAAATAGAAGGATGATAGCAGTTGGAGAGCATTAATTTTGAAGTTGGGGTGTGCAACAGTGATTGGTTGGTGGTTGAATTAGATGAGCTGAAATTTGGCAGCCTCTCCGTTATATATTATAGGTGAACAATATCACCGCTTTTATAATAGGACGATTGTGTAGGTTTATTTTATGTATTTGTAAATATTATAATAAATTTATATTGTAATTTTAATTTATAAATCTAATATATTTATAAATGTATATAATAATATTAGTTACTTTTGTTTTACGAAATAAATATAGCGTTGAATGTAATATTTGCCAGACTCACACTTTGAGTAAATTAAATATGAAATTGATGAAGGGCAATTAATTGATATGACATAACATGCCCCATTAAATGGGCCGATTTCATTAGATTGCGACACGATTTTTTTTTTTGGAAAAAATAAGGACAATCTTTATTTACAAGTTACAATTTACAACTATAAATCGGAAAATATGGACGGAAAAACAAATGTTGTCTGTCACGCACAACGTATGACACTATGAATATGATTAGCTATCTAAGCTGACTATGTCAAACGATTTTTTTTTTTACGAATTGCAATTTAATTTAAATTTTTGACAAAATAAATTATTATTTTTCATATTTTTTGCAATTTAAATTTCGAGTATTTTTAACTCTTGTCCAAAAAATAACGTTGACAATAAATGTATATTTATCATCCCAACAAATATCCACATCATTAAATATTTAAAAAGAATAATAACGGGCAAATGAAATGAGACATATTTTATTCATAAGATTGTTTCGTACAAGTCTCTCAAAAAAATAAACCCCACAGTATCATGTAGATAATCAATTGACTGTAAAAACACTATTGAAAAATTGGTCTTTTCCTGGAAGATATTTGGAATTCAAACATTCTTCCTCTATATTTTCCCTGTGTAAAGGGTTCCGTTCAAACTTCAATTACCAATTGAATAATTGTGTTGCATATTTTGAATTTGTTATCCATGTATCATATGTTCCATGATTTATTATGCCATGTTTATAAGCATTTTGAGCATACATGCATATAATGAACGACATAATATTTATTATTCTCTCCGTCCAACTATAAGTTGCTCATTTTATCATTTTTGTCTGTTATACTATACGTTGCTTGTTTGCTTTTTTACCTTTTTATGAAAGTATTATTCACTTTTTTATTATTGTTTTCAATACTTTTTATACTATTCTCATTACTTTTTCACTTTTCTCCATCAAAGCACTATGTGCTATACTAATATTTTTATACCCTTCTTAATATTAGTGCACAAAAATTGTGAGCAACTTATAAATGGAGGCAGTATATAATATCTACATACATATATAAACACATACTTAAAGAATCACAATCACCCTTTCAAACAAGACTAAGCATGTCATACTATGAAAACCAATCTAGAATGCATTTGATTTTGATCATTATCACAGAACATATAGTTGTTGAAACAAGATTCAAGTGCAATTTGTAATGCTCTACACAATTTCCCCTAAATTCACACTTGGGAAGAGCTGAAGAAATCTGTCAAATATTTGCCACATGCATTTACAAAGAAAGTATATATTACCACTGCCTTTCACCCCGACTTGAATTATGTATATACGTATTCTCCCCCCTCATGTTTCCCGTTTCACGGCCTCCAAAATGCATCAAGTTCTCAGAAACAGCAAAGCCAACTTTTCTGCATCAAAAGTAAGGACAAGAAACCATTCAAACAAAGCTCTTGCTGAACAAGATAACTTATTCGTAAAATCGGTACCTTGCGGGGCAAATCAGAAGGTTGGACATGCTGAGGCCCATTTTGACCACGATGATTCTGCTCGGAACTTGGTCCGGAGCCTTTAGCTTTCTTTTCATCCCTGGCCTTGGCAAAGATGACCGTAAATCCATCGGCAGAGGCTGGATTATTCACGTCCCACTCCCCAAACTTCGGCAACGGCCGACCTTTCTCGTGCTGCACACACCACAGGTTTCCCCTTCTTATGCATCAATTGCAATGTGCTAAGTTTATAAAATATATTGCAAAAGAAGAAAGTATGCACACATGGTGTTATGGAAATGTATATTTATTGTATTCATCTCTTTGCAAGTGAAAAAAACAACTAGGCTTTCTACATATGCATACACAGATGAAGTTCTCCAGGCATAGCCATAAATACTCAATCAAGAGATGGAGGGGAAGTAATTAGATTAGATATCCATCAATTGCTTCAAAAGCTAGCTTTAAATCTTCATAGTTGAACTACATTTGTCTTAGTTACTCAATCACCATTGCTACTGCAACATATAGACTCTGTTGCTCACTTACTTATAGTTCCTCCCCAATTCCTTTATTATATCCAAGGGGCTATGCGTTGGAACTCGACTAACATCCAAAAATAAGAAACCAACATAACCCTAATTTCGATTTGGGGCAAGAAGGAAAACTAAAATAGTTATATTGTCCATATAATTTCAGAATTCTAACATTGAAGTTAAAAACAACTTCAGATATGAAGGATTATTCCTAAATACAAATGGAAAAATGAGGGAGAAGAAATCCAAATATTCAAACAGAGGCTACACATGGAAATTGCAAAAATTGAGTCATCAACAGAAATCTCATCAGACCACACGTCCTCCTCCGCACGTAATTTCACACACAAGTGCACATACACGATCATAATGGGAGATAAATCTGGAATCAAATATACCAACAATAATACCAACAACAGAAGAGAGTCGTTTTCCTGATCGAATTACACAATTAACAAAAGAATTCGCCATTGATAATTTACAAAATCGGTGTAAATGTGCGGAAACAGGGATATGCAAAGAAGGATAAACTTACAGACGTCATGAGAAATTGCAGGCTTTTAGCCTCCGATGGAAGAGAAATGAAGAATGTTTCGAGAGGAGAGAGAGAGAGAGATTTGCGAGGGAAATCAGAACGGGTCTTTAGGAGGGAGAGAAAGAGAGGAATTAGAATTTTAGAATGAAGATTGTGTTTGTGTTGTCAAATCATAACTGTTACAATTAAACACATGCATTGCCCACTTCTAAATCTGGTTGACATTTGTAGTATTAAATTAAATTAAATTATTTCGCTACGAGGAGGCACGATCCACATTAATTAATTAATTATTAAGCAAAAAATTATAAAAAATTCTCATATAAGTAACTAACTCAGAAATATCATTATATTTATCTAATAACATCATTAAACTTATAAAATAATATTACAATATAAAAATTTACCAACAATGCATTATACAACTCAAATATATTTTTATTACTCTTGAGAAGTTGACCTTGTTTCTTTTTTTTTTTTAATGTAAAAGTCACCTTCAATTTAACATAGAGATAATTCTTCATTCAAAATAATAATAACTTTTAAAAATATATAATCGAATTGCATAGTGTATCTAATGCATACAAAAGTATGCCAAATAATATGAGTATTAGTTTATAAAAAAAATAATATTGTTAAATAAATACAATGATATTAATTTATACTATGAATAATATTTATTACATTGGGTCACTAATAAATTTATATGCAATGTATCATAAATATGTGGCAACACTTGAATTTTAAGCTTACAAATTTTTTTTTTAAACACACAAAATAACATGTTAAACAACTTTTTTTATAACTGAGATATTAGTGATTACTTTTTAAAATATTACTAATAATTTCTCAAATATTATTAATAATCTTTATAATTTTTTTTCTATTTTGCAATATGTTTCGAATTCAGCCGGTTAATTGTGTCCTTATTAATTGCGCAATTTAATTAAACGACCGAATCTCTAATAACATGCTTTGTTTATGTTATAATATATTGGAATAATATATTATATTATAATTGACATAATATTAGATTATAGTTCAGTGAGGTTTAGACCCACAAGACTTAGATGTTAGGGTTAGATACTTATATAATGTATCGTTCCCTTTGTATTTCATAAACTTCCATATTGTAAACGGCAGTTCATAGTAGATATTCTCCTGGCTTGGTTGCTCCCAGACGTAGTCACTCTGTGACGAATTGGGTTATCAAACTCTGTGTTATTTATTTTATGCTTACGTTTTTCTCTCGATTACAACAGTTTAAACGTGGCACCAAGTAATTGGGTTACATCACATTTATCTTATATTTTATTTATATGGCATCAACTCATAATAAACTTTCACGTAAAAAATTAAATTAATTATTCTACAAAAAAAATAATAACTAATTCGAGATGTGGATACTTTGCTTAATCCTAAGTAGTGGGTTTAAAGGTTTTCTTACTTTGCTTAATCCTAAGTAGTGGGCTCGCATCTAAAAGAAAAGAAAATATTCGAATCCACTGGTAGAGGGGTATAAACATAGAAAATTACAAAATGATTATCAAAATTGACAAAAATTATAAATTGATTCTGTGCATTAAAAAAAAAAAAACTTTTATACAGAAAAAAATTATACTTCTGTATATATATTGTGAACCAATTTGTAAATATAGTAATTTTTTTGACGAATATGTAAATCTCAATAAATTATCATAATTTAAACATACGATCGGTGTAATATTAAAAATTATTCACCGGACTACCATAATATTGAATATGCGTTAAAAGTTTGAAACATATAAAATAACAAAAAGAAATGAAACTGCTTAATTAATAAGAGAAAAAAAGTCTTACATTTCATACTCTTAACTCAGGAATGCATCTTCATATCATATGTTTATTTAAGCAGCAACGCAGAAATACCTGTCCTAATACTAAAAAGATTTTTCCAGCTTACATATGTTCAGTATGATCTGTTCTTAATCCATATGTTGCTCCACATACCAATTCTTAAATGCGACACAATTTGCGAATGACACGACAAACAGGCATTCGTCGTACGAAATCGAGCCTGCCTACCTAACTATAAATACCAACTCACATACCTACTGGCTATTCAAACAAACACTAACACAATTCATAAAACAAAATACCATGTTTATAAAGCAAATAAAAGCTGTTGCCTGTCTGATGATTCTTGTGGCGCTTCATCAGCACGCTATTGAGGCAGAAGGCCACATCCCCTTCCTCGTAAATCCTCAAACTCTACAACAATCCCAGTACATTACTGTAATTGGTATGTCACTAGAGTTCAACTCTGAATTACTATATATTACTTTATAAATTGTGCAGCATATGAATCATCAGCTGCTATTATATTGCAGGTTGTAATAGTGACTGTGACATAGCCTGCTGTTATTGCGATATCAGAATACAGCCCCCAATTTGTGTGCACTGCTGTGAAGAAGAGGCTTAATGTGTAACATATGATGTACATACATTCATGCAGTTGCAAATTACTAATACTATTTTCTACTTCAAACTCTTTATAGCTAAAGAGTTCCGACTCAAAAGGATACATAAACTGCATCAAAAATCACTAACATTAATCAGATCCACCATTTTAGAAAGCAAAACATATCAATAGTGGGTCTCAATGTCACGCTCAGTACAGGTACAAGAACTGTAAAAAAAGATCAAATAGAGACCACCTAGAGTGGGTTCCTCTGTCAAACATCGAAAATTTTCAAATTTCTCTTATTATGTTATTATCGACCAGTAAAATACATGCTATTTAAGTGTGGAAAACACACACTGTTGGCTTCTTGCAAGAACCAGGTTTTCATTCTTACAATGGAAAACTTTGAGCTCAGTCTCAGGCAGTTACCTGATTTGAGTTACGGCAGATATTATTGCTTTCTTGTAAGTCCAAGAAACACAGCTGCTGATGAGATTTGAACTCTGAGATCAGCAATATCAATATCATGGCCACCTTCTACCAAACCATATTGATCAACCTGTAAATCTTCCTCGAGCCTGGCCAGCTCAATGGCTTGCTCAATACTTAATCGACCACGAAGTATTCCAACTGCTATGGTCAAAGAGTGAGCAGCCGAAGCAAGTGCATCGATTGCAGCTAATTCATAGTCATCTGTCTTCTTGAGAAGGTTCTCAAAGGCATTGACCAGGCCCTCCTCCTGCTTTCCACCAAAAAAACTGGTGTACAAGATAGGCCTGTAACCAAATTCCGATTCCAACCATTTCATTAGAGGGCCAAATTTCTCCACTTGTAGTACTGCAAATATGCGAATAGATAAGAAAATCAGAGAAATGTGCTTAAGATGGTTTGGATCAGTACATCATATAGCAATTAATGAATCATTAACTCAAACTAAAAGGAGAAAAGGAAGACAAAGAAAAGTGAAAAAAGCTGCTAGACTTTAATTTTATTTTTATAATACTAAAAGGATCATGTCACACTAAAAAAATGACATCTACGTCCAAATTGCCAATCTTACATACTCTAAAAAAATTCTATACGCACCTCGGAGATCCCTCACTAGATCATTGTCCGTTGGAGCACGGCAAAACACCAGATCATGATGAAATTTTTTGATCAAATTCTCAATTATCTTCGGCCTAACAATCGGTACTCTTTCCAGTGCTGTGCACGCAAGCTTCATCAGAGGCATTGTGAATGGTCTAATTCCATCTGTTTGCTACAAACAAAACTTTTTTACTACTCAAAAGTCTATTTCAGAAACACAGAAGCCAAATCAACTCTCACCATAAAGCTATGATACACATTTTTCTTCAACACACAATATATAAAATATAAAATTGAAAGATAATGAAGCACACAGGTCACACCAAATGACAGTTGAGCTTAAAAGCTCAGATAACCTACCAAGACAGATATTTAATCCGACCCCAGTTCAGCATGCAATACAGTCACACATATTGAACACAAAAGGCTCATTCTTGGAATTTTTTTTTTTTGGTAAAATTCAAAATTCCAACTACTATTACTTTTTTAGACGCGCCAAATGAAAGTGCATACGAAGGTTAATTTGTGAACTAGAATACTTAGAACTCCATCCACAGTGAATATCCAGGCCATACTGTGATCGACATTTCCACAGCAATGCTCATCTATATACGTAATTCTGCATAACTATTTTTCTCTAACATAAGTAACATTATGATTTGTGAATTTTAACAATCAATCATATAAGTAAGTTGACAAATAACACAAACTATAAATGCCAAATAGTTGACACTGCGCTTTCACAGCCTTTTCTTAGCCCGCTAGTGTACGCACAACCAATATTAGCAAAATCAACACAAATAGCCTAGAAATTAGCAAAACGCCATGCCTAGACATAAAATTTCAACAGAAAAGTAGAAATTTTAATGCACCTGATACTCCCATTCAGCTGCAATGGCTTTTGCAAGAGCTAAAGTTGGGCATTTGAGATTTCGCTTTGACGGAGTCTTCAGGGTTCTGTAATCGAGCATTACATGCCACCCATTTCCGTCCTCTGCTTCTCTCGTCGTCACCATCTTATAAAACCGCTTTCCAACAATGGAACCGGTCATGGATGATATCGGCATACTCGAGGGTGCGGATGAAGAAGGCGCCTTATCTGGGCCCTTGATGTAAATGTCAGCATCTGTGATCGGATTCGAGGCGGTTTTCAATTGGTCGGGATCAACAGAGCAATCGGTTTCCAAAGAGGATTCAGAATTCCCGGCTGCGGCAGCGAGGCTGAGCTGACGCCCAGCGGCGGTAAGAGTCCTGAGTCCGTTGGAGTTGAGGATTCTTAGGGTTTTCCCCACCACGGATGACGCCATTCTCGCTCAGTCTTGAGAGAGAGAGGATACATCGAGCTTTTTTCCGAATGTGTTTCGTATAGAAAAAAAGTCATGGGCCAGTAAGCCTGGTCCAGGCTGAAGTTTTGGGCTTGATGCAATATTTTGGGCTTATTTTTTAAGGTGCGAGTGTTTTCTGTATCGCGCACGTCCAATTTAAATTTTTTTTAAATATTGCTTCTATTATTATGTAAAAATTATTTTATTTTATAATAAAAAATTAAAAGTCTGTTTTATGTGCCTTATTTACACCATGCAAAATAAAAATAAAATGTGTAGATGAATATAACTACGGCATGTAGACTTTAATTTAACTGAAAATTTAAAACTGCACGCGAAATTTAATATAATTGAATTATACCTACTAACTTGATAATTTTTAATTTTCTAAAAAAACATGTGTTGATGGATTTTATTAACGTAATGATTTAGTGCTGTTTATAGCTTAGAAATCCACCAAACAATAACTATGAAATTGTGTTCTTGATTTGCAATGTAGAGAGAGAAAGTAGTGAGAGTTAGAGAGAGAAAGTGTCGTAGAAATTATGAACTTAGAGCAAGAAAATGTGTACATGAGACCTATTTATAGGTTTTGATGTTGTGAGGTGGCACCTTGTGAGCCTACTTGGCTTTAGATGTTGACAAGTGTCATTGACACTTGTCTTTACTCACTACTATGCTTCTGTTACATTGTTTCGTCCTACTACATCACTACTAGTTCCCTATATAGCTACTGTCCATACTTCGGACTTGGTAAGCTTCTTTGCGAGTTCCATTGCCTTGTGCCATCTCGGGGTAGTGTGGTGGTGGACTTCAGCTTGGTCTCTTGAGTATGGGCGAGCTCCTTGGCTAGCTCCCCTGCGTCTGGACTAGCTGCGTTTGGGCGAGCTTTCCTGCGTCTGGGCTAGCTTCCCTGCGTCTAGACTAGCTCCCCTGCGTCTGGGCGAGCTTCCCTGCGTCTGGGCTAGTTCCCCTACGTCTGAGCGAGTTTCCCAACTTCCATGTTGGCCAGCTCCTGACGAGCTCCTCAGCTTCCATGCTGGCGATCGAGCTCCTCAGCCTCCATGCTGGCCAACTCCTCAGCTTTGGTTATTTATCCTTATAATCATTCATTAGTAGTTCGTTTTAGTTCGCTTATCAACAACATGCACTATTTCTATCCTAAAGTTATTCACATATTTAGAAGGATAGATTTTTTTTAATAAAATATGTACTTTTAAATAGAATAGTGATACATAAATTACTTTGTTAAATATTATAGACGATTCAACCGGATAAGTGTATAAATAATTAGGAGACTAATTGAGTATTACTATATTTAATTGCATGTTGTCCGTACAATTTTGAATAAATCTTGGCCTTGGCCAACACGGAAAGTGCCTAGTGGGGGGGGTGGGGTTGACAAATCAACTCCTTGATTCCCAAGATGTTTGACTAATGAGTAATGACCACACTTTGATTCTATTTAAACCCAAGCAACTAGCAATTCACTCTCATTCACCTCTCTCTCTCTCTCTCTCTCTCACATACACACACACCAATTAATCACAACACAACACAAGATGAGGAGAGAGGGTAGGCAACATGGCATGGTGAGGAGTTGCCCAGCTCCATGGAAGCCCCAATCGAAGGCCAAGACACTGGTTGGGTTTAGCTCAACTAGCACGTCTATGAGAGTCAAAATTACGTCCACAAAAAACTCCAAAAATGTGGCCACAAAGAAGGCAACAAATCACTCCAAGTTCACGAAAATATATGATCGGACCATTATTAGTCCGAATTCCATTAAGTCCAAAGACATGAAGGCTAAGAGGTCATCTGATGTAGTTTCAGATTATAGCTTAATCACATGGAGGGTGGTGGATCATGGTCTCAGGTTATCCGGATTTTCAGCCATCAATCTTTTGAACAATTTAATGAATCAAGATCATGATTTTGACGTCCATCATTCTGAAGATATATGAAGAATAATCTAGAATTTTCCAAGTTCAAAAATATTATTAAATGAGAATGACATGATGAAATGTCATATATATATGGTTGTGTTGAAAATGATCCTTTAAGCTTTTAGATTTGAATGCACAAGCAAATGAAGTATTTTTTTATTAATATTAAAAAATCATTCTCGTTATTATAAAAGATTATCCCTTATTAATTTGTTATGAATGAGCTTTTTCAATAATAGCACATATACTTCTCCAATGATAATACAATACTTTTTAAAAAATATATATATATTTGAAGTGCACAGTGTAATTATTGTATATGAAACTTAATAAAAAAAAAAATCTCCCACAATACCTCGATTATTTGTACATTTACTATTTACGTCATTTCCAAAATTATTTGTACACTATAAATTAAAAAGAAATATATATATATATATATATATTCATCCGCCACACTTAATTAAAGAGTGTAATGTTTTTTTAATAAATTTATATAATATAAACTATGTATCATAAACTATAAATTTATAAATATAAACTATGCATCATAAAGTGGTTTATATCATGAAAATGATTTATATAATAATTTATTTTTTTTAAAGAAAAAAGTGTTTTTATGGGTGTGAATTATTTTGGGAGTAAAGTAGTAAATTATTATAAAAAATGACTGAATAAGCATTTTGACATTCATTACTTTGTAATTGTCTGCTGCATTTTTTTTAGTTGTAAAAAATAAATTCACATGGGACAAGTACATGTCTCCAATTGTATACGATGCCAAGTTATGAAGTCTAAAACGCATTGGCATAGTCGTCCTTCAACACTAAAGTCGCTTTTCATACACACAAACCTTTCTTACGCACTGGATACGATTGGATTGAAAGTTACAGCAGAGGCACCGCTCGTTTCGCTCTCCGTTTCTCTCTCTACATCGCCGGCGGGGCAGATCGCCAAGAGTCGTGTCAGGTTCTCTCTCTATAAATATTTTCATATCAATTAAAGCATGTACGGACGCAAAAACGAATTTGAAGTTAGTTTATTTTATGATTTGAATGACTGAATTAAGTAGTTAAAATTGAGCATAATCCTCTGTTAAAATACAATGTTTCCTCAATCCTGAATGAACAGTTAATTCTGAAAATTTTAGATTGGATTTTTTTTTTCTGCGGAATTTTGCGTTTAATTCTGAATTTCGATTTTAGGTTAAAATGTTAAGTTTGGGAAGCTCGTTCAATGTAATTTAGGTGTGAATTTCTTCTCAAGCAGGAAAAGAGGTAGATATATGCATATGAAAATTCCTTTGGTTATTAACTATTTTGAGCAACAATAGCCACATATACATCTTTATGCATTATTGCGTGTTTATGTAATGCTTAAAGAATTAAATTCAATGCTCTGGTTTGAACTGAGACATGATTCAAAATCCAGTTAGCTTTGGTACTGATTGTTTCGTCAATAAATGTCAAAGTATTCAATTATTCGATCTATTGTCAGTAAGTAGGTTAGTATTTTTGGTTATCATTAGTAGAATCATCATCATGCATTAATTTATGCAATATTAATGTAATTTCGTCATCCATTTTCAGAATTCTCCATAGTAAATGAAGGTCCATGGACTCTGGCATTAGTCCTGGTGCCAGAGAGGAGGGTGATTCTACCTTACTAGTGGATGCTTATGTGAATCAGATAGATGACGTCCCTGGTTTTCCCTATGATGCCGATGAGCTGTTTGTAGATGCATCTCTGAGTCAAGAAGTTTTGTCTGCCGACAGAGATGGTATGGACATAGATAGTGAGAGCACATATAGCTGCCTTAACTCATCATCAGAAGAAAAAAGTTTTGGTAGTGATGTTGAACTTGAGTTCACTAGAGAAAGTGGTTCATCAGTTGACCATAATGGTTTAAACAAGGATTCTGAACACGAAGGTCAGAGTCCAAAAACATGTAAGAGTAATGGGGCAGATGTTGTTGGTAAGCAAAATGATCATAGTCCTGGTATTTCCTCTGACAGACAGCAGGGAATAGATTCTGAAGATAAGCACGTGTCTACATCAGAAGCCAATTCTAATGCGTTTGCTGGATCTGTTCAAGTTGTAAAGGATGAAGCTGATGACTACATAGTTCCAAAACTCGGGGTGGAATTTGAATCTGAGGATCATGCGTACAAGTGTTACAACAGATATGCTCTCATGGAAGGTTTCAGCATCCGGAAGGATTTTGTAAATAGAAGTAAGGTTACGGGTTTGGTAGTATCAAGGAGGTATACCTGTCACAGACAAGGCTATGGATCTAGTAAGCGTGACTTGAGCATGAATAAACCTAGGAAAGAAACAAGAACCGGTTGTCTGGCTCATATGACCATTACTCGGCAGACAAGTGGCAAATATCGTGTCATCCATTTTGAAACAAGGCATAATCATGAATTTGTGACACCAGTCACAGCTCATTTACTTCCTTCACAGAAGAGAATATCCTTTGTTGAGGCTGTTGAGGCTGAATCAGCATCTGCTCCAGTGCCTGATGGGGTACCCAAGCTGGGCATGGGATTTGATTCAGAAGATCTTGCTTATGAGTTCTATAATGCGTATGCTGGGCGAGTTGGTTTCAGTGTTAGAAAGGATTATGTTAACAGGAGTAAAATAGATGGAGCTGTTGCATCTAGGAGGTATACTTGTTTTAGAGAAGGTTATCGACAGAATGACAAAAGGGGGTCCAAAGTAAAGAGACCTCGAAAAGAAACCAGAGTTGGTTGCATGGCCCAACTTGTCATTTCACGGCAACCTGATGGTAGATATCGTGTCACCCATTTCGAAGAACACCACAATCACGAGCTGGTACCTGCTTGTAAAGTTCGTATGCTGCGATCACAGAAGAAGTCTCTGATAAATATAAGTGCAGAACCCAGTGCATCTGGGGGTTCTGAAATGCCGCCAAAGTCACTTACAGAGTTGTTATTAACAGGAGTAGGTGTTCAGGACAATCTTTATGACCCTATAGACCATGATATGAGTCTCACCTCCAAACGCTCGTGGAGCATGAAGCAGGAACAAGCAGATAGTTTCCATCAGTATTTCCAGAACAAGAAATGGAAAGACCCGTCATTTGTTTATGCTGTGCAACCTGATGTTGAAGAGGAAATGACTAATTTCTTTTGGGCTGATGAAAAAATGTTAGTGGACTATGGTGATTTCGGTGATGTCGTTTGTTTTGATACAACCTATCGTCTTAACAAAGATTGGAGGCCTTTAGTCCTGTTTTTTGGAATAAACAATCATAAGCAGATGCTAGTCTTTGGTGCTGGATTTCTGTATGATGACACTGCTCAATCCTTTAAGTGGCTATTCAAAGCTTTCATAAAAGCAATGTCTGGAAAAACACCAAAGACTCTTCTCTCCGATAAAGATGCTGCGGTATCTGAAGCCATCAGCTCTGAGTTACCTGAAACTCATCACAGGTTATGCACATGGCATATATACCAGAATGCACTTAAACATCTCAATCAAATAGTCGCCAGCTCAGATTCTTTTTCCAGCGATTTACGTGATTGCTTTCTCAATTCAGATGAGGAAGACTTTGTTAATTCCTGGAAAGTCATGCTGGATACTTACGGCCTATGGGAGAATGAATGGTTGCATGGCGCATTTGAAGAGCGAGAGAAGTGGGCTTTACCCTACAATAAACATATATTCTCAGCTGATATAGAAGCTGCTCTACTATCAGAGGGTTCCTTTACTAGCTTGAAAAAGTATATCAAGAGTGAATCGCATGTTCTTCAATTTGTCAAGCATTTTGGGAGGGTGGTGAACGACTGGCGTTTCAAAGAGTTGGAAGCTAACTATGACATGAGTCAGCACATGCCAAGAATAATGGGGGATGTGATATTGCTGAAGCAGGTCAGGGAAGTCTACACACCTATAATTTTCAAAGCACTCCACCAAGAATATGAAAACTGTTTGAACATTGTGATTAGCCAGTGCATCGATGGAGTACCCTCGGTTGAGTATAAGGTGAATACATATGGTGAAGTTCGTCATTACACAGTTCTATACAGCTCAGAAGATGATTCAGTTGCCTGCAGCTGTATGAAGTTTGAGTCTGTTGGAATCTTGTGTAGCCATGCACTGAAAGTGCTAGACTATAGGAATATAAAGATTGTTCCGAGTCGATACATGTTGAAGCGATGGACCAGAGACGCACGGGCTTAAGTCATTTCTGGCTTGTGCTTGGCATAGAGAATTGTAACTATTCCCGTAGTTGTAGGCTTTATCATCTTTGTTGTTGTACATTTTTTGATATAATTAGATCTTATAGAGTGGTCAGTTGACCTCTAATTTTGAGATTTCCCCTCGTCTTTTTCTATTGTCTGCTGCATTATTTTTGAATTCTGAGAGGGAAAAGCAAGAGATGTAGCAACGATGTTTGACAAACATGAAACACATTCTTCTTTACAACTTTTGTTGGGAAATTCTATTCCTGAAAATGAAAACAACTTGTACAAATTCAATTGTAAAACATGTTGCTGCCAAAATAAAAAGAATGATGCTCTTTCTCTGTCTGATCACTGCTGGATATTTGGAGATGCATTCTCGCGCGCGATTCTCTCGTGTAATGAGCGATTAAGAAGCTTGTTTTGGTTAAGAACGTTCTTTTGCGACAAACTCTTGTAAACACTTCTGTTCTTATCTAAGCATGTAGGATTTGGAGGCGGCACTGAGACAGTGCCTTGTTTCTTGTTTGAAATGCTTCTTCCTAGCGCCGATGTCTGCGGTTGTGCTGCTGCTGTGTTCTGCACAATGTAAGAGAAAACACTCACTAAACAACCAAACGTTTGTTGATATCAGCCAGTACATGAATGCAAGAAAGCATACGTACACACACCTTTTTCATATGATCGTTTGGTGTTTCTGTCTCCTTGTAAAAGTCGGCCAAGGGGCGAGCATTGAAGCAAAGGCTGCAGCTCAGTTTTCGCAACTCATCTCCTGCTTTCTCCTGCACAGGCAAATTAGTCCCATTATTGAGATCAGAAGCAGCGGATGAAGAATGTCCTAAAAAGAAACAAGTTGGCTTTCATGTGCAACCTTTAATGTCTTTTGTATTTGCATCTTCTGCGCCTCGGTGGAATTGAATTTTTCCTCGAGTTTCTGTGATTGAAAGACGTCGAACTGTCACTACACATGGAAGGAAACAATAGGCCTAATTCAGGACAATATATACACAAATGTCTTGCCTGTTTTCTCCTTGCAGCTCTTTCTTCCGTTCGCAGAGTAAACGGAGTTGACACCGTAGGTGACTGCAATTTGTTTCGGTATGCTGACAATGACTTCGGGCAACTGATATACACCAGAGGTTAGTTATTACCATAGAGGTTAGTACCAATAATAATCACATGCTTGCCTGATCATAGTTTTTTGTAAATGGCAATAAAGGTCCACATTATCAGTCTGTTATTACAATCTCCAGTGAATGATACATGAACACCTACACATATACTTAGTGCAACAATCAATTGAAAACCAAACATTAGGAGAATTTAGACTTACACTGCAGATAAGATGTGCCATTTAGGACCAGATGTTTTTCTCCCTGTGGCTGAGGAATCAATTGGAGTTTTCATCCTGTGTATTCATAGTTATTGTCAAATAATCATGTTTAGACACTACAGTCTACACATCATAGGATGCACCAAGGAATGAAAAATTGTTGAACTACACACTAACCTTTTATTCTCAGACCGAGGGGTAGCTGCAGGGTATGTGGAAGCACTCTTAGTCGACCCCTGCAACAAAAGATCAGAGCGATTATCGATCATCAGACCCACGATGTAAACTCGAGCAAAATGCATAAACGAAATGAGAATTACCGGAGCAGGAGTCTTCAAAGGTGTAGAACAATCTTTAGGAGGTCTGGAGGAAGTATGAGCAAGCTCAGAAAAACTTTGGGTGATGTTGGTTGGAAAAACAGGCTGTTTATCAGGTTCCTTAGTGTGAATTAAGTTGAGTAAATCGCGTAAAGATGTTGGAGGCGGTCTCTTGTCGTTTGAGGCCTCAACATTGGACTTTCTAATACTTTGCATCACATTCTTGAAATGAGGAGTCTCTTGTTTTGCAGGTGTGGGTGGAACTCTCCATGTTTTGTGCAGAATTGAAGCCTTCAACAAAGAAGGGGACGACCTTCTCTTGCTCGTCACCTCCTCACAATCAACAGAGTTCTGAAGCCAACAACAAATCTCAGGCAGTAGCAAAACATGAAAATGGAAAATGAAAAAATAAAAAAAACCTTGAGAGTAAAGAAGTAACCTTGAGCAATGGCCTCTCCATTTGTGTAGATTCACTAGTTTCCGACACGGAAATCGTGTCCTGATTCTCAAGATTCCTCTTCACTGAGACCCCATTTCCATTAATCACACAAATCTCCTCCTTCTCCTTACCAGCAGATTCTGTTTCAGTCAATGAAGAATGCTCATCAATTTTCACTGAATCTTGTTCTTCATCCCTTTCAACTTCAACATTCGAATGCGAACTCAAGAGAACTCTGTCCTCCTCCTCCTCCTCATCACCACCATCGCCATCACCACTATCATTAATAATATTACTATTATTATCATCATGAGCAGCATTTTGGGCAACATTTTGTTGCTCAAGCAAAGCAGCAGCTTTCATAGCTGCAATCCTCTTGTAATGGGCCTCAAAGAAAGCCTTCTTCTGCGCCACGGATCCAGGTTGCGCGTATCCCTCTGCCTCCTCCACATAATTCTTGTGTGGAAATGTCGACCACTTCTCCCATGACAATGGCTCTGATGTAAACCTCCCAAATGATATTGATTCTCCAAGAATATGAAGAGGGTTCCCCTGCAACACATCAAAATCAATTTACAAACATCCCAACAATTTTTTCACTAAGAAAAGAACCATCTTTTCGAATATTTCTACCTGTTTGTATTCATTGGGGATAGCAGAAGCATAAGAGAAGCCATGCAAGAGACAAGTAGAATCTCCCATCATTCTACTTCCGCAGTTCTTTTTTTAATTAAATCTGTTTTCTAATCCAGTTTTTTTGGTGATTTGCAGAAGAAATCAAGAAACGGCCACAAATTAGAAAGAAATCAGAATCCCAGAAAAGGAAAAGAAAAATTAAAAATTATTTCCGTTTTGTTATTTGAAATTCAAACGAGAATGCGTACGTTGGGACAGAAAAGAAAGTGGGGCATGAATTGAGGAGAGTACAAGTCTGCAAAAAGTGTAAAGTCATGCTTATTTTTTAATCATTTTCTGGTGAGGGTTTTGGCCCTCGTTTTAATCCTCACACCCAATGGGTCACACTTCATTTGAATATACTACCGTTACATTGATTTGCCTCTCCTTTAATCCTTAATAAAAAGGCAATAATGTTCATTTCTTTATTACGGGAAAATTTGTGGGATATTTATGGCCTCATTTGAGCTGGTCAATGAGCTATTAGGCTGTGATTGGTGGATGGAATGAAAATGGAAATAAAAAATTACTACCTCTATCCCAAGATAAACTTCACACTTTCTTTATATGACGTCCCAACTCTTTCTTCACACTCCAAAGGAAACAACTCACACTCACAAAAGTCAATAAAGTACATTTTTTATATTTTATTATTTAATTTCACACTCACATACTTCACTTTTTCTTAATATGCGTGAAACTCCACCTATGAAAAAAAATGTTGGGACGGAGGGAGTATTATTTAATTTATTTATGAAGATTTTTTATTTTTTCTAAATTATTTTTTAAGCTTAGTCTTGTATGCGTCAGTTACACCGTGCAACTAAAGTTCATTTTTAAAAAGTTATACAAAATACTACTGAAAAATTACACATGTTATTACTGAAAAGTGTATTTTTAATAGTTTAACTTTTCAGTAATAAATAGTGTAACTATTTAAAAATACACTTTAATTGCACGATGTAACTGGTGCGCAAGAGACTTACTCTATCTTTTAATCGACTTGATTTTATTTTTTTTAAAGTTCAATCATATTTAAACTAACTCAATACTTTAGTATCACTCAAGTAAGGTCTAATTTAAACATGATAACATGTAAATTTAATTAAAGTTTAAAATTTATCTCGTAATTTGAATCTTTTTAATTAAACTTTGACTTTCAAATTCAATCAGACAGAAATAGATGTATTGAATGCAAATAACAGAACACAAAACAAACTCCAATTTGAATGAAATAATTTCGTAAGAGGCGACCTTAACATTCTTGACTTGTTTCTTGAACACATCAAGGCACTATCCCAACGTTTACTCTTCCCCAGGGTGAGCTTAGGATTTAAGCAAGACATCTTTTGCATTTCGAATATCATCGGTTATTTTCAATCAACGTTATTTTTTTTTTATCGATAAATATTAGTTGTTAATAGTTAGTTCACCAATTCCCCAAACATTCCAAGAATTATCTTCAAGTCAATCTTATATCTCCCGAATTCGTTCCAAGAGAGAATCAAAACCGGGTCACTCATTCAAATTATTAATTGGGTAGCTGTAATTATTTAATAAAATAACTCATTTTATTTAAAAGTACACAATATACTATTTTATAGAAAAGGAGTTGACTAAATAATTAATTTTGTTATTGGAGAAATTTCTTTAGCTGATTAAAGGATGTCTTTCTTTTTTTAAATACTTATTTAGTGGCAGAAGTTGATGAAGAAGAGTGTTGATGAAAGTTGAATAATTTAAAGATGTGACACGTTGAAATAACACTTAACCCTATATATGCTCAAAAAATTTGTCCCACCCTCAATGTACATTTCCTAATTCATAATACTCCCTCCGTCTTTGTATATGTTGCTCGTTGTTTTTGGGCACACAAATTAAGGTAAAAGTGAAAAAGTATAAGTGATGTGATGAAAAAAGTGAAAAAGTATAAGTGATGTGATAGAAAAAGTGAAAAAGTATGAGTGATGTGATGGAGAAAAGTGAAAAAGTAATGAAAATAGTATAAAAAATATTGAAAATAATAATAAAGAAGTGAATAGTAGTTTCCAAAAAAGGTAAAAAAGCAATGAGCAACTTATAGAAAGACGGACGAAAATGACAACATGAGCAACTTATAGAAAGACGGAGGGAGTATATCTTTTATATAATAAACAACTCACATAATTCTATATTTTCTATAAGAAAGCAACTCTACATAATACATAACTCACACATTAAAACTCATGCCGAACAATAAATGTAACAATAAGTGTGAAAGGTAGGAAGTATCATATTACATCCATAGATGCCCACGGATCCTCTCCATTTTCTGTGAATTTCGGAGAGAGGTAGACACAAAATTAAAATAATTAATAAAAATAAATTTTTTATTATCCATGATAATGATCTCACTCCATGTATTTTGTCTATTTCTTTCCTAATTTTAGGAGAAATTTATATAAAGAAATGGAGAGGATCCGGACTCCACAGAGATAGTGGCATGCTTTATTTTACATTTAATGTTACATTTCAGAGATTAGAAAGAGAGGTAGAAAACATGGAAGTTTTGTAAACAGTAATATATCCAAGAATTCTGTATATTGATGTTTGAAGATTTATAGTGATAATAATAACAAATATCAAAACTCCAAGTACACTCGATCAACTGCATGCATTACAAAATTGGAAGTCATGAAGATCAGTAAAACATACATACCCTGCTCTGAAGATTTTCCAACCATTGATATCAACTTTCTTGCACACTTGGAGTCTTTGTAAGCAGATGTGTCGCGTAATCGACTACAATACGTTGTTGCTACAACACTTCAGAGGTCCGATCCCACGTATTCAGCGCGCTTCTTCTCTTGCTCTTGTAACTCTTGCCCCTTTTCCTCTGTCCTCTGCGATTGAACATCATCAGAAACATCACCCCCGCAAAACCAACAATCGAGCATCCCCAAAGACAGATTATCCAGAATCTCATGGAGCTGAATGCTTGGTTAGCCTCTGCTGGTGGAGACAATCCATGAGTTTCCTTCTTCGATTCTTGAGTTTCGTTCTTCAGTTCCTGAGTTTCATTCTTCACCTCTGAACTGTCCTTGGAAGAATCAATCTCCTCCACTTTTCCAAATTTCCTCGAGACTGTTATCTCACTGGGCGTCTTGCGATCTGGAGACAACACGGAGGGTGGTGGACTGAGGGTCATTTTAGTTGGGACGAATAAGGAAGGAGGACTCAAAGTTTCTCGAGGAGGTCTGATAGTTTCTCGAGATGGAGTGGACAAGGTATTCGGATCAGGGCATTTCCTTTTCTCATAATGACGGTCTAGAGCCTCGTTCAAAGTTTTGGCACACTCTATGCTAAGCAAGTCACGTTGGAAAATTTCCTTGTTGGACCGATCAAGGGTCAATGGATCAGGCGTGTTGGGAAACTTGACCCAACATTTGTTAACAACATCCATATGTCTCCACTTAGCTTTATCGAAGCTCCAGTTACCGACCCTAAATTCCAACCCATAGTGAAAAACTCGATAGTTTACACCAGGAACGGGAGCATATCCCGGGTATATCAATATATCGTTTCTTATAACATGCCGGAAATTCAACTACATGGTCGAATAATCTTGTTAGAATATTGAACAAAAGGAAAGCTGTAATGAGCAATTACTAAAGTAGGAAATTTAAATACCTCAGCTGCAGCAAATGAGTAGCCATACATCTCACTGATCCAGCCAGCTTCGTAAATATCTCCAGTTATGTTTCGGGACCAATGGGCCATATCAGATCGGACTTCCTCGGTTTTATGCAACCAGAGCAATGCAAATCTCTTGAGATCCCTTATATGCATTATGATCACACCACCAACCTTGTCGCAAGCTCGAGGATTACGCGTGTGGATCTTTGCAAGCTCGTTATCACAGCCAATGAGATAGCTGTTATGCATTTCAATAAAAAATAAAGATAAACTGAACATCAAGTGATAATCCTATGTGAAAGAAAATCTTAAAAAGGTTAAGGGTGAAATCTTACTCATACGGAGTGGAAACAGGTCGTCCTTTAGACGCGTTGAATTCCCATGGTGTAATCGATCCTCTCATTATCATATCAGCATCCAGGATAACTACGTATTCTGCATCAGTCTTTACATGGTTAATCCAATGCACAACGGCAGCTGGTTTATTAATTGCCGGATACCTGACACAGCGCAAACGATCATCAGCTTACTGTTTATGTTAGATATATGAAGATACTAAGACAATTATCTCAGGAAAAGGCATGCAATTTTAGCATATGAAAGCAAAGGTCAAATTCCTTGAGCAGATACCAAAGCGGCTTAATAATGCGCCTATTACTGGAAGTTGATTATAACATCAGAGAGATTAATTAAACAGAATTATGTGAATGTTAAGGAACGTAGCAAATGAATTCAATTCCATTGTTATTCCATCTTCAACGGGATAAACGAATGCAACTGTATCAAAAGAAAGATAGTGAAGCCATAGAAGCAACCTTATCATCAAAGATACAAAAGCTATAAATATTCAATGTGCTAGAATCGAACGCACTTAATTTTGGAAACTGAAAACTCATAATTAATATAAGGATAGTCTTGCTCGAGAAGAGGCGAAGAAAGCTTTTCATACACACATCACAAGTTATCATCAAATATTAATAGATTTTCTATTATACCCACAGTTTATCAATATTTTCACCCCAAGGTGCTATGTCGGTAAAAGTTGACTGGGATTACGAGAGTTAAGCAGAAGGCATTACCAATCTCCAGTCAATGGATGTCGACTCATGGATGGGACGTAATGAGTGGGAGCCAGATCATGTCCTTTGTACTGCTTCAAGTCTTCTTCTGTACAACTTAGAAGCCTAGTGATTTCCCCAGGCTGCCCGCTCTGGTTGAAACTGTGGACGAGCCCCAAAGTTTGCCAATCAAAGTAAGGGGTGCATTCTGTTGAGAAAATAGTATGTATTTTCGGGTATGACTTTTCAGCATCTTGAATCTGTACATTGACCTGCTCACCACCATCTTGCTTCTGCACGCTGACCTCACCACCAGCTTTCTTCTCGACGTTGACCTCCTCACCAACATCTTCCTTCTGTACATTTTCTTCCTCCATCATTTGAAGGCTCTTTGGAGTCACTTGTTTTGGCTTCGTTAGTTCTGCGAATTTTTTGCTCTTTAAGAAACTCAAATACTTTGACCACTTAGGCTTGGGGCACCTGTGCGCTTCATGGTTCAATAATAAACCTTCATTCATGGTATTTATGCATTCCAGATTCAGAAATAATGCCCTCCTTTTGTTTGGATCACTTTCCATTTCTTTCACCTGCAAGAAATAGCACTTATTTAGGCGCAATACAGAGAACACTGATTTACAGCAATTAGGAAGTAAAATTTGTCCACTTACAATAAGTGAAGTATGAAGTTACCTCTCTAGGATAAGGAGGTTCTGGAAAGAGCCGTCCACAGTCATACACAATACTGTCTTCGTGATGAGCTAATTTACTGAACGACCAATTTCCAACACTAAAAGGCAAGCCATAGTGCATAAGAATGGGCTCAACACCCTCCCGAGGAGTATAGCCTGGATAAATCATCAAGTTATCATTTATCTTGTGGCGAAGTCCCACCTGATGAAAGCAATCCACGAAGTCACGTGTACACATTTATGCATAGATCTGTGGAATGAGACATAATACTAAAATATGCATAAAGAGTAAAAAAAAAAAAAAAAAAACTCAGAAATTCAAGGTTTGACAGCTTAGGATGAGGTTATACAAGATGGACAGCTTAGGAACGACAAAAAAGCAGCCCTTTTGACCTAGTCGGTTGATTTAGGCACCATTCAGCCTATACAAGATTGGGCACACCACCTATTATTTATTTATATTTTGAATATCATGACCAAAAACATATCACTTCATAACTCAAAAGAGAACTAATCTGACCATGTAGAGACTAGTTTGTACATTTTCCTTTTCTTTTTCCTTATATACTTGAACTCAACTCTAATTGTCCATAAATTATATTAGGGTCATATAATAACTGATTTAAAAAACCAATCAAAAAAAAAAATAACTACTTTAAAAAAAAATGTAGCATTCTGTTAAGGATCTGGACCAGAAAAATCAGTACCATGGCACAAGCAATTTCAATTGAACAACAGTAGAAACTATGATGATAAATAAAGGAGACATCATAGGGATAAGAGATAAATATAGGATATTAGTCACCTCTGCAGCACCAAATGAGTATCCATACATTTCACTGATCCACCCTGTTCCATATATATCACCAGTGTAATTAGTAGCCCAGTGATCTGTATCGGCCCTTACTTCTTCAGTTTTTGACAACCACTTGGGTGCCAAAGCTCGAAGATCATCAATATGCATGGCTAAAAGCCCACCAACCTTGTCGCAGAGTTCAGGATGCTGTGTGTGCAGTTTAGCAAGAACATTGTCACATCCAACTAAGTACCTGATCAAGAAACGCAGATATGAAGACTCTCAAAGCATAGTCAAGCCTTTTATATCCTTTAGATGCTGATTAAGGACCAAACACATAACTTGTGGTAATTGATAATGAAAAAAACATTAGTAAATGTAATCTGGAAAAGTGACAATAAATGTTTTTCTGGGGCCAAAAGAATAAGAACAGACATATCTTTAGGTCATTCATACTGAAGTATCTCTGTCTCTCTTTAAGCAAATTGTTAAGCAGCTTAACAACGATAATTACCCATAATATGCAGCAACAGGTCTGCCTTTCTCTGCTCCAAGCTCCCATGGAAGGATTGGACCTCGGACAATCATATCAGCATCTAAAATTACCACCCAATCAACGTTTTCTGCATCTTTGCTATGTTGAAGCCAGTGGACTACACCAGCTGGTTTATTAATAGCCGGATACCTGCCATAAGTTAACAATCATAACAAGAAAAGAACTCTAAATCCGAACCTAAACTTCCACACAAGCATATGTGCATCAAAACATTATAAGTCAACAGCAGGAGACAGAAAGTTGCTAGCTCAATAATGGAAACTCATCAGAAGGTAAAATAGTAAAACATTTAAAGAAACACCTCCACATATAAAAGATTATTACTCCCCCCGTCTCATACTTAATTGCTACTTACCAAAAATATCTCTCTTCTTGCTCAATTGATATTTCCATAGATGACCAACATTCTTCTTTCCCAGCACTAATATATTTACAGTCTCATTTTATTACTTTACACATACAAATTCACATTTTCTAATTAAACTCAATTCATCTTAGGGTGACAAACAATAATGCAACCCACTCCTCCACGAAAGCCCATGAATCAACAAACAATAGCATAAACAAAGGTCCAACTTCTTAACATAAAAATCCAATCCCAACAATGAAAAAAAATACAATATTTCTATAAGCACAAATTATACACATGTGCAAGTATTATATGCATGAATGCAAATTTGCAACTCACCAATCCTTAGTCTTGGGGTGCCTACTCATTGAAGGGACCTCAAGTGTGGGTGCCAAGTCCATGCCTTTATAATTCTTCCTCTCTTCATCCGTACAGCTCAACAGCCTTGTTATCGGGCCGGGCTGGCCCGCTTTTCGGAAGCTATGCATGAGGCCCACCGTCTGCCAATCGAAGTAATTCTGGCACTCCACCGAGAACAAGGTGTGGATTCTGTACGGCGCAGTTCCCGCCACCGCCTTATCCTGGGCCTCTCCGCCGGCCATGGACAGGGCCGCCACCACCGCCGCGGCGACAAAGAAAGGGAGAAAATTTCCCGTTGACATTGTCACATAGCCAAGAACTGAAATGGGGTTTCTCTACAAAGATCTGAAATGTGATTCATTGTCAAAGTCAGCTCTCCCTTTAATCATTTTCTGTCGTCTTCAATTTGATTGCCAGAGAAACAAGATCGTGGTGGAGAGCTGTGGATTAAACAAACATTAGATTCTCCAGTGATGACCTGTAATTAAACCTGAATAGAATATTTTGCAGAGTGGGAAATTGTATATTTGGTTGATCAAATTGAAGTTGGATTCTTTCCTCAACAATTAAATTGTGAAATAAAAATGCTTGCTTGGGAGTGTCCGGAGTGATCCAGGTTTGCTGACAGATTCTAAAATAGAACAGGGAACATAATTTAGTTGACTTACAAACGACGTCGTTAGGTAGGTTTCATAATTTATTACAGCTAAGAAAGTTGATCTTTCTACTGGCAGATTATGGAAGTACTAATAATTACTCCCTCCGTCTACGATAAATGGTACACGTTGTCTTAAATGATTGTCCATAATAAATGGTTTATTTACCTAAAATGGAAAACTTACAATCATTATTTTCATTTTTTATACACATATATTCATTTTTACACATCACATCAAGTATTTTTTTAATAATTAAATATTTTCTTATACTAATACACTCATTTTTACATATCAACATAAACTTTTTTTAATAACAGTGCACAGTAATGATAGTCCAATTTTCATAGACTGAGGTATATACTTTTCTTTTCTTTTGGTGTAGGAAGACGCAATTAAGGAAGTACTGATAAGTAATAATTATATTTTTTGGTTGTAGGAATATAGGATAATATGAGATAGACAGACTTCCTAAATAACGAACATAACTCATACCTAAATTATTTTTTTTAAAAACTTGTTTTAGCAAAGGGACTTACACTTAAAACGTATTTACAAAACTGTCCCACACATTTTATATTATATTTTTAATTGGAAATAAAATATAATTCTGAGTTTTGAACTTTCAATTTTCCTTTAAACTGATTTTATTTTCAAATTTATACCCCTCCATCCCACTATAAATTACTCGTTACTTTTTGGCATAAATGTTAAGAAGAATATAAAATATTGATATAGTATAAATGATGTGATGGAGAAAAGTAAAAAAGTAATAAAAATAGTGTAAAAAATATTAAAAATATTAATAAAAAAATGAATAATAATTTCTAAAAATAAATAAGCAATATATAGTTACTGAAAATTCAATATACTAAATCAATTTTGCTGCTATAGGAACCAACTTAAAATATCCAATCGGTATGTGAGAATTTTTTTTTAAGAAAAAAGTGAATTTGGGCCTCACTAACTTAAGAAAAAGTGATTATAACTATTCAAATAAAGTTGGAAAACACATGGTAAACTCTCATGTTGATGTGACATTATGATATTATAATAAAGAGTTAGGTAAACCATAGACTTTTCCATAATCAATGTTAATTAACAACCATGACAATCTCCATATTGCATTTTTGAGTCTTTTAGTCCTATGCCCGATCACTGATGATAACTATATAACGAACTAATAAAACTTTTAATAATGATAATAAAAGAGTAAGGGGTGTTTGGTTGAAAACTTTTGTAACTGAATAATGATAATCAATGTCATAGTGTTTGTTTAGAATGACTTTACTATAACTTTGATTTCAAAAAATTAAAGAATCAATCAATCATAGTTCAACTATACAAGAACTATAACTTTCATTATATACTCTTAAACTCTTAACAGTTACAAGTCTGCAACTATCATTTTATAATAGAATAAATTGTCTTAACAATATCCAGCTTTAACAAAAAGACAGAAAAATATTAGTAATGCGCATGGTCAAACAAGGGCTAAAATAATTGCACCACCAGTGTGTACATACTAACATCAACACTCAAGTTGAGATGCTAATCTAAGCTTGTAGGTGGATCTTCAAATATCCAACCGAAAAGTAAATGCAATGAACTGGATAAAGGAAATCAATTTAATCCAACAAAGTAGGTGACTCTTAAGGATTCATCTCCTTACCAGCATCATTCAACTCAAGACTTCTTCTATATAACTTCCTCCGTTGAGGATCCCAACTAAGTCCATATTTCTTAATTTTCTTTAGAGTTCTGATGTAATCTCACATGTGAGAGAGAGAACTTACACATACAAACGCAAGATAGATCTCTACATTTCATTTTTGAAATTTTCTCCTTTTTACTCTCAATTTACAAGAAATTTCCAGATATCCCGCAACAAAAGATGAGGATCGCAAAGCAATAATTGCCACAAGTTGAAAATTCTACTAACATTAGATCATCAGGTTAGGACAACTGGTACTGTGCTGTGGTGTTAAAAGGTGGAGTTCCCTCATTGATTTTCTTCAGTAGGATTTTCATCTTCCTCAAGTTCATCCAACTCATCTAATATAGACTGATTCACTGTCTTGCGAGATTGCCTTCTGTGTTTCTTTGGTTCCAATCTCGGTTCAGCTTGCTTCACACCCAATTCTCCAACCTTGACCCTGTCCCCAGAAAATTGACAACACAAAACACACGGTTTTCAGAGAAACAACTAAACTAATGAAGCAATTTCAAATTACCCAAATCAATGACCATGTCTTTAACTTTAGTAACTTGAGTTATTTACCCAATTTCAAGTCTAGACCACTGATATAAAAATCCTTCTGCCTGGATCATAATTGTAAACACTACAGAAATTCATCTCAATGCAGCTAAGATTAGGGACTTGAAGGTATTAAAACAAATAGGGTCAAGATCCGTGACATTTCAGTGAATAATGATTGATCAGTTGGCATGTTAATGTTATACAAAGATGTAGCAAATGTTTCAATGTCAGAGAAGATGTAAAAAAATTTGGAATTGCAGTGAAAAATGTCTGCACGCATCTTATTTACAAACTAAACATACCTCATACCACTCTCTTTTTTAGTTCCAAAAGTCCTTAGCTGAAACTCCTCTCTAACCTTAATCTCATCAAGCAGTTGAACATAGTACTGATATCTTTCCCAGTCTGCTTTCACCAGACACCCTGGCTCACCTATATGCAGGCAATCACTGAATGAACATTTTCCAGATTCATTCTGTTCCAGCATTCTCCGAATCTGAAATTTTTTATCAATCAATCATTCTGTTCAGGTTGAAGATAGAACGAGTTTACTCTGTTCAAGTAATATTAAAAAGTACTGAAAGGATAGAACATCAATGACAAAAACCTCGGGAAAATATTGTGCAAGTGACTGCTTAGTAACTTTTATCAAACTAGGTTGGTTAAACCCTGGAGTGTCAGCAAGATATCCTCCTACAGACACTGGAAGCAATGAAACATTTCGAGTAGTATGCTTTCCTCTTCCACTCCTTGTTGACACTTCACCAACACGCTGTTCTTCGAACCATTTGCTGCCTAGAACCTGGTAAAGTTACTGATCATGGATTAAAAATGGAATAACCAAAACTCAATACAGATATTATCAAGGGCAAAACCTACAGGTTCAAACCATTTATCATCTTCAACAGCCCCAGGGATGCTTTTATTCGCTCTCAGTGCATTAATCAGACTCGATTTACCAACTCCGCTAGGACCAACAGTTACAGAGGTTTGGTCTCTGAGAATGAATTGCAGCGTATCTAGTCCTCGTTTAGTATCAACACTACAAAGTACTGGTTCGTAGCCCCACTTCCGAATCCTTGATTTCCATTCCACCAATGTCTTCGAAAACAAAATAGCAACTTTCAACAGTCAGTGATATAATTACAGAAAGTATGTGAGCATAAGTGGAATAAGGTGCAAAGGAGAAAATATATGAAATTATTCAACGAAACTATATGTATATAGCCAGACTGCCCAGACCAATATCATTACGAACAGAATTATTATGTGTAGCCAGTTGAAGTCAAGCATGTGCAACCAGTTCAATGCAGAAGTATTCTTCATGTTTGATTAATATTACAAGCAGGCCGACACAACAGTAATTACAAAGAACACCGAACAACTTGATAAAATACACTTTCCGAAGTACTACAAATTTAAAATCCTGAACTCTTTCAGCAACTCAACAGTAATACACGTAATGCAGTCAAGAACTTAATCAGTAACTCAACATTAATACACCTAATGCAATCCAAGAACTTAAACACATCTTGAAAGGAAGCATCTCAATCAGGAGTACGTATTAAAATCATAACTGGCCTAGCTCTCATTTCACAACTAACAAAAACATTATAAGCAACTCATACGTAGGAATTAAAGTTCCATTTCACTTTAATGACAACTAAGCAAGTATATAAATAAGCAATCACATATTCAATTTTCAACTTCGTACCTGTTCCTCGACGAGCTCTACTTTGTTCAATGCAAGGGTGAGTGGAATTCCAGTTGACTCGGCCTCCACAAGGAACCTAGTAAGCGTAAACGGCTCGATTTTCGGCTGCTCCACCGAAAAAAGCACAAGCAAATGATCCACATTCGCGACCGGAGGATCCAAAATCTGACTCTTCCGCTCAAACACATTATCAATCCTCCCTCCCTTATCCACCCAATCAATCGACCCTACCAGAACCTTGTCCCCTACAAGCACTCGCCTCTTTATTTTCTTCAATACATCCTTCACCACACACAGCAGTTCCACCCCCAAATCATCAGAATCTTCCACTTTCGTATCTGAATTCACGACTACGCGCATAAAATTGGCTTGCGCGGATACAACCGTTCCGATTGCCTGATTTTCTGCGAGCGAGGGCTTCTCGTCGAGGGATAGGAGAGGAGCAAGAGAGGAGAACTGCTTTTTGAAAGTCTCTCGAGCTTTGAGTACGTTTTTCTGAGGCTGATGCTGGTTCTGATGCTGCCTCCTGACATTAACAGGATTCAGGTGGTGGCGAGAGCCGGCGCCGGCGATGAAGCGTTGCGGGCGGGCGTTCGCTTTGGACAGGAACGACGGTAGTTTGAGGCGGAGGACTGAAATTGAACCGATAGTCATGGTAAATGCATCAGCGGAACGGAGAAATTTGAAGAGAAGACGACGGTTGTGCACTGCGTAGACTGGCAGTATCTCAGGCGTAACCGCTGCACAAAACAGATGATTATCAACTGAACAACTTCTGGAATATTCTCAAATTAAAACTGAAAATCTCCACCTCATTTGTCACCGTTATGCAAGTTCTTTTATTAACACACTTCTTTTATTTCGTATGTTGTAAAATTAGTTACACACTTCATCAAAAAGTTATTAATTTATATACATATGTATAAAATAGATATAATTATGCATGCATTAGTGTTTTACAAACACAAAATTAGTCTAGTTATAAACACAAGAACAATGTATTTTTACCTTTAAAAAATAAAATAAAATTTAAAATAGTTCACAAAATTAATACTAATTATAAATTAATTTTGTGCAGAAACAAATATATTTTTGTATAGAAAAAAATTATATTTTAATATAAAAAGACTTTTTTTTTTTTTAATTAATATGCCAGGGATAAAAAAACCACAATGCATTTTTTGAGAGGACAATGTGTATTGGGCTTAATTTAAAAGAAAAGCCCACCGGAACTCTTAGGGCCAAGAGATTGGGTTTTAAGCTGATGACTGTATTAGGAATAGGACTGGATATTCTCAACCCATAATTGAGTAAGTTCACCATCCGTTCACTTTACCATCTTATAAAAAATTCACATTCAAATTATTTAAAAATCGAAATTTGTACCTTTGTTTATTGTAACTTGTCGTGGATGTTCACAGGGTCACGCACGCGGGTTCAAACTCTCCCTTCTCCGGCGGCGCGCTCGTCCCTCCCTTTTTCGGCGACGCACGGGTTCGTCTTTTCTCTGGCGCAGGTTCACTGAGGCGCGGAGTTTTTGCTTTAAAATGAGGTGGGATGAATTTGCAAATTAATTAAGTCATATAATGATAAAGATTATTTACAATGAAAAAAAATATAAGATGGTGAAGTGAGGGGGTTGAACTACTCAATTATGGGGATATTCAAAGTTTATTTTGCCCATGGCAATGCACTGACTCATCATCTTGCTAGTGCTTTTTTTTTTTTTTTAATTCCGTTAGATGAACCTTTGGATTATGTTGATAGTCTTGTCCATGTGTTTGGTATAATAAAGAAGAAAAAAAAGGTAATATAAATGAAAAGAATATGAAATGAAAGTTATACCCTCTCAAATAGCTAAATATGATTATTATTTAGTTTTTAGAATTAAAGTCATAATAAAGTCATTACATACACATACTATGACTTTGAATACCATTACTCACGTACGAAAGTTCTCAACCAAACACCCTCTTAGACGTTGTTTTTAATTAAATGAATTTAATGAAAGCCATTCACTATTTAGAAAATGAATATTTCGTGATAATTGTGCCTGATTTAATTTATCACCTTTGATGTCTTGTATAAATCCACCATCACTTTTGAGATTGATCATTTTATAGTAATTATGCACTCTATGTAACGTTAACGACGACTCAAAACTCAAAAGCTTTAAACTTTATACAACGTTGCAATAACTGATCATTATAAAATTAATGAAACTAATATCATCATTAACAAAAGAATATAACATGATTTCTGCTCCCTAATCATTAAAGATAGAATAATATATTGTTGAAGCTGACCAACTCTTGATTTGGTAAAAGCAGCATGGGGTAATTCTCAAAACAAAAAGTTTTGGGTGGAACGGTCTCATGACATGACATGAGATCTGTATATTTATTAATAAAAATATACAAGAAAATTAACATCTCAATTGTACATTCTCTTCATCTTATTCTCGCTATAAATTTTTTCCCCACTTTCTTTCTATCATTCAATGAGTAAATATTTTTTATTTTCTCAGTTGTTTCAATATCAATATAAAAAGTTATTGTTCTGAAATTCTAAATTTTAAAAACATTTGAAATATTAAAAAAAAATGGCATATGATATGACGTGTGACATGTTTTTGGTGACGACATAATTATAAGTATTACTAAAATTTTACACTATGAATCAATTTGCAATGAATTACAAATTTGAAAAATACATGTTGTCAACTTGTAAGTGATGTTTTTTTCAACTAACCCTATTTTATATGAAGAGAAAAACCAAAAACCACCTTGTAAAAAGAAAATTTCTTACCCATGCTATTTGCACTGTGCATTTTTTTAAAATATTATTATCCAAAATTAATTAAACAGTGCAATTAATTTGCACAAGTGTTATTCTTACTTGTAAAAATAAAGCAACACAATATATTAAATAAAACATGCTCAAAACAACCTCAATTAGAAGAAGATTGATTGAAATATGTAACATTAATCCAAACCAAACTAATCTATCATAGAAAATCACAAAAACTAAAAATCTTGAAAAAAAGAAGTGTGATTAATGCCATCCCACAACATGATTGAATCCTCACCCCACTGCTGCGCCCCACTGCTACAATCTTGCAATGAAGAAGGGCTGTACGGATTAACTATTTCTTGATTTGTCATCAAATTCATGTCCAAATTCCTTAGCATCATCTCATATTCTCTCCTCATCTGATCTTTTGCAGCTTCTTCTGATGCATGTTGTTCATCACTCTGTGATTTCGGACACGATTCCTCTGTTTCAACATCCTCATCAGTTTTGTCAATGCAGGGTTGGTGTGTTAAGGGGTTTATTCCCATCAGCTTAAGCTTCTTCTTGATCCGAGTGTTCCAGTAGTTCTTGATTTCGTTATCCGTTCGTCCCGGAAAATGGGAGGCAATCTTAGACCACCTGAAACAAGAATTTAACACACATGAATTGATTTCACAATTTTTTTTAAGTAGTTTGAACTTATTATTATGAGCAAAAGAATTGAAGAATGTGTGTATAAAATTAAAAAAGACCTGTTACCAAGGCGTGCATGAAGCTCTATAATCTGATTATCTTCATTTTCCGAAAATGCCCCCCTTTTGAGATCAGGCCTAAGATAATTAATCCATCTTAATCTGCAGCTCTTCCCACATCTCAATAGACCTACATTAGTTACAACAAAAGAAAAAACGTTACGTCGTACGCTAGTTCTGAATAGGAGATGAAACACAACTACGAGCCAACGTTTACCTGCAAGTTTAGGAACCAATCTCCAGCACTGAATGCCGTTGTTGAGGATGAAACACATCAACTTATGATCTTCTTCTATAGTCCAAGGACCTCTCTTCAAACCAATCTTGTCACAACAAGGTTGTCTTCCCATTTTCAGACTAATTATCTTGATTTCCACAATGTTGGATGGTAAACCTTTGGTGGGAGGGTAGTAATATATATATTGGAAAACAAGATTCTGACAGATCACCATTAATACTTCGACATAAATAATGAGAGGTACATGCATGATTGAATGGGAAAAAAGAAAAGGGTGAAGGCCTAAAAAGCATGGATGGAGCTATCTTGGCACCATTATTTTAGAGGAAAATTGATTAAATGCATAATTTTTACAGGAAAGGGGAGCAATATGGATAAAGAAAGTGTTGTTTGGTTGACAAATTTCTAATTATGTAGGAAGAAAGTGTAGCTTTCTTTTGTTGTTTTTGGGATTTTAATGAGGGGGATTCATTCGGCTGTGGTGGTGGTATCAACGCTGGCTAGTTTTGTCGTTGTAGGCTACTCCTCTGTTTATTATTACATCCAAATTCTACTTCTACTTAGAATATATTTGTTGTGGATGCTCCTTGTCTTCAACTTATGAATTAATTTACATAAAATTTTGAAGAGCAACTATGGGTGAATAAGTTTTGAGCTTAAAGACAAATCTATTATTTTTTTTCCAGTAATATGCGACTTGATTGTTTGATTATTCTTTTGTTGATTAATTTTAAAAAAAAACGTTTTATGGTGCACAATATATTCACATAACAATTTAAACTATCTATACTAAAAAAGTTAAGTTATATATATATATATATTTTATCGGTAAATGTTAGTTAGAAAGTTAGTTCACCAGGTCTCCTTAAATCCCAAGAATATTTCCAAGCCAACCTTATAGCCTCTCCTAATTCGTTCCCAGAGGGAATCAAACTCAAGTCACTCACTCAAGTAAGGATTCCGGTGGCCAGGTAAACTAACTCATCCGGTTGTTAAGTTTGATTATATTGAAAAGTGTGAGTTAATTACATTGAAATTATTAATTTATAGGGTAAACTTTTCTATATAATCAGACTTAGTTTTTTTCTGAATAATCGGATTTAACTTTTCAGTATAAATAACTTTAACTGTTAAGTGAGTGCATCATGCACCACGTGCATACGAGATTTACTCTAAAAAAAGGATGCGTACATTATTTGATAGTGATATTATTGAAAAAACTGAAATAAGGAAAAAATAATAATTTAATGCCATACTTTAGAAAATGGAGAATATAGTTAGTATGTGAGTTAACATTAGACCATCACATGTATCTCAAATTGGCATCAGGATCAACATAGAAAAACAAGAGAAAAGTTAAATCTTAATTACAACTTTTGTCTAGAGTAGATAATTATGAAATAATAAGTGGCAAAAAAGAGATACACATTGCAAGAGAATATATTAGTAGTAGTGGGAACATTGGATGTAGAGCAATAATGAGAGGAATAACAATTGGTTCATGCACTTTATACAATTACATGCTTCCAATTACTCATTGACTACATATAAATAATTAAATATATTAATATTTGATTTTATTTATTTATTTTCAATAAGCATGTTCAATATTTAGAAGCAGAAAAAACAAGGATGTTACTGCTTACTATTAACAATTGGAGTTGTATTGAACAAAGAGTTGAAGTTGTATATGTTATAACATACAAAAGAAGAATGAGAGAAGTATACGTAATTCTTTGTATTTTTTTATGACTTTCTAGGTTCAATTATTTATTTATTGAATTAATAATTGGAATGCCAAACAAAATAGAATGCATATTTGTATTTTGTCACCAATTTGGGCCTAACTAAATCCAGTTTAACTTTAGCCCATTAAGAAAATGTGTAGAAACTATATATATTCTTGCATTCAATAAAGCTTTGCTCTGCTTATATTAATTATCATGAAACAAAATAGACCTCTCTCACAAGTCACACCTACAAAACCCTGCACAAACTATACATACATAATAATACATTTCTGTTTAACTATTATTTTTAAGTCATATACCAGAGAAACTCGTGCACAAATCAACATCATGTGTTCTCTTGTACTCCCACACTTCCGAGTTTCGTCCTCCAAATTATTTTGAAATACAAGAAACCAGAGGAGGAGGAGGAGGAGGAGGGATACAAGACAAGACCAAAACAAACCCTGCTCTCATTCATGATCATAAATAAGCCCAAACCAAAACACAATTATCGATCAATGATGGACTGACTAAAAACCAAAGAAATTAACACTAATCATATCAACAAATATATTATATCTAAGGCATGATGCAAAACCAAACAAATTATGCTTCAAAACTATCATCATCAATATTCTTCTATACTATTGCTACAACTTCAACCATTTCCCATACTAAATCACCTGCATTAGCGCCATGAAGATACTGTGAGGATGGGGACATCATTCCAAGCCAGAGACAGAAACCCAGGCGGTGAAGATTCTAGAAGCTTGTACAGTGAACTGTTTCCATAGTTCCACAGCAGAATTTTTGCTTGGCTATGAGCGTAGTGGCTGAACAACAATGCCTGAAAACCAGCAGCTTCCATCAAAAACCTCCACCTTTCTTTATCTTCCATTCGTTCTCTTCTCTCTTCTTCGGGTCCCACCACTCCGGCTATTCTCCGTCCAAACAACAACCTCTCTATCTCCAGTCTCTCCGATGAGTCCCGGGTCAGGTTCGGCTCCAGCGATTCGAATACGGCGGTGTAGTATTTGAGTGCATTCTTGAAACGGGGCAAAAACCCTACCCGATTCAAGCTCACTTCGTATTCCCCCAAAGTCACCACGCATGGATTTAATGATTTCGCAACCTTGAGAGCCGCCGCGACGCCTTCGCTACTCTCGTCAAGCAGATTATACAGTTGAAGCATGAAGTTCACAGCTAGAACCTCGTCCGGGTCGACCCGGAAGCTCGAGGTTTTCAATTCCTGAACCGGAGTCAAAATCGGTTCGAATTCGAATTCCAGATCCAGTAGCTTAGCAAAGTCCTGCAGCCGATTTCCGGTAGCTAGGAGCGACGCCGCCGGGGAATTTCCGAGAACAGGGGCGGGTATGCCCGAAATGCGGATGCGCTCGGGTTTTCCGGAGGGTCGGGTTGCCAATGCTTGCAGAAAAGCAGCCCATTGGATCCCCTGAACAATCCCGAAATCCACAATGTGAATCTTGTTGGCTTTCTCGGTGGCTTCTAAAATTGCTTGGTTTGCAGTTAGATGGGCGAATTTGGAGTAGGGGCAGGCGTCGTTGAGGGCCTTGTAAGATAGAATGAACTCTTCGGAGGTGGTTTCGTAAATGGAGGTTTTATCAGGTGGATGAGAGACTCTGCTGTAGAGGGCTACTGTGAAGTAGTGCGAAACTCGCGCAAGAGGATCTCCGTGTTGGCAAACCGATTCCTCGAGTTGGATCAGTGATTTCACGGCAGCTTCTGGCTCCGACTCGGCGAGACGAGCGCAGTCAATTAAGGCTCGGAGAATCGGCTTAGCTTTCGGAGAACTCGTGGAAGCAACCGCCGTCGTCACTGCGCCACCGGCTTCGTCTGGCTGAGCTGCGGGTGGCAGGTGACCGGAGGAAGAAGGCAGAACCCAGGATGCCGGCGGAGGAGGGTCGGAAAGGATAACTCGGTTGAGATCTGAGGAGTGGGATGAGTTGATGCAGAGTCGACTCGGGAAAGGATCGGCAGAAGAGTAGAGATGACTGAACTCGGAAGTGGTCTGCCACGCGTCACAATCTGTGTGGGGGTTGGAGCTCTCGGTTGAATCTCCGCCACCCATTAAGCTCTCCATCCACTCATCGGAGTCGAAGCCGGCGGCGCACAAATCGGAGAAGCGGAAGCCCGGCGTGGGATGGTGGTCGAGGTTGGGGAAGGGAAAGGGGGGATCGGCGGAATCGGATCCGGCGGGAAGATGAAAAGGTTCGGCATAAGTGGAGGGCCAAGGGAAGGGATTGATGGTGATTTGATGTTGCTGGTGTTGCTGCTGTTCTTGCTGTTGCTTCTGGTTGATAACTTGCTGAGCAATCGCCATAAGATTTCCACTATCTGTACACATGTACGCCATGCTCGTCCCTCTGCTCAAAAACTCGCTTTACATACTATCTATCCTGCGCACTACTACTACACCTAGTAGTCTGGACTGAACAGTAAAGAAGAGAGAGAGAGAGAGAGGTTTACTTGAATATAATAAAAATCTAGCAGCACAAATTTCTTCAGGGGAAATAATAAGCCTATATACCGTGTTCGACCTATTTAGGACTGTAATCACTACTCCGTTTTCAATGATAGAAAAATGTTGAACGCTTAGGTTTAACAGACATTAACCATTGGATTTCTATCACAAATGTTTTCTTTTTTTTGCTAACAATAGGACCACTTAATTTTATTTAAAAAATAAAAATATAAAATTTGGATCACATAATCCCGCCTAAAAGGCGTTTAGATCCAAAAACTTTATAAATTGTTAATTTTACAGAAATCGGATCGGTGAGAAACCGTTTAGATAAATTTCTGCGTCACTGCTATCCAAATTTTTACAAGTGAAGTGAGGCAGCGATCAAATTTTTTAACATATTTTTACATTCAAATCATAATTACAAATAGATTTTAAAAGTTTTGAACTCGTGATTTTTTACCTTCATTTACTCTATCAAATCAAATACTAGATATTAGGAGTTTGTCTTTTTGAATTTAGTCATAAAATAGAGTTTCAATTGGATTATCGTAGTTTTAGAAAGGTTGAATTAATTAAAAAATAATTTAGAAGTTAGTTAGTGGGGGGAATGATGATTAATAAGTTGAGTCAAAAGTGTTGTGCATAATGTGAGAAATGAGGCGTGTAGTTGAAGGAATCCTTGGACGACATTAAAAGGACTATTGATTAATGTGTTATTGTCACCTAATGTTCCAAAGCTGTGACATCACGGTCTCAATAACATTATTTTACATGACTAATAATAAAATAAAGATGGATTTCGTATGCAATTTAGTGCAGATATATAGTTGAATTAAAAAAAATATACTCAATATTTTAAAAAGTGATTAGTACTCCCTCCGTCCATGAAAATTAATCCACGTTGTCTTAAATAGCCGTCCACAATAAATAGTCTACCTATCCAAAATGGAAAATTTTCAATCATTATTTTTATTTTTTATACACATATACTCACTTTTACACATCACATCAAATATTTTATTAATAATTAACACTTCTTTATACTAATACACTCACTTTTACACATCAACATCAATTTTTTCTTAATAACCGTGCACAACTAAGGTAGACTAAATATCATGGACGGAGGGAGTAATATTTAATTCATAAAATTTGATGTGTTATTATGTATTTTGATAATATCTCATGAATTAATTAGTAATACAATAAGAAATAATAATACCCCAAAACGTAATCAGTAAATTTCAATTGCAAAAAAAAAAAAAAAACACATAATTTGACATATTACTATGCATATTAAAAAATTAAAATTAAATTTAAAATTCAACTGCGTAATGTGCATTCAAGTGCAAATAAAAATTTGTGTAAAATAAAAGGAAGAATGCAATATAAGAACTAAATTTTAGGTTGATTTTTTTTAAAGTATCTTAAATCGGATACTCCCCCATCTACAATATTTAGTCCTCTTTGACTGCACGTGGTTTAATAAAATATGTCAGAGGGTATTGTGAGGTTCGTTCATACTTTTCTGATACAATTTTTAAATTCGTAAATGAACCTCACAATACTTCATAATACATTCCAACATATTATATTAAACCGCGTGCAGATAAAGAGGACTAAATATTGTGGATGGAGGGAGTATGCATTTTAGTATTTTATCGGATATTTATCTTAATTTAAAACCCGATCAATATATTTTTATTATATTTTTTTTGTGTTGGGAGGTACATTCAAAACCCTTTCTTCCCATGAGTTGCATTATGTAAATTTTTTTGTTCAACATTATATTTACAAGTTCAACCCTATTTCTTTGTGCAACACATATATACACAAGAGGGCAAAGAAGAATATTAATGTACACATATATTCACAAGTTTAATCGATATATGCAGAAATATATGTTCAATCAATAATATAAATAAGTGCAATATTATATTCACAAACTCAAATCTATCTTTATAAAAGTTCAACTTATAACTCGGGTGTTTCATGTTGTTCGGAAACTCTGGCCATCTGTAAACTCATGTTCAATAATTAATTCTTGATTGATCAATATTATATTCATAAGTTCAATATCTTTTGTTAGTTTATTGTACTTGATGGAAAGAATTGTTAGTGTCATTTCTGATAGAAAAGAAAAATTTTGGTTATATCTCGTGAATATGAATTTATATTTTCATAGTTGATGTAATAATGATACATAAACAGTAAGTTAATTATTGTTTTAATTGATTTTTTTTGCATTTGCTTATTTATCTTTATCACATTTGTGGTGACATATAATTTTTTGTGCATGAACATATGATTGTTTTTGCATATTTTAATTAATATTTCGTTGGAAAAATTATTGCTGAAAGATTTAAATTTAATTTTAACCTAAGATAGAAAAAAAACCACGAGACAAGTAAAAGAATTAAGTAAAATATGATAATATTCTAAAAAAAAATTATAGTTATTTCTAATAAAAATATTATCATTTTTAATTAAAATTTTATTATATTTAAAAGTAATAATTATTTAAATAATAAATAATATATTTTATAATAATATCATATCATAAAATAATCTCATACAAAAGTCACTTAATAAAAAAAAAAAGGCAAATGCTTTATAAGGATCAATCATATACAAGGATCCGAATTTTTGTTTTTCCCAATTCTAAGCATGAGGTCCACAAGAGTAATTTGCATCCGCACACACAGAATCATTGTCACTCGCGTAACTAGCCGTTACTCTCCAAATATAATTATTCCCACTGTAACAATTATGACCGTTGTGTCCAATTTCTTCTTCCTCGCCTCAATTCTCGAAGCAGTATTTCCATCATAAGCAAACCCTAGTGGAAAATGACTTCTGCGGATTATCCGATCAAAAGCCCTGAAAATCCAGCTAGGAAACAGCCTGAAATCCATGGAAATTGCCCAGGAAGTGGAAGTCTCTTCAGTCCAGGTTTTCGATCGGTCGCCGCCATGGCCGGTTGGGATGAGGAGACGCTTTTGGTCGCAAGCCTCATCGTCGAAGACACGCCTGATCGGCAGTTCAAGCCGAAGAGAAGATCCGTTTTCCGGAGTTCTAAAACCCCACCTTCAAATTCGAGAAGGTTAGATCGTAGTTTTTTTTTTTTTTTAACCCTGATATGGTATGATATGAATGTAGGTTTGTTCGATTTGTTTTCGTGATTTCTGGATTTTTTTTAACTTTATGGAGAAATTTTTTGCTTTACGTCTTAATTAATTTTCCTGGTGATTATTTTTGGTGTACTCTTGCATGTATTTGGGATTCTGTTTTTGTGGCATGAGGATTATTTTCTTTTTAGAGAAGATCTGATGTATCCTTCTGTAGTAGTATAAATTTTGTGGGCTTTGATTTGTTATTAACCATCTGGTTTCTGGCTATGGAAATTCAGAAGGGAATTAAATGCTTTTGCCCCGATTTGATTGCCGTTGCTTCATCTATTGTAGTGTCGCGTGTTGTTATGTTGGGATGTTAAATATTGTTGTTTACAGAAAATGTAAGGCTCTGCGGCAAAGCTCTGCGTCAATTCCAGTAGCTGTTCTTGATCTTGATGATAAAGATGAACCTAAATCAAAACAAGGTGTGCACAGTTTTCTTTTGTTTAGAAAGCGTCCCTTTTTTGCTTTAGGTCCCTAAAATTGTACGAGATTGTGATCTGAATTTGTTATGTCTTTGTCTTAACAATTGGGTAGAGAATGAGAAAACAAATTCAGAAGCCAATAAACTTGAAGTAGAGAAGAAGAAAACAGTAGATGATGAAGTGAATTCAAAGGGCAATGGTGTTTCAAGCTCAAGCCCTGCAATTCCTTGCATTGATCGCCTTCGCGAGGAGCTTTCCTGTGCTGTAAGAATTGGGAATTGCTATAATACATTGGTTTATTCTTTATCTGTTATCGAATTTTGATTTAAACTTAACTTGACAGATTTGTTTGGAGATTTGTTATGAGCCAAGTACCACACCTTGTGGACACAGGTGAGATCTCGAATTCCTTATCTATTTCGTCAACTGACTTCTTCAATCTGCAAACTTTGTCATGTGTTTTAACGATTTTGTTTCGTCTTCTGAAGTTTTTGCAAGAAATGTTTACATTCAGCGGCTGATAGATGTGGGAAGAAGTGCCCCAAGTGCAGGAACCTCATAAGGTACATATAGAGAGGCAATTTAGTATTTCACAATTTCCTTTGATCATCATCATAGCCTGATTTTCTTTGTAATAATGTGTTGTGTACAGCAATGGCAAATATTGCACAGTGAACACAGTTCTTTGGAACACAATTCAACTGCTGTTTCCCCTGGAAGTAGAAGCAAGAAAGTCGGCAGAATCTACTTCAGAAAGTCGGGAACCTCAAGGAAGAGTTCCAACAAGAACAAGGGATCAGAATACGAGAAATAGAGTTGTTGAAGCCTTAAATAGTCCCGAATCAGAAAGAAATGATACAGAGAGAAGAAGAAATCGTCATCGTATCAGAAGCAGGAGTTCGCGTGCAGATGCTACAAGGGCAGCAGTATTGCCAAACCAAGACGAGGATGCTGCATTGGCTTTAAGGTTGCAGAGAGAAGAATTTTTGGGGGTTTATAGGCGAGAGCCAGATGTGCTTAGAGACTCAACTTCTACGGCTAGAGCTAATCTGAGAGCTATGGCTTCGAGGGCTATTAACATTCGGATTAGAGGGCGAAGAGACTAAAACAAAATGAAACAATATTTAGTTGGGATAGAGAGATCTTGTGATAATCTCTCACACAAGATAACATCCATGTTTCATTTCATGAAATTGCGGAAATCAAATTGTATTTCATACACACACATGTAGAAAATGAATGAGAATGATGTTGGGGAGATAATAGATGATCTATTACTTCATTAGCTCTGTGAGGAAAAATTCTGGCATTTATTTGTTTTGTTTACACAGAGATACATGAATGAGCATATTTTTTCGGTCTGAATTTTGCTAGACGTAAGATTTTATATCCATGATTATAGCAATACTCCATTTGTGAATGGAATACATCCAACGGAGGGAGGGAGAGAGGGAGAGAGAGAGAGAGAGAGAGAGCAAACATTAAAAAAAAAAAAAAAAAAAGATCAAATCAATACGTTTTGACAAATATAAGTTGAAAAGAATGGCTAAAAAAACACAATTCTATCAAAATTTCAATGTGAAGCCAAAAAAAAAAAAAAAGATTTTTACAAAGATCTCAGTGTAAGGTCTCAGTCGTGTAAGCAAGTAGAGCAGAGTAGGGTTAATATCTGTGGGAATGCTTTCTGCTTCTGTGGTAGGTGTCGCCATTCTTTCTTAGCATAATCCTGAATACAAAGGAACCTAATCCAATGACAGCAATTACGTAAAACACCCTATACGGTGCTAATGCCAATGCAGAAAGATAGGAAAAATATCCAGCAAACAGATAAGCATAGCTTAGTCGGAATTCCCATGATGTGATGCCTGGGATGGGAAACAGATAAAAATTGAATTCGGGCTTTGAATCACATAAACCATGAAGCACGACACCAATGCAAAGCACACAATCCCAAAACCATGGAAAGCTTTGAACAACGCCATTTCGCTGCAAACATAGGAGCACTCAATATCAGCAGTAAACGAGAAAGAAAGAAGATAATTTACTAACTGAGTTTTAGCAGTCTACAATGATATAAATAAAAATAAATTTATCACTATCAAAGGTTTTCTAGAAACTCATTTGTAACTCAAAAGCATGGGTCATTTTTCTCTTGTTCTCATTCTCCATTATCATAAATTAATCATTTGAAGCTTTCAGAATCCCGTGGCAGATAAAACAAAGACACCAGAAGTACCCAGCACTCATGGATAAAAGTAACAAACTGATATAACTTTCACACATACCTGAAACCAGGCCACAAGTGAAGGGACAAACATTAATGCTGCAAGCAAATGTAAAATGAGCAGCCCATGCCGGTGATTGAAGATCTCAAACTGTGTCTCACCATAGCTTTTCGTAGATACTGGGCTTACAGTAAAGGTCTCATTTACAGGAAACAGCTTGCTAATGTTACCGTCGAACTTGAAGTTATGTTGCATTGTACTACCTTCACCATCACTCCCAGATTCATCTAATTCCTTGGTCTGCACATAGCTGCGAAATGAAGCCACCAAAAAACTGTTTACAAAGACACAAAACAGCACTTAGATTGTATTAGAAATGGATAAATATAAAACACCAAATATACTTGGCTGCAACACTAAAAGAAGAATGCTTTATAAAACACATTAAAAGAAGAACAAATAACAATAAATTCAAAGGCTACAAATATACCAAAGTAAAATTGTAGAAAATATTACTCCCTCCGTCCCACAAAGATAGGCTTGCTTTCTACTTTCATCCGTCCCGCAAAGATAGACCACTCACAATATTTAAGACATTATAAATTTGTATTTCCATCTTTGCCCATATTTAATGTATCTTTTTATTAGAAATACACTAGAAAAATAGTATACACCAGAGTCCAGACAATTGTAAGAACATGCTACAGCCCCAAATTCTGAAATCAGAGTAGGGTAAAGTAGTTCTTGCAGTGGAGGAAGTATTCTATTCACTAAGAGGTTCAGTATAGATACAAATTATCCATAAGTCAGAGAAAAATATTACTCCTTTATTTTCCTTTTTGCATAAGATTAACTTTCAGAACCAGTATGAAGCATTTCTTGATGTATTATATATACTAACGTTAAACGGGAAATTATTTCCATTTTAGGACTCTAAAATACTCAAACTACATGGTAAATTATGTGCTAACACATGTAGATTTCAAAGGTACTAGAGGATTAGCCATTATACAAACATATAAATGCAGTTAAAGCATTCTAGTCAAAGTAGTTATAAGAACCTGGACAGAGAGCTGTGGCAACAAAATGCATGTGACAATAGCAACACAAAGAGACCCAGCGCTGGATGCACAAGACACACCAAGGTAAGAGCAACCAACGATGTAATAAGCAGAGGATTCACCATTAAAATCCTTACTACCTGCTCAATATCAGATTAGACAATGAATATAAATTAACTTCAAATAATTGAATCTCAACTAGCAAAATCAAAAGCTCAGACTTGAGTATGATAAAAGTGGCATATAAAGAACCATAGAGGAATCTGGAGATTGTTTTACTTTATAACTTAACATTTTGACATTTTCAAAGTTCAGAGAAAAAAAGAGGTAATCCAGGCAACAGTAACCTTCACTTTTATGATATATGTAACTGGTTATGTCTTTACCAGATTTGCAAGACTACCTTAACTGATGTAAAGGTGGAGGAGATATTAGTGAGTCTTCGGAAAAAATGATAACAGAAATTCCCTTCACATGCTTGCCACCTGGAAAATTGAGCTTGTTTCAGCTTATAAAAGAATATGAAAGCAGACCCATCTCAATTGCTGTCAGAACGGAGAGTTCAGATAAAATTATTACATTTTAGGAGCTCATTAAAGCAAAGAGATTGGCTTATACAACTATCACTTTTAATTAGACAAGTCGCCCATCTTTCTATGATAATGTAAAAGCAGGCAACATAAGCATGAAAGCAAAATACGTGAATAAAGAAATGCACATGCGAATAAACACATAAAAGCTACTAACCGTTTCTTGACAAATACTTGTAGAGTGCCAGACACGTAGAAGATCAATTGGGAAAGTAATATCAGCACAACTACCGCTCCATTTGCAAAAACATAGCAAACTATGGAGACAAGAGAGAAACTCATAATCGGATGAAGGGGTTGGCTGCTTAGGAAAGAAAAAAGCACGGCACAAAAAATTGGAAATGTGGCTAGCAAGAAAAATGCCCTTGGCATTCGCAAGTTTGATTCAACAGCAGATAGCACTGACGGTATGGGCTGATCATGTTCCCATGAATATGCCTGCCGCATCAGAGCATAAAACACAACAGCAAAGCAAAGACCACTGATCTGCATGAATATGTTCGATCAGAACCAAACTCAGTAAATATACCAAACACAACGCATATGAAACTTCAAGGATATTAGTATCATTAAAGCTTGGGATAGTTCTAATTGTTGATAAATGAGGTCTTCTGCTGTCTTTAGGCTTTTAGAGTGCAAAATAAATTATATGATCCATGTTAAATGTGATGAATTTATCTCAGACCAAGGTAAGAGATGGTATCTTATGTAAAGTGTGATGAAAGAAAAACAAAAATTTTATTGAAACTGAAAGATCCAACCAATAAAGTAGTTGCGGTGCGGAATCTCAGAACATTAAACATTTCCTCAAAAGGTAAAGGGTCAGTATCCCTTTCAGATATGGGATATGCATAAAAGTTTGTAAACGCATACGTCAAGTCAATTCCATGATTATGAGTTCATTCCATACCGGAGCCGGAATAGGGTTATATACATTCTCAAGAGGTCATTCGAGCATATTTAAATAGATTCTTTGCCCCTACACCTTTCCATTTAGGATTAGAAATAGGCGTAAAGGGACCTGCCTTTTCCCCTTATTTCTCCTTATTTCTGTGAAGTATCAGTTTGAGAAGGATATGCAGTAAAAGAATTTACCTGAGTGAAATACAAAAGCAAGAATCTACCAGCAGCAGCAGTCAGAGAAACGCCGACTGTACTTCTGTAAGAGCAATGCGGGTCAACCTGTAAAGAATTGAAGATATAAAGAGAAAGAGATACCGATGAACTGCAGAAATACCAAATCAAACTGTGATGTCAATTTTTAAGTCAGGTAACCATACCAGTAATAAAACAGTTGTCTGCTCAGAGTCTTGAGAAGAAGACCACAGTGCTGGAGAAGAATCCACAACAATTGTTTCAGAATACAAATTTGGAAAAACATGTAGGCCAGATACCACATCCCAAGCAAGTGCCACTGGTGGGAAACAGCGCCTTCTACAAATTCCTGTATTTAGAGATTCATTCAATATTGCACGGACAGAAGTGACAAAGTGAGAAGAAGCAGAATTTTATTTGGAGAAACCCGCAAAAATAATTTCAAAATGAATAATTAGTAAGCACATGATATATTTGTTTGGAATCAAATTAAGTTAAAATACTAAAATCCAGCAACTCATTAGGGTATGTTTGATTTGGGACTAGCACAGATGGACGTAGGACTTTGCGATCACGTCTCTACACGAGTTTGGGATGTAACATCCGGATTTCACATCCCAAACTCAATCCACACCTAAAAATACCTATTAAACCTATTATTACTCTTTCCAACACAACACTCATAAAATACCTATTATACCTATTATTATACCTATAAAATCAATCATTATCACACTTTGATTTGACATAAAGTAACATCCTACCCTACTAAAATCCCAAAACAAACACACACTTTTACTATTCATCAAGGTTTTCACATCTCAGGATTTCAAAATCATGACTTCCCACGACCCCCTTAATCCCAAAACAAACGTACCCTTAGGGACTTGCCTTTCGTAGTGTGTACAAGCACAGCCCTCAAAATTTCAAAGTGTGAGAGGCATAGACAGAGAGTATATCCACGACGAATAACCAAAAATAAATAAATAAAACACAGAACTGTCCATGATGCGATAATTGATGAAGTTTCATGTGACAAGCATACATGGTGCTCATGTATGATAGTTGACCTTGCTCTCGTAATACAAAATCTAATATTAGCATAGCATCTGATATTGTTAACAAGCTTCTTATACTGCCTATATGACTAGGTCTAATCCGGGATACACATTACATTAAGGTAGGAATTTCTATTATAAGAACGATTTCAAGGGAAGGCCATAATGCATAAATATTATAAACTAGATCAAGTTTTTTTTGGTTACAAAATTGGCAATATTTGCAACTAAAGATTTTTCATTTAATGCATCAGGTAAATCACATAATGTAAACAGGCAAGCACACGCCCACTGAGAGAGAGTAACTCCCTTTTCACCGAGCAGTTGTGGTGCTGGGGGTGACTACAATCATACTGCAATAAGAGTTATGAGTTTGAAAGAGCTTTAAAGATTACACGGAACAGTTAAAGAAATCCATGAAACTTGTTATAATAGTAGGTTGGTGAGAGAACACTTACTATTAGTTTCCTCATCGCCTGAATCTTCAATAGGAAATTCAGATCTTTTAATGCCACACCCAGTTGTTGAGAGGGATAACGAAACAGGAAGAAGGCCCAAGCTAACAGAGAATGTGAAACTGAGAGCAAGAGGGTGGTCTTCCTTCAAATTCATATCCTGCTAGCAACCAAGTTTATGCAACAACAAAAAATTATTGTTTATTACCCAAGATAGTGCTTAAAGTTGCCAAGCAGTATTTCTGAACCTTAACCTTTTCTAAATATGATGATTGAATCAATTGATAAGAAGAGAATACTTGTTCTCCATCCTTCGGATTGAAAAATTGTCCGACTCCCATGGAAGCAGCTGGTGGAGGCCTCCCTGAAACAGTCTGAGAAGAGAAAGCTCTTAATGTAGCTAAAATAACTAGCGTCAGTGTTTTTTTTTTTGGGTGGGGGTTGGGGGAAGCTAGTTGCCTATCGTATTTATATATCTCAAAACAGTAAAACATAAATAGCACCTGAACTCACTCATAAACTAATTCATGCTCAGTCAATCTGGAATCACTATAACTCTAGGGATCTTCAATGTCTAAGTAATACATATACATAAGAGTTACTGCATTAACATGCTTAATATATAAATAAAAAAAAAATATTAAGCTTTAAGATGTACCGGACGAGGCGCCACAGAGATTGTCAGGAATCGGAAACCATTCATATCCTGAGGGCCCAACCAAAATATGGCGGATGGAGGAGCTTGCTCAGTTTGGGCACCTGGCTCCATCTTCCAGAATAGATGGGCGTGTTCAGAAAAAATTGTACATAAGTCTGAGCTTTAAAACACACATTCACCCTACGCTCTGGCCAGAATTTAACACAATACCTGCCTTGGAGCTGGTCCAGATGGAATGTGCACCATTTTTGATGTGACTTCCACCGCCTGTTTGCTTGACGAAAAATTTGAAGCAGAGGTTCGTTCCCCTCGCCAAAGATGAAGTCGCACACCAGAACAAGGTGAAAGATTTGTGACAAAAACAAAGTGATCTTTTCCGTCATGACCCTGAGCAATGAAAAAGCTCTATTAATCCTGATTGAGAAGTTATCACCTGCACTCTTCCACAGTGCCCACTGAAACTAAAAAGATTCTTATTTAGGAGAAAGAAAAATACCCTTGCTTTTATTTGCTACTCTCATAATTTGCCAAATTTTATTTATTATGAGCTAATATATGAGAAAGTCTAACCCCAATGAATATCTCATGAAAATATAGAAAATTCATACAATAAAAACATGGATATTAAGTAAATTGATAGTAGGCGCTCCTCGGCCTGATGAAATCCAAAAGGAATGTTTTTGAAGTCATAAAAGAAGCAAACCAGTTTCTGAATGTCCAGCCATCGTTTTCTCCCATCCATAGCTAAAACACTGACAGTACTCGTTTGGATGTAAAGGTCTTTTTCAAGTCCATCTTTACTCCACCGGGTACTACTTGGGCAACCAGACATTCCAGGAATCTCAGGTCCTGCTTCGTGAAGAGCTAGTTTGAATATTGTTTAATCCAGAAGATCAATAGTAAAATCAGAATATATACAAAACCGAGAAAAGTAAAACATCAATTACTATCAACTAGGTCTCCATTTTGAAAAGTCCAAGATTATTTTAGTTAACAATATCTTCGTCCAAAAATTGACCAAAAAAAAAAAACACCCAGACAAAATTGTCCAAGATGAATGTTATTTGCTGTAGTCAATCAGAAGCAAAAGGTCAGTTGACTAGGACTGCAACAAAGAAGAAAGAGATTAACTGGTTCAGCAATTTCACCAAACAAAGTTCACCCATTTAACTCAACCGGTTTCAGCCAAGAAAAAAACCAGATTGAGAATACCTGCAGGATTGACTTTCGCCTTTTGATTATGAAAATGGCCAGACTTGTGAGGTAGTTTTAATTGTCTAGACGCAAAGAAGTCTCTTGGGATTCCACTGTCGAGCATTTTCATAAATACTCCAAGTCTTTGTCGTACATCGCTAAAGGGTTGTCCTGTCTTTGTGTCTATCAGACTGAGAAGAGTGTGTGACACCTAAAACGAGACTATGATCAGAGGCACATACACTTGAACATTAGTATTATAAGTAGAGCAATATGACTTACTTGCGTAACTAGCTGATTACACCATAAGATAACCTGGTGTTCCATTGACAACCACACGTTTTTCATGCCCATGCTACTTATCATAAATCCATGTGTAGGAGGCACAATGCCATCAAGGGACTCCAACTTTGAGCGCACCTAGAATTGAAAATCAGAGTAAGTACCAAAAGATAGGCTCAAAGAGTAACCCATAAGTGGAGGCAAAAACAATATGAACTTTGAGATAATATGATGGAGCCAATAAGTGGGCTAATAATAGCAAAACAGACATTTACAAAAAGTTTAGAGATAAAACCTGAGCTTTTAATTGCTGCAATCATTTATAAATCTACTGTAATTACTTAAGAGGGAGGGAAAATGGTTTATGAATGAAACAAGGAGTGTGTATCCTCAGAGGAATAATGAAACATGAAAACTTTAAAAAGAAAATTGGGAACAGAACACATCATCCACATCATTCTGAAGGAACTAAATTGAGGATAAATGAACTGATGCATTATCGAATTGTTTCAAAGTTACTCAGGCATGACAGGGACTCTAACCATTACAAGTCGGTACAAAATTACTAAAAAAATCATTTGAAAAGATTTCAAAAGAGAAAAGCTACTCTCTGCAAGCCAACTGCACTGTGGACCAAATCACAGGTCATCTATCATAGAAAGTAAATGTATACATTTCTATACCTGGTAATCATTATAACCACCTGAAATGGAGACAATGACAACATGGGAAAGCAAAGGTTCAGACAAGTACTGTCCACCTCGAAAGGTTCGGATTTCATATCCTTTCCTCCATTCCTGATTCACTTGTGAATAATAGTGGCCCAAGGATGGCTGTAATGCCACCGGAGGAGACCTGCACAAAAACATAAAGTTTACTGACAACTGCACAACATAAAAAATAAAGCAGAGGCAAATTAAAGAAACTAAAAATTTTACTGGTGAGGGGTGGAAAGGGTGAGAACAGTTTCAACAGCAAACTTTCTCAGGTGAGGGTGCACTACTGCAGCCCTAGCAACAAAACCTCCCATGGAGTGACCAACCAATATCACACTTTTAGGCAGACTGCCAGAAATAGAAGTCCCTTCCTTTGCTCGTGCATCATGGGACTCCTTATAAAGATCCAAAACCTGCAATCATGAGCATCACATCAATTGATGGAACTCTGAGAACTTGATGTAAGTACATTGCATGAAGATATAGATGAAACCAGTATGGGGAAGACAACAAAGTTGATTGACTCATCAAGTAAAGCTGTAAAGCAATAACCAAGAACCCTTCCAAGAATTAAAGCCACTAAGTCTCAGAAGCACATAGGATATAGTTGCATGTGTGCCAAATGAATTTACCAGCTACAATAAATAATTTTACATGTCTAATACGCGTCTCACAACATGAATAACTTTAAATAAATCCTTAACGTACAGCTCAAGGTTAGAAAAGATACAGGATTGTTCATTCCAATTGCAATTGTACAGTTAACTTATTGAAAGAAAATAAAGAAAAAAAAATTGTACGATGTTGGTTACTGATTTTTACTACAGTGATGATGTGGTATAGGAACATGAAACTCTACATTAGTCTATGCGAAGTCAATAGCTTAGCCAAAAAGGTAGATCAACTTTCTTTTTGTTTTCCTAACAGCTCTTTCTTTGGGTTTGAAAGTGTAGTTTATTTAAAATGCTGCCTGGTATCAATTATAGTTGAAAAATTTTATTCGAACTCAACATGCCGTGTTTTGATTCATGAAAAGGTGACAGAAGACATACCCTGTGAATGGCATATACTACATATTCCGAGTGTTCTTGGAGTATCCGACCATCCATTGCAGAATGTTCACCTTCAAGATCAACTGTGAACCAATCAAGCATGGAAGTATATTGACTGGGTAAGAAAATTCCAGACAAATCAATCTCCACTCCCTCTCGAGAGCTTGAGGAAGCTTGGTTAAAGTTCCATTCAATTGGACCTCCAAGATAAGCCTTATCAGATTCTGCACCCATGGATCTGACCTGAATAAATGCAGGAAAGCATGCACATATGAAACAGCCAATAGGTAAACAAATCTGAGCTTTCCAAACCTCTGCAATTGAGGATCATTACTTTCACCATAAAAGCATGCTAACCCAGATCAAACTACAAAACTAATTTGATGATAGAAAAATAAGAAATGTAGGATGAAAGACATTAAATGAAAAACCGAAAATACTAATCAAAATAAGAGGCTTGCCTGTTTGTAGCTTCCGCCATTTCCAGGGATAAAAAGAACAGGAACGCCATTAAGATTCTTCAGGTGGTCATCAAAGTCAATCTTTCTCCATCCTTCATGGTATAAAAACAAGCCATATTTTGCGGATGACACATTTTTCGGAGTTGGGACAGGAATGTAAGTAGGGTACATATACGTCATGACACAACCATTTGATATTGGCTTCAATAAACCAAAAAGACCAGCAAGGCCAATCCATAGGAAAATTATGACTGCAATTGCTACTGAAAATTTAGCTGTGAGAGCTTTCATATCTGGACCACCTCTAGGTCCCATCCTCAATATTGAATTTCAAGTCACCAGCTGCATACAGAAGTTTCCATCCTAAATGAAGAACCATAAATTGAACAACGCATTACGCCAATGGCTAACATCCGAATCAAACAGACTATGGAACCAACAAATAATCTAACCAATCATTTTTTTTTTTTCCCAGAACAATCAAATAAGCACATGCTTCAAGCATACTAGCTTACACACGCCTAATTTACAACTCCGGCAGCTGCAAAAATCTATGGAACACAATATACAGAACAAAATTAAGATGCAACTCCACATGGATCAGATATTTGGAAGATTTAATCGCGAATCAAGTAGAGTAACTGTAATGCAGGCAAACACGGAGCTGAAAGCACACTTATTGAAACAAGAAAAGGTAAGTTACCTCAAAGTGTGAGATCCATCCTCAGCTGAAAAGCAGCGGAAAAGAGTACAACAGTGTGAGGATGGAAGAGGCAAATCTAATCAGGTACAGTATGGATTAACAAATGGTGATTAATGGTTTGAAAATCAGAAAAGTATGATGGTTTAAATCTTAATTAATGGGTGATAGTGCTGGTGGAATAGTGTTTTGACTCGTGTTTTTACTTTAGAGCGAGACGAGACGAGACGAGACGACAACTTCTAAGAAAATGAAACTGTAGTAGTTGTCGCTTACACAGAGGAATTTGGGCCTTATTGGGCCCAGCCCAATTTTGAGGACGGTGCTTCCAAAGAGCTCATCATTCTTGTTTACAGGATTTATTCGTCTTTCCTTCCAATGAAAAAGCAGGAGCTGTACTAAGGTAAAATATATAGTTATTCATTTGTATTTTGTATAATTTTTAATTATTATTTTATTAAAAGGATTTAATTTGATAGTATGAAAGTAATATTTTTAATGAAAGAAGTCATATGCTTTATACTAAGAAGTGTTACCACCTTGGGAATAACAGGCCGTGCAGTGTTGTTACCGGAATGAGGAATGATATTTAAAGATGATAATTATTGTAGATATAGTTGCTGTTGTTGAAGACGTGGAAGGGCAAAATAATTACTCAGACTAGAGTCGTTTAAGATTTGGCGACTATATCATGATTTAGGTATATGAATTGAAAGTTATGAAATTTATTGGCCGTAAATATTTGTTGAATATTAAAAGATTTTAAATTTATTGGCCGTAAATATTTGTTGAATATTAGAAGTGTAAGTTTGTTATGAGATTTTGTTAGTGTGAAATTTTGTTTTATGTCAAGTTAATTTTTAATAATGTTACTATTATATTATTTTGATGTATTGTTCAAAAGTAAGTAGGAAAAAATGAATGGATGAAAAAAAGTGATGATATTTGTAATGGGTGAGGGAAAAGATGAATTGCGTTGAGTAATGTAATAAGTAAATGTTACTTGTTGGTTCACCAAGTTTTCGTATACTCATATTTTCAAGTCAATTTTTTTTTCCCTCCTATTTATTTTTAAAGGGAATCGAACCCGGGTCACTCACTCAAGTGAGGAGCCCGGTGGGGAGGTGGGCTAACTCATCTGGTTCTATGATAATGTTATGACACACATTATTGTAGGGTCTTAGTTTTGTATACACCAGGTGCACTGTGAGACTCAAGTTTATTTTTCAAAAGTTGTACAAAATACTACTAAAAAATATACTTTTAATGGTATAATTTTTCAGTAATAATTTATGTAATTTTTCAATAATAAATAATATAATTTTTAAAAAATACACTTAAATTATGAGATACAAGTAACCTACACTGTTTTTAGGGTGTCTCAATATTTTGGTTGACCTGTTGAATTTTGGTGGGCTGTCCTTTTATTCTTGTACTTGCTGCTCAATAATAAAACTTTGGGTTTAGAATGATGTACTTAAGACTTTTTTTAGTTTTGAAAGTTAAATACTTTAAAATGAGTAGATTTTTTAATCTACATATAGATTAGTGTGAAATTGAAAATTACTCTTCACTCTATAAATTCAAATTAAAGCATTGAAATACTAATTCACATGAATCCAAAGTGAATTTATTATTGTGGATTTGTATTCTTAAAAAATGTTTACTATAAAAATTTCTATTAATATGCCAATTGTCATAGTACGTAGACGATTAATTATACTACTTTCCAAAACATTTTTCTTCTATTCCCTTAAGATACCCAAATGCACAAAAACAAAAGGGTCAATATTTTATATATATCAAATGCACCGTGCAATTCACGTGTTAAAACAACTTAACTGCTAAAAAATGTACTTGTATTGTACACCAAATGCGTAGACTTGCTTAAATAAAGGAATTACCCAAAAATAAGCGTTACTAGCTTTGTCAGAGAAGAGAAAAGGAATCAGGAATATCTTTATCATAATGAAAAAATACAAAGTAAGTTACATAATATGCAAAAGCAACGACCGTATTTACTTTGTTACAAAGTTATGCGAGAACCAGAATTTCTATACACTCGTAATAGTATAGTTTCATCCCTATACTTGAAAAAATCTCAGTCAAGAAAATTTTCTAAGATCTTACAATTACCTAAACATGTCTTGGTTTCAAGTTTAGGGTGAAAAGACACAAGAATGATGTTGATATGGAAGTAGTAATTATACTCACTGGTAATATTACATCAAATGTTCAAAACTGTTGACAAACTCGATAATCCAGAAGAGGAAAAAAAAGGAGATGGAAGGAAGTGTTTTACCATCTTGTGTCAATATGAGAACTCGTGACCTCGGAATGATATATGTTTCTTGACCCAGATGGAGATATCCTCTGAGCATGCGTGAGCTTGAGGTGTCTTTAAAAGCATATCAAGCGTTGCAAATTCATGTACTGCATCTTTGTACTCAAGAACGGGGGCGTCCACGTTGACCTTGCGCAGCTCCTCTGAGTAAGCAATTGCTCTATCTCTCATCCAATCATGCTCAGCTACGATTGTGAGTGTTGGAGGCATCTGCTTCAGACAAGGTCCTCCTCTATCTGATATAAGAGGGTTGGCAGCAGGGTGATCCAGGCTGAATTCCTCCTCGGGCAGGAAAAGTTTCCATGCAAGGACGCACATGGCCTTGTCGTAAAAGTAAGAGTTTGCCAGTTTTATTTCTGATGGAGTGGGTACACTCCCCATGAAACAAGGATACATTAGAACCTGAGCCACAACCTTTACTGGGTCTAGAATCTTCCCAGCCTCAATAGCTTTCCTTGTCACGTAATCAGCAATGTTTCCACCACAACTCACTCCAAGGAGCACACACCTGCTTCCATAGAAGGTTAACATAGAAAGCAATTCAGCAAGAGATCTTTCAATAGTACATGTATACAGAGATATACAATTGCAGGGTAAAAGTATTGAATGATGAAACCTAAGATCCATCAGTTCTACAATACAAACAAAAATTAGCAACAGCAGATGACGCTTGCTTCATAAGTTATAACCTTCCAAGTTAATCATGGCGCACTGGCGAATAATCACTCTTAAAATGCTACTACAAGATGACATATTGCTGCTCTAGCATGTATAACTAAATTTTCAATCAAGTATGCTGTTAAAATGATAAGAAATAGAAAATATACTCCACTCAGTAATCTCCTTCTCCCTCTTTTGAAGATCACTCAACTATCCATGACTTGGTCAACTAACAGTTAGCAACAAGCAATCTTACTAATGGAGACAACTTATGTAATTCTATATGGTGATTTTGAACTATCTATTGTCATTTCAGTCCCACCTATTTTTAAACATCAAGCAGATAATTCCACCACCACTAAATGTTGGATTCATATCAAGCAAATTATCCATCATACTCAAATAAAAAAACGGCACTTCAAAGTATACAATGGACTGAGCTTGAGTGGGATAATTCCATCCAATCCAGATTCATCAACAGAAGTAAATGGGGGTTATGCCGATTAATGTGCGACCATCCATATCAACATTATAGCTGATACTTCACATTTTTATACGTTGTTATTGAATTAATAACCCAGGCCAATAGGTAACCATCCGGAGCACGATACAAACTCGAAAACATCATCCACGCAGTGCTAGGAACGGCATTACTGATATTCCCTTTGAGGTTCAGCTTTCAAGATAAACCATACACACATTTCTATTAAGACCAGCTAAACAAAATAGAGATATTCATTATTTAAAACTTTACAGTCCTAACCCACATTAGCAACATCAAGAACCAATGCATATCAACAGAATTGGAGAGATCGAAACAGACCTTGAAGGATCCCCATGAGCAGCTAACCAAGGCTCTACTAATGAAGCTCCGAATGCATCGGCTATGTGCCAACCACCCTCCGACCTCCTCAAATCTTCCCTTGATCCCCTCCCAGATGACTTACTACATTCAGCCAAATTTGCTTGCTTTGCTATCCAATGCAGCACCTTGAATGCATCCTCAAATGCTGCTGGATATTTATTCTCTGGTGCCAATCTATACCCCACAGCCAACACAATGACATCGCACAATCTCACAATTCGCCGACAGAAAAAATCATTTGCTACTGAATCATTGCTTCCACTAACAAAACCTCCACCATGAAACTGCAACATCACTGGTAGCCTGCGACAGTTATTCCCAACTGGATTATACCCCCTGTAACTCCCGGTTTCAGATTTTAAATTCGCATCATCAGTACTACCTCCATAACTACTTCTCCTAAAATTGTTGTCAATACTCTGAGAACGTTTACCATTCATAACGCCATTGCTGCTAGAAAAAGCCCCATCATTCGGAGATCCATCGCTGAACCGACGATTCTGTGTTTTATTCGGATCGGATCCAGCGTTCGGCTTCCCAGAGCGGGATTTGGTTTTGCTATCGGTAGAATTAAGGCAAGTATCAGGGAGAAATATACGAATTGAGAGAGATGTTAAAGGATCAATGTGTATGTCTTTTGTGGCGACACCGTCGGTGAAGGAAGGATTGGCAGCCGCAGCCGTCTCCTCCTCCGGCCGTGACGTCACCCCGAACGTTCCTCCACCGCCACCCCCCTCATTTTCCGAGCACTGTAATCGGTTCTGCAACCGATGCTTGAGCAAAAGCTTGAAAAATACACTGTATAATTTCACCCCAATGCTTGGCATCTCCCGAGAAAGATAGAAACCAAATCCTACAATTCCGCGTTTCCCAAGCACATCGAAACGATTAAGAGAAAACGAATTATACAACGGCGATTATATCCAAACCTGAATACGTGAAATTCTCACATTGGATTGGAGTTTAGGGAAAAATTGAACGGGAATTGCATAGAGAGGAAGAGATTCAGTTAACTACTTGGCGGTGTGAAGAATTGAAATGGGAAAATTATTGAAAATGGAACCTAAAATAGCATACATTCATTCCATTTTCAACCAAAAGATTGGATCATAGAGAGGTTTGGTTTGCTCTGTTGTTGTTTCCCGGATTCAATTTGGTTTTCGATTGCCACAAAGTGACTGGACACGTCTGCCTTTTCTTTTCTTTATTAGTAAAATTTTACTATATTTTAAAATATCATTACATTTAATGAAGAGTACTAAAAATTATGATAAAAATAATTTACAATAATAAGAACAATAATAATTTACTATAATATTACTAACCCAAATATTTTATACTCTTAATTAAATATATTTAATACTTTGTCATTAATTATTTTCATATCTTTAAAATATTAGTAGTACTCGTAAAATATGTATGGTATGGTATAGTGAAATAATTAATAATATCAATAAATATATTTTGTGGTATAAATTTATTACTATGAAACTTGTTAATAAATATTTATTTGATAAAATATAAATATCTACTTTTTTTCCATTTTAAATTAAATTTCATATCTTGTTTGGCATGTAATTTTAAAAAATATATTTTATTAATTTTTTTAGACCAATTAATAAAAAATATTTTAAAATAAAATAACTAGCTTAACTTAAATAATCTAAATAAAAATACTCAAAATTTAATTATATAATTAAAATAAATAAATACTTTAAAATAATAAAATATATAATCTGGAATCTGGATCTAACTTTTACTTTTATATATGGTATATATTAAAATGAAATACTATAGAAGGCAATTTAATTTATATACCGTTATTGAAAATTGATTTAAAATTTAATAAACAATTGGTATAAAGTAAAAAAAAATGATAAAATTAATTCCCTCCCCTTGTTAGAGAGTGAGTCCGTTATTACACTACAAAGTAAAGTGAACATCACTTTTTCTAATACAATTTTTCTCTCTCTCTCTCTCTTAATTTCTATTTATAGATTTACTGATATAATGATATTTTTATATGATAATATTAATTTATAAATTTAATAATAAATATATGTAATAATATTAATTTTTTACTCACCGTCCTACTATAAACTTTCCATCCTATCATTTTCATCAGTTTCGCTATAAACTTTACATTTTATTTTTGTACATAAAATAAAAATATTACATTTATACACTTTATTCTTATTTACTCGGTCGCCTATTCTTTATACTTTTTTTTAAATATTTGTACCAAAAATTTATATTGGAACCAATGGGGGTATAATAAACGTATGACAAAGTATTGTATGAAAATGGTTCATGATAAGTTTATCATGGACAAATTTTAAAGTATCAAACATTTAATCAGGTGTATCAAAAATTGAGGTCAATAAATTTTATATATTGACTTCAACTTTTGATACACCTGATGAATATTTTGATACACTTGACCAGATATTTGATACATTAAAACAATTCAATGATAAACTTATCATGAACTATTTTCACACAATTACTACACTAAACGTATTTCACATAACAACTTGTGCTGTCTCAAGTAGAAAGTTGAAGACAATACCTAAGTCCAAAACATGTCAAGTCCCTCGTGATAATCACTTAACAGAATACAACTCTATGATTAAAAAGGATGAGTTGAGAAAGATTGAAGAAACTATATGATGAAACATACATATATTATATATATATAATACATAATTAAATGAAAACAAAGTTCAAACGTTACCTAGAGGCCCAGAAATACAACTCCTTTTTTAATTTCAACATTTCTAAGTGCTAAAGACTCTGAAAAATCCTCATTGCTTAATGAATTTCGTCCATGCAACAAAGATTGGATGATCTGTTACCTCGTGCAGTCGGCTGCCGTATATACAATCTGCATTCCGGGTCAAGAAAAAGGGAAGTTATATTGTAATGCCATGAAAACCATCCATCATAACAAGAGGAAAAATGAGGCACATTAGTTGTCTTGTTCAGGCAGTAGAGGCAGCTGCTTTCATGGCGGCTATTTCCTCCAAGCGATTCCATGTTGCTTCACGTTTCATGTTGGTTTCTTCCTTGTGCGCTTCGTCTTGTTGGTACTTGAGCAAACACTCCTCGAAGAGGTCGGGGTCCACATCGGAGAAGATCTTGCGTATGTTAAGTGTCAGGCTTTGTACTGCTTGGTTCCAGTGGTTTCTTGCATTATTCTCTAATGCGGAGAAGATGATTGGCAGTATGACTTTGCGATTTTGTTTGATCAGGTTTTCGATGTGATCGTTGTTCCATAAAAAGAGAGCCCTTTCAGCTACCTACAGTAGAAACAATGGCATCATCACAAACACAAACTATATATTTTCATCACCTTGACCAGGGAATAAAATTTCAAGAAAAGACAAATATATGAGAAATCAAGATAATCCTGGATTTAGTACAGCTCATGTCTCATGATCATGTGTTAAAAAAACAAGGACATGCATTTTGATTGAACACAATAAGGTGGTACATAATAATCCATATAGCCGACCCCACATAATCTGTATTAATTATGTGCAGAAAACTTAAACATGTTCAAAATCAGAAAGGTAAATTCTTTAAGTAGCTCGTATAAGCCATTGGAATAGTCGCAGAACAACATCTCCTAACAATTGGACAACAGAAAAAAAAGGGTAAGTTGATATACTATCATAGAACCAACCTGAAAATGCGAACTGCTCAGGCAACGACCAATCTGGCGAAACAACGGGACCATACAACGTTGAAACTCTGGAGGTTGAGTTGCTTCCAGCACTTCCTCTAGCTCGCCCAAGAACATGCCTTCCTTTGAGCTGTTTGTGATAGGCCAATATTTTAGTAAGCCTCTTATAACTGTATCAGCAAGTTTGCAGTCCTTCTCCACAAACTGTGTGATGCAATACGATAGCTGTTGGTGATACACGGATACGCTCTTTGGTTTGTGAAGTGGAATTAGAGCCCGAACAAGGAAGAGCTTGTGCTCTTCCTTCAATGGCAATGCAAATCCATTTATAATGCTCCCCAGAATTTCTAAAAGCTCGGCTATCCCATTATGCTTCTCCGTGTCAAAAACAAAACGGTAGAATATATTGGTGATTGCTCTTCTGATGAATGGTCGATGCACCATGAACTTTCCATAAATGCGGTGAAGGACAGTTTTTAAGTAGTCCCTTTCTCTAGGATCTTCTGAGTCAAAGAGATCTAACAACTTCAGAACAAAAGAATGATCAATGTAACGCTTTGCCAGCTTGGCATCTGTCTCAGGGGAAGCTACGAACCTGAGAAGAAATTCGTAGACAATTTGCAAATGGGACCATGCTGGATCCATCAAGGGCTCTTCTTCTTCCAAATCAAACCCTTCTAAGACTTTGTTTTCACGAGGTTGAGTAGAGAGTGTACGGAACAAATTCGTAGATATCATCCTTACGAGTTCTTGCATAACAGTTTCGTTGAATTTCCCGTTTGCTGAAGTAACGTAGTCGACAAGCTCCACCAATGTTTGACGTTTGATGTCTTTTTCTTTCAAATTCTTTGAGGGGTCAGTGAAGTCAAATACCACACAGCACAAACTCAACTTCCTGACAAACAAGTTCTGCTTCTCAGTGTTTGGGACATCTTTAAAACTAGGAAGTGCTTCATAAGGCACAGTTGTTGCCGCACTCACATTCAACTTTATATTCAACGGGTCATGAAGTTTGTTTCCATAACTCAGGCCAGAGTTTGGATTTGAATTGGCCCCTGAAACAACTGCAGCATTTGCATTCCCTGACCGCGAAGTTGTAGCGAAATTGCTTTTCGAAGTGGTCAAAGACAGTGTAGAGGATCCTCCATCTCGGTTTTCAGCTAACTTACCCTGTTTCCTTGGAATCCTATTGAGAATATTTTTAATCATCACTTCAAGCCACAAATCACAATCTTCTTCAAGTGAACTCAGGAAGGTACATCGACCATCAAGCCGATTCTAACAGTTAGGATCTGATCTAGACCCATTCACAAGCGAACTCCCTCACCAAACATGCATAATTGATGCACTTCTGCAGCCAAAATAAAAGGAATTCTCATAGTTAACATGAATGAGAAATAAACTGGATTAAAATGAATAAAACCCACACCATAACACCATTGCACAAGCTAGATTTAGTTTCTTCAACCCATAAACAATAATAAATTCACCAATCTTTTGAACGATAGACAAAATGTGCAAAGTCCACCCCTCATAACCAATCTAGATCGCAAAAAAAACATAACCTCATGTTCATACAATTCACAAAACTCCCAACTGCAGAAACTAAGTTCATATCAAGAATAGAGAGTGGGCAAACAGAAATTTATTCTCATGCGTGCTCTAAGCAAAATTAAAAGGAAAAAGGAAAAAAAAAAAAGAATAACCTAATGAAATATACCACAAGATTCGAGCTCACCTCAAATTTCACAAATATTTCCAACTTTTCAACCAGATCAGGAGCAGTGAAGATCTGGGGGTGATCTACCAAACCCAACTAGCATTCTTGTCAACAATCACAAATAAAAGAGTACTGACAAAAGCAGCACCCAGAACCCAACACCAGTCACTCTGTATAGGTACACACACATACAGAAGGCGAGATACGCCAAGGAAAATTGGAGCACAAGATATGGGTCCTTGATGCAATAATGGAGTGAACAGCTTGGGGAAGTATTAAATTTGATGGAGCTGAAAGAATCGAGTCTTCGTGAGTTGGGTCAGTTTCGAGAATAATTTTGAATATAAATAAACCAAAATATCATTTTCTTGATGTTAACCACTGTACTCATGGTTAGGATGCGCCATACTGTGTGTATTTGATTATATTCTCTCCGTCTACAAAAATTGGACTGCCTCGATAATTCACATTTATTAAAAAAAATTGATGTTGATGTGTAAAAGTGAGTGTATTAGTATAAAAAAATATTTAATTATTAAAAAAGTATTTGATGTGATGTGTAAAAGTGAGTATATGTATATAAAAAAAATGAAAACAATAATTATATGTTTTCCATTTTAGATAAGTAGATCATTTATTGTGGACAACCATTTAAGGCAACGTGGACCATTTATCATGGACGGTGAGAGTATATTTTTTCAGAAAATTCGTTCCATGACTAAGGACTATTGAAGGTCCCAACAATCATGCAGACACGGTGTTTATTGAAATTTCCAACGTTTTATTTTATTACCACTTCTCACATATACAACCGTAAAACTAAAATGAATGCAACTCCGGCCGTAATTAACTAGTTGAAATTCATGTGAAAAGATATTGAAGTAGAGCGTATGGTATGGCTGTTATGATATCTTCTTAAATAAGTCGCACAGGTTCAACAATATACGCTTATGACAAATTTGATTTAAATGGGGTGTGAAAAAGAGAGAATTTTTTTGTAACGCCTATTGCCCATTTTATGGACTTTTTCTACTGCTCCCTCCGTCGTCGTTCATACTTTTTGGACACGAGTATTAAAAAATATATAAAAACATTAATATAGTGCAGGTGATGTGATGGAAAAAAATAAGAGATAATGAGAATAGTGTAAAAAGTATTAAAAATAATAAAAAATGAATATTAATTTCTAGAAAAGTAAAAAAACAAATGAGCAACATATAGTGAAACGGACGAAAATGACAAAATGAGCAATTTATAGTGGAACGGGGAAGTAATTTATAAAGGTAAAAACTTTATTTGAGACTGTCACATAAAACTACATAAGTTAGCATATACTCTCTACCAGTGTAACAATGAGTTATCCCTAATTCATATCTAATTTAATTTTCTCATGTCATGAGACGATCTCATATAAGACTTGACTCTTTTATAAAACATGTATATATTTTATAACCTTTTTGTAAGACCATTCAAGCTACATATGAGATTGTACGAGTCAAATGTTACTACAATATGTGATCTTTAATACAAGTGAAGAATTTCTAAAGAAAGAATATAATATAGGGTCAACCACATCCTAGTGCTCTTTAGCATAGTAAACTACAAGAGGGTGCTGTTACTTTTTACAATTTAAAGTAGGTGCAAAAACACATTTTCAGCTGGCAAGAATACTAATCGGAGTGTACTAATGAAATACTGATTGTACTTTCAATTATATGAGTGTACTAATGAAATACTGATTGTACTTTGTACATTATTTTAAAAAAAAAATGGACATTTAATACACTGAAAAAGGTGTTCAGATGATGTGACGTTTTACTTTAGCAATCACAATTATTTTGATTTTTTCTGGATTCGAAGATCGAACTAATTGATGTATTCTTATTGTACCATAGTGATTCTTATTGTACTATTGTATTTCTTATTATACTAATATTTTATACAGAAATCGGTATTAAGAATGGCATATCCACTAAAAATTCGGCCAAAAATAGAAAAAAATCGGCTAAAAATATACAGAAATCTCACTCTAGCCATAGTCAAAACACATAAATCATCATAGTTAAAAAACTGCTCCGAGCATGTACAGTGACATCTAATAAACCATCCAAATCTCACAAGCTCATACAAAAGAGAATGGGATCGAAAATTTAAAGAAATGACTGGGCAATTACAATAATTCGTCGGCATCCACCTTCCTCAATGGACCGTCTTCTCAGGCGAGCAACCCCCAAATCGGCATTCACCTTCCTCACGGACCCTCTTCTCGATGAAAATCCTTCCTCAACGGACCGCAAATCGGATGTGAAAACTGATGATGGTTCAATTTTTAAGAAAGAAATCACGGATGGCACCACAGGCGAAAAAGAAAGTCATTGAAGCAATTACACAAACATCTGATGTGCAAAAAAAAAAAAAAAAATTAGGGCGAAAAATTTACTGAAACTAAGTATGAGTAATAGTACACACCTCATCGTCTTCACTGAGACTCTTCAATGAAGGCCTGGACCACCGCCATCACTCTTCGACGAAGGCCTAGACCAAAAGCATAGGGCAAGCGTCACCCACGCTGCGCGAAATCCACCTGCTCAACAACCATCTCCCCGGTTGCCTTCCCTACCGCCGAAAAACACAGGCAGCAGCGGCGCGTGGGGTTTCTGAAGCCAGATTTCTCAATCATCGACAACACATTCATCATCTCCGTCAGAGCACCTTCTTGATGAACCAAAAATCAGTAAAAATCCACAAATCCAAAAATTAAAAAAATAAAACGACATCAAATTAGGATACAAGTGTGGGAAAGGTTAGATCTCCTGCCGGAAAACCTACCGAAATTGATGATTTCACAGAAACTCCATTACCCCCAAGAAAAACCACGTCTCGTCTCACCTGTCCAGATCCGCCGCTCCGTCGCCTCCGTCTTCGCCCCCCTTTGCCGCCGTTGCTCCTCCCCATCCATCTTCCTTTCACCGCCGTGCATATATATATATATATTTATATATATATATATAGAGAGAAAGATAGGGGAGACAGGGAGAAAGAGAGAGAGTACGAGAGAGGGAGAGTATGAGAGATAGAGAGAGAGGAGCGTATGAAAGAGAAAGAGGATATGTGGGAGAGAGAAAAGTTCTGAAGATATTTTTGTAGAGTGGCATTTTCGTAAAATATAGGAACTATGTGTCCTTTTGTAAAGACATGTGCACCTAATTTAAATAGATAAAGATGCTCGCACCTAAATGTGATTAGAGATACTTGGAGCATATCGGCCTGTAATTAACCCTATAATATATATATCATTCAATTCAAAACCGACTAAAATCAAAAGATCCATAAGTCAACTTCCATTTGAAAGCAACCATTATAAATTGGAGCAGAATTCTATATAGACTGACCTGGCATATATATACATGGCTGTTAACAAAGCAAAGCTACTAAAAGATATAATTCTAGGTATGAGTAAGATGCCCACCAATTCAAGTTCTTCATGCGCGAGACAACAAAATCCAAACATTACACCTTCCAATTCAAAAAAAATAAGGAAATCCTACATCTCCATCTGTTTAAAGTTTAAACTTTTACAATGAATGCTTCACAGCAAGAGAGCAATTATAAGTCTTGATTAAAACATCATTCTAAAAGCTAAGGATGCAAAAAAGAGGGTCCATCACTAAAGTTCCTTTATGTAGCACGAGGTGAAAGCATCTATAACCTCCTGTAGTTGGCTGCCCATTTATGTATGTACAGTCCCTGTTCCTATCCCAAAACAAAGTTGATCGCCCTTCACCTCATGTGACTTGGTGGGATTTCAAACCAAAGAAAAAAAATTGAATGCTAGATAGAAGGTAAGCAATCAGGAAAATACGAAATTTGCATTTAATTGCTCCACCTCCAAGCTTATGATCCATGATCAGCAATGTCTCGAGCAAATGCGCGTTAATTCAGCCAGACGGTCTAATAGTGCTCGTCGGAAGAACAAGCACTGCTTCGTTACCTGTGGCCTTCATTTTTGCTATTTCTTCTAAGCGTCTCCATGTTGCTTCACGTTTCACCTTAGTTTCTTCTTCCCGTGCTTCATCTTCTTGAAACCTGAGGGAGCACTCCTCAAATAGCTCAGTGTCCACGTCAGAGAAGATTCTTCTGACATTTAGTGTCAAGCTATGGACTGCCTGATTCCAGTGGTTCTTTGCATTCTTCTCCAACGCAGGGAAGATAATTGGCAGTATTACTCTACGATTTTGTTTGATCAGGTTCTCGATGTGATCATTATTCCATAGAAAGAGAGCCCTTTCTGCCACCTGTGGAACAAAAACCAGATAACATAATCATTAAGAGAGACGCATTGTCTCTGCACTTACTCTGTGGGAGGATGGCAGATTGGATGACTCAAAGCAGTGACCATAAAAAGCGGAATGGGTGGGGTGGGGATGACTGTATTATCATGGAATAGAAAGCAAAAGTGATGTCATGTGTTCACAGAATCAGTATGGATAAGCCAACTGACAACAATCATATTATCTTGAGGCTTGTTTGGTTTATGTTAAGCACCCACAAATTGTGGCAAAACTCATGTTAAATAGATAGGTAATACAACCTTTCAGCTGTTAATACCATGTCTGTCTTCTAATCGAATGTATCACAAACGCAGAGAAGGTCTTCTGAAAATATCTAACTTAGAACCTCAAACTAGTCTTTGCATTCCTATTTGATCAACAAAGAAAAGAGAGGTGATCTCATGGAAAGTATACCACAAAAGGAGACAAGGACAAATGTGGTATCAGGTTGGCAGTAGCAGAACATGCAGAAGCAAGATTCACACATACAAGAAACAAAGTAAAGAAATCTGACTGTTGCTGACATAAAAACGACAGTAATTTAAAGGCAACAGAAGTATACCAAATGTACAAAAAGTTCCGTCCTCTCCTCTATTTACAAGCAAATCTTTATAATAACAATAAATATATGCAAGCAACTTCTAGGAGATTGAGCAAGCTTGTATGACACCATCTTTAGATATTCTCAGCAACACAACATAAGAAAATCCACTAAATTGTGACCAAACAAGCACCGAAGTTGGTCACACAAATGGGCCAAGCATAACCAAGAGAGCAAAAGAAAATAAAAGCAAGGAAGGTGCAGAAGGAATATAAAAAGAAAGATACAATCACCAACACAACCATCAAAGAGTCAAACATACTGTAGGTGAAATGATGTGCAAAAGACATAGTGAAAAGGATTTACTCTGGAGAGAAAAATGGCCTTACAACATCTCATAACATTGTATAAAAATTTGTAAGACAATGTAAGCAGATTAATTGTCATATAACCAACCTGAAAATGGGAACTGCTCATGCAACGAGCAATCTGCCGGAATAAAGGAACCATACAACGCTGGAACTCCGGGGGTTGAGTCGCCTCTAGCACTTCCTCTAGCTCACCTAAGAACATGACCTCCTTTGTACTGTTTGTTACGGGCCAATATTTGAGTAAGCCCCTGATAACAGTATCAGCTAGCTTACAGTCTTTCTCTACAAACTGTGTGATGCAATAAGTCAACTGTTGATGGTACATTGGTATGCACTTTGGTTTGTGAAGTGGAATCAGTGCCCGGACAAGGAAAAGTTTGTGCTCCTCTTTCAATGGAAGTGCAAATCCATTTATAATACTTCCCAAAATTTCTAACAGCTCCGCAATCCCATTATGCTTCTCCGTTTCAAAAATAAAATGGAAGAAGATATTGTTTATTGCTTTTCTTATGAAAGGGCGATGCACCATAAACTTCCCATATATGCGGTGCAATACAGTCTTTAAATATTCTCTTTCTCTAGGATCTTCTGAATCAAAGAGATCTAATAACCTTGTAACAAAAGAGTGATCAACATAACGCTTTGCCAGCTTCGCATCTGTCTCTGGAGAAGTTACAAACCTGAGGAGCAATTCATAGACAATTTGCAAATGAGGCCACGCAGGATCCATTAATGGCTCCTCTTCTTCCACATCAAAACCTTCTAAGAGTTTATTTTCACGACACTGAGTAGAAAGTGTGCGGAACAAATTTGTGGATACCATTCTTACAATCTCTTGCAAAACTGTTTCATTGAATTTCCCATTTGCTGAAGAGATGTGATCAACAATTTCAACCAATGTCTGGCGTTTGATGTCTTTTTCTTTCAAATTCTTTGTGGGGTCAGTGAAATCAAATATTACACAACACATATTCAATTTTCTGATCAACAAGTTTGGCTTCTCAGCATTTGGGACATCTCTAAAACTAGGCAGAGCCTCATATGATGCAGGCACAGCACTCCCATTTACCTTTGCATCGTTAAGTTTGTTTCCATGATTTGGACCTGAATTCTGAGTCGAATTGACCCCAGAATGAACTGTAGCATTTATATTGCCTGATCGGGGACCGGTAGCAGAATTATTTCTGGAAGTTGATGATGCATTTGAAGATACAGTAGAGGCTCCTCCATCACGATTTTCAGATAACTTGGCCTGTTTCCGCGGAAGCTTATTGAGTATATTTTTAATCATAACTTAGAGCCACCAAAAACAATCTTCCTCAAGTGAATACAAACAGCAGTTGCTATCAGAAACTAGAAGCCACGCCCTAACCAATAATTAAAGGATATGTATTAGATAAGGCGAACTGATTCTATATCGACTCTGACTGCTGTGTAGTTACTGTGAATGTTGCTCCCCTGCACTCTTATCTCCTCCAACGCCTTTATTTTTAGCATATATGGTTGATGCATTTCTACATCCGCAGCAAGAAAATTTGCATCAAGTCAAAAGGAGATAAGTATAAAGACAAGATTAGTTATACACAGAAAGTCCCACTACACAAAATATGGCAAAAAAAAAAAAAAACCAGATTTCAACAGTTCATAAAAGAACTACAAAAAACGAATTAGATTCATCAATACATTTTTAGAAGAGAGAAAATAACGCGTAAATTCCACATCCCCTTAATAAACAAGTAAGACTTTCTCCACATAATTAGCATTTCACAGTCACACCGTTTTGTGAAGGTCCCATTTGCAGAAGTCAAGTTCAAATCAGACCTATATAATGATTGCTGAAGAAATCAGGATAATCCAAAAATTTAAAGCTCTAATCACCTCCAGAAAGGGGGGAAGAACAAGGGAAGAGATGCGAGATTTGAACTCACCTCAAGTTTCCATTTCCATGTCAATTTTACAAAGATTCTCAATAATTCAACCAGATCAAAAAGCATCAAGATCTGAGCACGATCTAGAAAACCCAGCTAGCTTTCTTCATCAAAAATCGGTAACGAAAAGGTATCAAACCAGCGGGTGCAGCTATACACGTAAAAGTCTAAAGGAATCCATGTACGAGGGCGTACATATGATGGGAAAGAGCGCAAAAAATCAGGGTCATTGATGCATAAATCGAGTATATAGCTGATTAATTTTGAAGGAAACAGGAAAGTGCTAAAAGATCGAGGCTCTGTGAGCTGGGGCAGTAATTGAAACCTGAAATTGGGCCCTAAAAGAAGAGAGAGAGGGAGTAAAAGTGTGTTACGGGCTTAAGAAGAAAATAGAGGAATCAATATCTGGTGGTGGTTCTTCATCATGTGTTTTCTTGTGTATTTTGCGTTTGAATTATTATTTTCTCCTTTTTCTAATTTTCTCTCTCCTCTGTTTCCTTTTTCTGGGAGGCCTCTCCTCTCTTTCTATTTCCTTTCCCCTCTCTCTCTCCTCTATTTCTAATTTTCTTGTGTATGTTAGCACACTTTTTTTATTTAAATATATCATATAAATTTATACATTACTAAAACCAATATTAATTTATGTGAACACTAATATTATACTAATAATTTAATAAGTGCGCTTAAAGTATATTACAAGTTTATAGAATTTGGAAGGAGTAAATATTTTTTTAACTGAAACATAATTCCTTTTTAATAAGTCTAAGGTTTTGTGATACATACTAAATAACAAAGTATAATACAACAATAATATATTTATAAAAAATAAATTTCTTGTGCATTCACTGTACAACTTAAATATATTTTTTTTAAATATTTTTATTATTACTAAAAAGTTACCTCTTTGTAAAATTTTAACAAAGGTGAATTTCCACTAAAAACAAATCTAACTTTTCAATAATAATAAATAGTAACTTTTAAAAAAAAAAAAACTTCACAATTCACCTGGTGTATACAAAACAAAATCATTTGTAAAAAATACTTTTAATAATGTTTTAATTAAAAAAAGTGCTAGTAAAGTTTAAAAAAACATAATTATTTTACATATTATAATAATAATTGATTCATTAAAATAATTAATAAAAAAATATTTCCGTAGAATAAAAAAGAACGTGAAGAAACTATTGACATTTCGAAAGATGCACTTATTCATTCAAACAGCCTCAATAAATTTATTATTATTGGCACCATGCATGTAGTTATCTATAATGAATTATATATGAAATTTGTCACTATCATGAGAATGATCTTGCAAAAGGTTAGAGGATAGGATCATTCAGACTTTACAATATATCTAAACTAGAATAATTGGTAAATAGTAGTAGGTGGTGACAAAGTCATTGATTTTTGACATTTGGTGAAGTCAGATTATAACTTACTTTGTCCTAATGAATGAAAGCTAACCAGTGGAAGCATTTTTGTATTGCAAGTAAAGCTAAAGCACCATCTGGGGGAATGCTTTGGAATTGGATTTGATGGTGCAAGTGAAAACTGCCCTAAATTGAAACACAACAGTTAAACCTAATCATTTGATTCAAAATGTCTATACCATAGAGCATCAACTAGCTAGAACTTGATCATTACTAAGAGAGGAAGAGTGTGCATTGTACTCGCGTAGAAGGTAAACGCAAGGATCGTAAAGATAAATCACAAGTTATACACGACTTCCATACGAATATAAATCGTTCAGTTCTTGCGCGATGGAGAATAATTGACCACACAATGCTACAGCAATATGAACAGAATGTTGATCAAATTACCACAACTCAGTTTTTTGACCAGTGACTCTATAATTACAAGTAACCTGCTGGTTAGTAAGCAAATAATTCCTTAATTACAGTCTCATTGATTTGCGTTCAAGCCAATACAATACAATACAGAACTTCACACATTCATCATAAAAGCAAGTTAAAAACATGTGACACGATATTTGGATTCACAAGCCATAGAACAGATCAAAATAATTATGGAAAATGAAATGAAGTTGAAAAGGCATCTACATGTTGAATGAATTGGGTCAGCATGAACTGGGATAAAATTTTAGGTCACTATGAAGCAAACTGTCGGCAACCTTCAACCTGCCTTACTTTTGAACACAGAAGCACAAGAATGGTTATTGAATAAACCAGTGGTAGTCCTTGCGCAGAGCACATTTCTGTATCCAAGGCCATCATAATGTTGTCATCTACAGTTACACTTCAGTAAGGTTCAAGCCACATCAGCAATCCTCTTCAAAAGAAAATATCACGTACATATATGCAATACAAGGAATAGACAGAATGATACAAGTAACATAGGGTAGAATCTCCGCGTTGGAAATAAAAGAGTGATTGCTTATATTTTGAAGCTACAGCAGCAAGCTCTTGATGTTTACTGTCAATGCTCCATTAAAGCTGTTTCAGTCTCTGATAAGGGTGCTGCAACAGAGTAACGAGATTTTGAGTTTAAAGTGATGAAAATGTGAAGTATTCATTCATACAAGGAAGATAGATAAGGATAAAAAAGTAGAAAGAGAAAAGAAAACATAATAGTTGTTGCTTGTGCAACGTGTACAACTGCACACAAACCCAGACAAGGTGAGATAGTAATCATTCAGTCTCCACAACATCCATTTTGGAAAATAAGCCAGTTTTACTTTCTTTGCTAGCATGAAATGAAAGTATATGAAGAGTACAAAATTAGTGAAAGATATCCCAAAGTTGGATTTTTGCAAACTCAAGAACTACAGCAGCAATTGAACAAATAAACTCCCTTCTACTAAATACCCAAATGCAATTAACAAATTAAAACACACAGGTCTTTTATGCAGTTTTGTATAGTTTGCTTGGTCAATCTTAAGCCTACGAATCAAGTCAAGAACTAAGTCTAGACAAAGGTACCTGGCATGAATAACTTTTAATGGTGCTCTACATATTCATGCCACTTAGCTCCAACATCCCAATTCCCAAACAAGCATGCTTAATCATGACTCAACATACTTCATAAAATTTGACGGAATTTAAAAAGTGCCAACAAAATCTCTCATGAGTAAGCCATATCATCTAAAAACTTGAATTTAAGATTGAAGTGCAATGTCAACATACCAAGCAAATCCTCATAGGAATCAGCAAAAAGTGTTGTATCCATCAGTAGAGGAGGAGAAAATACTTGATCCTGAGATTCATCAACATCATAAAATGATCTATGTGCATCAGAAACTGAAGAATTTGATCCAGCAGCAGAGAGGAAACTGTTAACACCATCAAATTCATCAAAGGAGTCCAAATCATTCAAAACATCTGCAACTCCACTGTACTTGCGCCCAAGATTGTTGTCCTTAACATGGGTCTGAAGCAAGGACGAATCCGTTTGTGATGAGAATAACTGCCTACTCTTTAGATAATTAAGTTTATTATCTTGACCATGACGAGATAACCCAGTTCCTGAAAGTGGAACAAAGAAGTGCTCAGAGCTATCAGAAGAACGAGAGTCTTGTGATGATTCCGAGTTGCACGCTTTTGATAAAAGAGCAGCTTCTCTGACAGATCTCTTCAGGTTTTGTAGAAAAAGAGTATCTTCATCTGCAAATAAAAATAAAATGGAAAATTTAGGAGAAAAGCAAAACTATGTGATATAAGGTAGGCAACAAATCACAAACCATGTGTCAGGTTATCCATGGGCTTCTCCACAAACTTTTTCTCTATAATGTTTTCACTTGGGTTGATTTGAGCCACATTCTGTCGCTTTTGCACGTTTACACCTTTTCCAGAAGAAGTTGGTGTTGAACTAAATAGTGGTGGCAGTTTCAAAGTAGGGGGGCTAGCTGATGTACTTTCAATCTGTACAGATGACAGTCTGGAGGTTAAGTCTGCGACCTCATCAGCACCACTTTCCTGGGAATTCAAATAATTTTTTAGGCACAACTTTAGAAGCAAAGTCAAATCTAGACATCTTGATTCGCAAAAATACCTCAAGTAAAAGAAATGAAAATTAAATTACCAGAGTCCTTCCACTGCTCTGTGCCTGGATGGGTGAGTTTGACCTAAGCTTCATTACAGGAGGGAGGTTAGATGACATGCTATTAACTTCCTCCGTAAGTTGTAAAATTGAATTTTGTATGGTTGGAGCTACGTCCTTCAACTGATTGATAAGCACCTGCAGTGACAGAAACTTTTCAGAACATGACTCTGCTAAGCCACTCCAAATTCAAAATGTAAAATTATGAAGAAGCGGAAAAGATTCCTTAATTTTTGTCACAGCCATATGCTGTAAGTTTAAACAAAACCACCATGATTCGGAATAAACTACCCTGCATCATGTAGACCATATTGAGCATGTCAATAATTTCTCTTACCTGGATGCTGTCTAGGTGCTGCTGGTGTTCAGCAAGAGTTGCCGCCAAAGATTCAGCATGACTGCTGGTACCACCATCATGCCCACTTCGTAGTAGCTCTGGACCCTCTCCATCATTGGCTTTAGCCTGCAAAATTTTTAAAAATTTCACCACATTGAAGAATTTAACTGCCAGCATATAACATAAGAACTAGAATAATTTCAAAACACATAGCAAGAAAATCATTGTATCAGCCATTACAGCCCTAATGGTCTTCTTTTTATATGTCCAATTTCAAAAACAAGATATAAAAGAGCATACCAGTTGAAGTGATTGCTTATGAATACGCTGCAAGGCATGGGTCCAACGACGCAAAACTTCAGCAATATCAACTGTAGGCTGGCCTCTCATACTTCTTTCATCGAGCCGAGAAAATTTTTCTTCATTTCCATGATTAAGAGAAAACTCTAATCTATCTTTGTTCTCTTTATTTACATCTGGTTGTAAACTCTCAATTTCCTCATTATCTAATTGTTGAGAAGTTGAATTAGCAGATGAACCTAAAGAACTTTGATCCATAGCTGCTAACAAAGACGAACCAGAGATGCGATACCTGGAAGAGAAGGCCAAGTATAAATCATTTATGAAGCTACTGCCAACCAGTATGACACATAACCATTTTAGGAAAACTACCTATGTTCGCGATGAGCAATAAGATCCTCAATTGGGCCAGAAGCAAGGACTTCATGTTGACCTGTACAAATCAGACATATAAAAGGAGTTTACTCAGCATTGCATCAGATAAAATAAGTTAATCCATCATTAATAGCTCGTCATATTTCAAAACAAAAACAAGGTAGGTTTATAGCAAAAGTCATATCAGCAAGATAAATGAATCTGAATGTGCAGGGTAATGGAATAATGGAAAAAGTAAAGGGGGACAAATCAAAGAGTTGTTAAGGTTATTGACAAAATATAGGAGTCCTAAAATTTTAAAGTGAACATATTATGGTTCACCAAAAAGAAACAAGTAATACACAATATGATTTTCCGGACATAAAAAAGCAAAAGAATTTTGTTCAGTCAATGGACTGATATGAATCTAGCATATTGTTATTGTTAAAGAGGTTCCAAACTACCACTTAATAAAAAAAGTATAGCAAATTAAGAGAAACATTAACGAGTGAAACTTACTCTTGCGTGATAACAAAGAGTCCCACAAGCGAGTAGTTCTTTGAACTATATGGGAATTTTGACTTGAGCTAGATACAAGTTCATCCCAGACTTCACCTTCCAATTTCACCTTGTTCCTCAAATCATGAAGTTTTTCAAGCTCTTGCTGTAAATACGCCTGCAATGGCAACCAGAAACATGTTTATGGATAAGTCTTCGTTTAACAAACAATGTCACATAATCCACATGATCCTCAACTATACCATAATAGAATATTTTACCTCTTCAGCGCATAGACCACGAAACTCTGCTGTCATTTCATGTGCCAAATCAGACCACATCACCTGCCTCTGCACTCCAGTTTCTGCATTTTTCAGAAATCTTCTTCTTTCAAGAGCTATTCTTGCCTGTGTATGAAATAATTTAAGGAAACTCAGACTAGAAAATAAAATTTTTTTTAAATAACTTTTAACACTGTCTAAATACTGAATGAAGAAAGTTTAATTACTTGGCTGATGTAAATACACAAATCACAAAAGCATATATGATTATTAGAATAAAGTTCAGATCTGCAAATGCACAAAAACATAAAAAGAAGATCCTAAACAACACTCACCACCATTAAAGAAAGTATACAGGTTATAGAGGAAATCAATAAATACCTGCTGACATGATAAACAATATAATCACAATCTACCTCAAGTAAACACAATAGGCAATGAAGTTAAAATTTTCATTAAAAGGCAATTATTTTGTTAATGACCTAGTTCAACATTCAAAATCAGAGAGGACATCAATTAACAAAGTATATGATCTGCATATCTAGGGAAGACCAATATAACTCCAGTACTCCACAAAGAAATGTAAATATGGAAAACTAAAGGTCCTCAAGCAGTAGCCAAGCCATTCTTCGGTGATAATCAGACCCAGTAGCTTAGAGGATTGTAGATAACATCTACTAGATGATAATGAGTCATGTCATTACTCTTTATATTGGTGAACAAATGTAACAGGGAATTACCTTAGTAACAGGGAGCAGTGTAGCTGCATGCGAGAAAGCTACATCAGTTAACGGAGCAGGCTGTGGATTTGATGCTACATCAGCTGCGAATGTTCGCCTATGGACTTCTCTCAGAGCATGCAATGAAAGCTGCCACAGTAGTTCAACAAATCTGCAACAAGCATGGCAAAGCTTGTTAACATGCGTTATTATTTTTTAACGAAGATACGGATCCAAACAAGAGAACCATAATGCGTGTGCGCAAATTGTTTTAGCCTGGAAATCTCATCTTCATTGGTCAGTAGCCTATTCGAGTTTCTTGGATATAAATGTCAGTCTTACTTACCAAGCCAAACATGTCCAGCGAAAACATATTACCACCAAGAAGCGCAAAAGGTGAATGCCCTCCAATAAGGATGGAACTGATTCTTCCATATTTTACACTAGGAGCAACTCTGGATCTATTAATAATTAGGTCTATCACAAATTCTCTTTTATCATAAATCACATTAAATTGCTCCCTATCCTAATTTACATTAATCCACTTGTAACTGCAATGGTAAGTTTCCTTTACTAATCATGTACCTTCAGTCACTCTGTATCATCATGCCAACTTTCCAAAATTTGAATAGTGAAACAATACTAAGTCCAATTTACACCTCCACCACGGTAAGCCTCATCAAAATAATCCAAACTAATTTGAAATATTCAAAAATAAATCAAAGTAACACTAGATGAACTCCATCAAAACTAACCTCGGTCCACAGCAAGTTGCAAGCGACGATACCCTCGAGTTGCTCCTGGGCAATGCTCCTTGGGACTCCAGCTCACTTATAATCCCTTGCACGACCTATCAATTTCCCCAAATGAAAAGAACACAATTACTATCTAAAACCAAATTATGTGTACGCCTATACAGACAAAAAAACCAGAAATTCAAAATTCACCTTCCGAAAATCCCTAGACTGAGCCGAATCAAAAATCGGCCACACCTTATCAAAATCCTGCCAAAAGATCATCCAAAAATTTTCACGACACACTAAAAGAAAACAATTAAACGTGTTGTTGTATTTTTTAATTCAATTATTTGGGAAATGAGAAAAAACCTTGGAAAGAGATATTACCTTGGCCGATTGAGCTGGGCCGCGGAGCGATGACAATATGAAGTATAACAGTTGTTCGCCCAATTTTGGGTTGGAATGGCGGAATAGCCCGACGCGAGGGGTTCCATTGTTCGACCCGACTCCGATTACATTCGGATCCAACCCTAGCAACAAGCAATTTGTGTACATTGCACTCTCCAGCTCGATTTCTCTCTCCTTTTCCCTATCCATCGTCATTCCACAGCCACTCACGACCTCACTGTCTGAGATTTCCGGGGTTTTGTGGTTTTCCGATTAGATTTCGTTTCTGTTTTTTGTAATATATTATTTTTTTTCCTTATTTTTTGAAAAGATGAGCCCCTTGGAATCTTTATTTTACGGGAAGGTCCATATTTATGCGAAAATTAATTTCTACGATAGCTACTTTTCAAAAGAATATATAGAGATATATACTCTCTCCCCTTATATACTAAAAATGGTATAAAAATATTGATATAGTACATGTGATAGAATGGAGAAAAGTAAAAAAAAAATGAGAATAATATAAAATGTATTGAAAATAATAATAAAAAAGTAAATAGTAATTTCTTAAAAAGGTAAAAAAACAAATGAGCAACATATAGTGGGACGGACGGAAATGACGAAATAAGCAACTTATAATGGTAGGGAGTACAAATATATTTTTTCATAGGATTACTATTTTACCATTTGAAAAGGAGTTATATTTAGACATTGTGTTCATTATTTTTGTGAGAAATTATGATTAATTCAATGATAGGAATTAACATTATGTTATTCCCCATCATAATAATAAACACAATGTTTAAATATAATTTTTCTTCGAACGGATGAATAGTTACCCTGTGAAAAAAAAAATTAAACGGATAGAGTATATATATGTCACACATATTTTACTTGATTATATTTAAATATAACAAATTAAATCTTAAATATAATAATAAAATAATTTTATAAAATATTATGTTGTTGATTTTCTTTTGACATACTCATATAATAATACTAACAAAAATTTATAATTCAAAACCTCCTTAATTATCTTTAAATATAACAAAAAATAAAATTATGATTCTCATTTCATTCTATAAACATGATATAAATTAGAATTTTTTTATTATAAAATAGAGTAGGTCTCACGTACAATATTGCACGGGTGCAATATATGCCAAAAAAAGAAAATTTTGAAAATTCGCGGGTCAAAGGGGTCAAAGTAACAAAATTCGCGGATCTTGAACGGGTCGGGTCGGATTTGGGCAATTTTTAAATTTCAGGATTTTCGCTATACTGTATGAGTAAATTTATGCTACTATAAGGTCAAATGTGTACTACTATAAGAACAAATGTTATTTTTTTACATATATTCATTTGTTTTTTGTAAAAAACAAACATGTTAATACAATATAAGATCAATATGTGTATTATTATAAGAAAAATATTCATTTTTCATAAATATTTATTGATTTTTATAGAAATTATTATTTTTTAAGATGTAGTAGCACACATTTTGTCTTACAGTAGCACACATATATTCATGTGGTATACATTCTGGAATTTCGATAAAATTAATTTTTTAAGATGTAGTAACACACATTTTGTCTTACAGTAGCACACATTTTGTCTTACAGTAGCACAAATTTTGTCTTACTATAGCACACATATGTTCATTTAGTATACATTTTGGGAGTGGCGAGATAGTAACACATGTAAGGTATTATTACATTATCAACATAAAACTAATAATAAAATGAAAAATAAATTAAGAAACACATATTTGTTCATGTAAAAATACATATTATTCTTATAGTTACTTTAAAAGTACAAAAAATAACTTTTTAAGATGTAGTAGCACACATTTTGTCTTACAGTAGCACAAATATGTTCATGTGGTATACATTCTGGAAGTGGCGAGAATTTTCCTTAAAAATTTTATTGGATCCGCGAATTTTCATTTGGGGATATTGCACGGGGTCTGGTTTTGTGCAATATTGCATATGAGTTTTTGTGTATAAAATATATTTCAATTCTAAATGATTACTATTCCTAGGAGTTTTTTTATTTGATTTATTTAATTAATTTTAAATTTGATTTGTACAATATATAATCAAATCAATACAAAAAAGTTAAGTAAATCAAATAAAATTTGATTATTTTATAATTGAGTATTATATTTATTTAAAAATTAAATAAATAACAAAAAATATATAACTTTTTATTTTATACATTCAATTTTTGTTTCATACCGCGAAATTCGCGGGTATACATACTAATATATATATCACACATATTTTAGTTAAAAAGATTTAATTTATATGCACAAATAAATATAGACTTGTTAACGGGGCGGACGAGACTAAGAGGCTCATCTCTATCTATGTCCCCGTAACTTCTTAAAATCTCTGTCCCCCATTCCCACAAAGTAAACATTGATTTTTTTCTCTCCATACCTGAGAGAATTTCACATTCCCATGCGTAAATTGAGCTAACTACGCAAATTGCTTGATCCCTAGGACCCAAGAAGCCTGGGTCGAGCAGCTTCATACATGAGCCACGCTTGCATAAATTCATATAGGTCTCTCGACCCCAGGAATTCATGAGCATGAGTCGAACAGCCATTATTATTCAAGTGTAGGATAGTGAATTAACTATTCTATTCAACATGATTATTAAGTCTAGCTATTTCATCTCTCACTATCATTGATAATAGTGTTTTCAGGTTGATTAATTTAAGAAATTTTGACTAATTGTATGACATTTAAGCTCTGATTTGATTCAAAACCACGTATTCATATATACTTTGTCATATGATATTTAACCAACCAAATGAGCGTAGACACTGATTAAATACCAATCGAGCTCCAAGTTAAGTGCATGCAATTCTTACTCGATAAAACACACCTTTGAAATATTGAAAGGAATTAAATTCCAAAAGACTCATCACTAACCTATCACCTACTGCGAATAAGGTTTTTTCTAACTTCACATATTCGAAATATTAAAAATTTAGTTCATGACTATAGAAGATATCATAACACAATTTAGATAAAACATCTAAAAAATTAACATAACTAAAGATAAATAAATCAATATGACAATATCACCTAAATATGATGAAGTATAAAAATAACGGTTAGAAATTCTTCAATCTTCAATAAAAATACTAAAAAATCTCTGAAAAATTCCAAGTAACGATATCTAAAAATCTCAAAAAAAAACAAACAAGATATTTGTGTATGTGTGTGTTTCTTTCTTTCTATCTATCTCGAATTCTAATATGAATCCTAATGAATGATGCTCTCAAGCCTTCGCAAAATGTGTTTTGTATATAATTGGGCTTAAAAATGAGATAGGTCACTAAGCCACTCAACTAAGACTTCTAAGTTCATGGGGTCGAGCAAAAATTTCCAGGCATGAAAAATAGCCGCTCGACCCAGACACACAGCCTAATGATGGTCAAGCAATTGCATGGGTTGCATGATATTTGAATGATAATAGTCGTTCAATCCATGCTCATGGACTCTTGGGGTCAAGCTGCCCGCATGAATTTATGCGTGCATGATTCATGTATGAAACCGCTCAGTCCTCTCAGGGTCCAGGGGTTGAGTGGTTTGCACGGTTAGCTATATCCGAGTTTCGCGACTCTTAGCGGATCGAGTGAAGCTCGTTTTGTGCTTATAAGTTTGTCCTTCAATTTTTTTTTTATTTCTTCATGCAAACTCCGAGTGAACACTTTGTTTCTATGGGATCTATTTTTTTCAGTTTTTCTATCAATTCAACAAATTTTTTTTTTCAAGCAATTAAGAACAATTGATATAAAACTAAAGTGATTTAATACAAATATTGTCAAATTAAGTATCAAAATCTACATTTATTTCAAGTAAAAAACCAAATCAACACCTTAATGTTAAATTACTATGCTTTTCTTAGAAAAGAAAAAAAAAGTGAGATTTTTTTTAACTAAACACAACATGAATAATTTTTTATTAGTTTATAAGGTTTTCAATTTTTAGGTACAAATTTGTGAAATAAATTATGTTTGAGTTTATCATAATATAAAGAACCATTTGGCACGCATTTTCTGATTTTGAAATATGATTTTTTACTTTGAGTATAAGCAGGAAAAAAATAAGAACAGTAATGTCAATTTAATTTTTCCCCAATTTGTTATGTGAATTGAACAAAGTAGGGGTTTGTGTATATACTTGTGGATTTTTGCAATTTCAGATAAATATGAGCCCTTGGGTACAAACATGTGCGATTTTGAAATGGTTGGGGTGGTTTGTGAGATGTTACAAAAGTTGCGGGAAGTGGGGCCCGCGGGATAGATGGAGTCACGTTTGGGTTTGGGGACATTTGAAATGGTGGGCGAGGGGCTAACGTGCGCCGCCAGTGCACTCAATTGCTTTGCCGGCCAACCTCCGCCACTTTTGCTGTCGTCATGCGGTGGTTACGATGAGTTGTCTTCAATTTCATATTCCTTTTTTGGGTGATTTTTTTTATTCTGTTTGGAAAATTTTATACTAATTGTTTAAAATAAAATAAAAATGGAAAGGTGCAATTAATTGCTTCATAGAAACTGGAGGCCCGGCCCGGCCCAGCCCAGCCCAGCCCAAAAAGAAGGCAACTGATAAAAGAAAGGGTAAGCCCTAGAAAAGCATCCAAAGACCAAAACTTGTTGGCTACGAAGCCTGCGATAAATTGACAAAAGGAATCCAACAAGCGAATTGCTGTGCTTGTTGCGGTGATGACACTGGATTCTTCTGCAACTTGGAAGCGGAGAAGGTTCATCGCGGTGTCTCCGATGGAGTCTGAATTAGCTAAGGTATATAATTTCCCATTTCTCCGATCTTGAACTCCGACTTATGGTTCTGGTTTTGGGGTCTTGAATCCATTTGTTGTAATTGTTGTTTTTCTAAGCATTTTTTAGTTTATTGTCTAATCGTAGCTGTCTTTCATGATTGCAAATTATGGGATTGAATATGCACTTGGGCTAACGTATCAACTCTCTCTCTCTCTCTCTCTCTCTCTCGCGGAATATTGAATGTGCTGAAACCTGTAAGAAACTTCTTGAATGCTGAGTGAATATACTGATTTAAAAAAAAAAAAAAGATTATGAGAACAAAAAGTGCTTTTTGCTGCATAAGACTGTGAGTGCAAATCTGCAATTTGCTTAAATTTTATATTCTTAGTGTTTGATTGCCAGATCTTGGATTCTAGGTGGATAGAATGGCAAAGCAAATTAGGGTTTCTTTTCCCTCTATTGCATTTATTTTCCATTCATGCTTGTTGTAAAAACAAACAAAAAACATGAAGGATTTATAATTTGGCTTTAGAGGTTTGAATGATGAAATACTTGCATTTGTGCTGCTGCTTTTGCTTCCCTGTCTAATGAACTCAAGCAAGGTCTAAGATCTGTTAGAACTTAGAAGGATTGTATGCTTGCTGTAAAAACTAAGGTAGAAGGATTTTATAATTTGGCTTTAGAGGTTTGAATCATGATGTACTTGCATTTGTGCTGCTGCTTTCGCTACCCTGTCTTATAAAATTCTTTTGCTAGTTTTCTGGAATATATCTTTTTTTTAAAAACTCATGGTATCTTAATCTCACTAGGCATACAATCATGATGTAAATCAAAACTTCTTGATGTATTCTTGACATCTTGTAATGCCTGGCACCATTGATGCAGTTTCAGAAAACAATATGAGTAACCAAAACAATGTTATTTTCTCAAGTGGCACAGCTTTCGGATGGAATGGTTTAGTATTTGTCCTTTCAGAATAAATCAGTTTGATTTTGTTTTTTAACGGGGTTTAAATAGTATTAATGTGATACTTCAGAGGTTTAACTTAATAATGCCCTTAAATAAGAATTATTAAGTGGTGCATGCTTCTTTCTTTCCGGAAAACCAGTTATTTTGTTATGGTACTTCCACTCTGAAAATATTTGAAACTTTTAACATCTTGAGCAGGTCTTTTTCTGTGGTAGAATTTTCCTTTCATCCGAATAATTAGATATAGTATTCTATGTTTTGAACCGAAGATTCATATTATATGCATGCTTAACTTAGTTATTTCTTTTTTTGTAATCTAGGCAAAGCTTGCAGGTGCAAGAGAAAAATATGGACGAGATATCCGAGTGTTTGAAACATCTGTAGCTTCTGGAACCACTGCCAATGTTTCTGAAATGGGTATATTCAGTTATTATTTTACTAGTTCCTAATGATTTATCAATAGATGGTTTTTTCACAGTTTTATTTTTAACTTGTTCAGAAGAGCCAGATGATTTTTTTGAGTTTACAGCAGAGGATTACTTCCGGATTTTGGCAACTAAAAAGGAAGGTAATACTATACATAATAGTTCTGATATGCATGATTAAGTTTTCAGACTAGCGATACTCAAGCCAATCTTCTACTTAACCTTCATCTTAAAATGAGTGCAGTTTTAGAACTCTTAAAAGTTTTACATTGTCAAACCTTGTTCAGATAAATATTTGAAAACAAAAAAACTCCGGGATGCTGAAGAGGCTGCTCGCAGGTCAAGGATAACCAAGGTTTCCTTTTATTTATAAGAATATATTTATAGGCTATATTTTATTGAATATTATTCATTTATGATTTCTGCTGTAGCAGGCAGTGATTAGAGTGCGTTTTCCTGATAATCATACACTAGAGGCCACATTTCATCCATCTGAAACAATTCAGAGCTTGGTTGATCTTCTTAGTAAAGTGGTTGCTAACCCAGAATTATCATTCTGTCTATGTGAGTATACAATTATACTTCACTGCCTGGAATTATGCCCCTTTAAATCTTGCTCTAATCTTACGATTTTCATTTTTAGACACCACACCTCCCAAAAAAGAAATAAAGGATACATCCCAGGATTTCTACACTGCTGGCTTTGTACCTGGTGCCATTGTCTACTTTGCACATAATGCCCCAAATGGTAATAGATTGATTTTCGGTTCTCTTTTTTTGTATATCTTCTTGTCTACGTGTCAGGACTTGTATTTTGACTGTCATAAGTTCCTATAGGCGACGATGGTAATGGCCCCTTCCTACAAGAGGAAGTCATGTCTTTGAAAGGCTTGGAGTTGATAGCGCAACAAGCGGAGGATGTGCCTGGGCCCACGCAAGAACCGGAATCAACGAGCACCTCTGTCCCCACCGAGCAAACCCCGCAGAGGCCGAGTGACAAAAAGAAGATGGTGAAGCCAAAGTGGTTGAAAATGTGAACAATATGTCTTCCCTGTCGTTTGACCATCTTCTGAGTTTATGGATTTGTATGATCTACTCTGCCATTGTGAATATCTTTATGTTCAGTTTTCTTTTTAACCTTTAATTGGTAATGAAATCTGTGTTCTTCCTAGATGAAATTTTGTGTTTTCCCCAACCTCAATTGCCTTGAAGATCCCACGTTCCACTGCGCTTGTAGTGAGCAAACACAACCCTTGCGCCATTTAAAGAAAGAATAAAATAGGGATCGGAGTTGCCTTTTCAGTTTAGCTGAGGCAGACTGTCTAATCCACCAAAGAAAAATTCCCAACTTCAATGGCCAACTTCCTTCTCTTTCTTTCTCAATTATTTCATTATGGAGGATAAGAATACTAGCTAGATATATATATATATATATATATATATATATATATATATATATATAT